>BJBW01004238.1:22669-83584 GCA_004320125.1 Scolopax mira
TTGACATGGTGCTCGGGGATATGGATTAGTAGTGGATTGATGTTTTGGGTGTGGGGTGGGGTTTGTGTGGGTTTTTTTTAGTTCGTTTGTGGTTTGTTTGTTTGGGGTGTTTTTGTCTTTTTTTTTTTTTTTCATTGGTTGGACTAGATTTAAAAGGTCCCTTCCAACCTAGGTGATTCTGTGATTCTGTGAAGTTAATTTGCATGCAAACACAAATGAAGACAGAATGTGTAGTCTTATTAGTCTTCAGCATAAACTGATTCTGTTGCCTCAGCAGCTTAAAGATGTTGACGCAGGTTGTCTGATACTGCATGCCAGGACATTATCACTACTATTAGGACTGATTTTGAAAGCACCAAGTGCTGTGGGTGGACAGCACTGATGATAGCATCTGCAGGAATCACACTGCCTCCCATATCATCAAACTTTACCAAATGTCTATGAAAATATTGAAATACTTCAAGTTTTTGCCACATGAATACTGGAAGGCAGAGTGAGACAAAACACACTGCCCCTGGACAAGCATGGCAAACTGGTAGGCTGAAAATGACAATAAATTTTTCTTAGCAAATCAACACTGGGGTTCACATTTGTGAGTACCTGCAGATAAGAAAGTTTTCAGTGGGGTTTTAAAATTTTTCAGTTTTACATAATGCAAGTTTGAGTCTAATTAACTGTCAAGAAGTTGGAGGCACATCATAATCACAGTTGTGCTGTCCTCCCCACATCTGGCCACAAAGGCAGAGCAGGTCTGGAGAAGGTCAGGCACAAGTTTTTGCTTTGACAGAAAGATCCAAAACTTCTATTTTGCTCCCAGGGTTAAGCTCACCAGGAGCGGGCAGAGTAGGTACTTCTCTCCTCTTGTGTCTCTCTTAGGTGGAGGTGTCCCACCCAGAGAGATGTTCCCTGGTGGGTGGACATCCCGCTGCAACACTCCTGCACAAAGGAGAAGCCTTTCAAAGCAAAGACATCTTTATCTCAAAGGCAGCACTCCCTCTTTGATCTTCTGATGAATCAGGCTGGCTTTGCTCTCCTCAATGCCTCCTTAAACAGAATCTCTCTCCAAACAGGAAAAGACTGAATAGATGCAAGAGGTGGGCGCTTTAAGAAACAGTTTTCCCTGGCAAGAGAAAAACTGGGTATTTTACATGGTAGGAAGAAACCCTCATGTGCTCACCTCTAGACCCTTTAATTCTCCCAGATCATGCAATTGAACTTTTTGAGGCTCTTTTTCCATGATGGGAGTAACAGTTTAGCAACCACAGAAGCCATGGTGCTGCTACAGAGGACAGGGAAACCGTGTGCTGTCACAGTGGGTTCACCAAAGTTAATTCCACCATAAGCAACGCAGAGATGTTACCTTCTCCTGAGACATCCCCAGTCCTTCTGTTTCATTACTGCTCCATCCATAAAAGGGCCCTGATTAAAATTGTGGCCTGTTGTTTGATGAACCAGAAATCCATACATCCTGTAATTTTCGTTCCTTCATCCTCTTTCCCTGTGTTTATATGTCATATTCAGTAAAGTCTCTCTTTTATTGAACATCTGTTTGGTACATGGCAAGCTTATTCAAACTCGGCAGGAAAGCACCTTTACTCCAAAATAAATTAAAACAATGTATGTGCCTCTGGCCAATAGATCATTGGATGGGAGTCATGAATGTACATTTGTGGATATTTGATGGGAAGTTTATCATTTAAACGATGAAAATACAGTACTTCAACATATGGATCATTCAGAGCTACTCTCTTTCCTTTCCAGTTGAAGAATCATTGTGCATTTAGAGGAATTAGACAAAATTAAGAATTTAAACTGGGCTGCTAGTAAAAGCCATTACCAAAGAGTGGAAATGCAAAAGCAAGAAGCAGGGATGCAGTCTGACTTGGAGATGTATGTGGATTAAACCAGTTTAGTTTTAGGTCTTGCAAACAGTGAGCAAAGTGGTGTAATAAATGAGCAAAAATGAATTAAAAACAGAAAAAGAATTAAAAGAGAAATTAAAGTACAGAGAAGCCCTCAGCAAGGTACACTAATAAAGTTGGGATCTTAATATTTTGTGTCTTCTCTGATGTTTCATTCTGATTATCAAGAAGGGTCCAAGTAGCCTCTTTGGTGATTGGGAATGGACATTACCATAGCTCTAAAATGATTTTTTCACCATTTTTGATCACCATCTATGATAATTTCCATAATGAGAGATGTTTTCTGCTCTGGAGAGGTGTGCTAGCAGGGGAGTCCTTCCATCACTCTCAAAAGCATATCCTAATTCCTGAGGCAATTTGGGAGCAGAAAACTCTTAGCACAATTACCAAGAAATAAACACAAGTATGTGATACTCCAAAAAGTGGCTTAGAGTAATCAAGGAATCCAAGATCCTGCTGCTGTTTAATTTCCAGTTTTGAAGACACCTTACAGTATTTGACAGTGTGAAAAAGACTTGCCACTCTATGTCTGACCAGTTCATGCCACTGTCAGCATCATGATGTTGAAACAGAAAACATACACTACAGTACAAGTTTTATAGTAGACATAACTAAATTTTTTCTGAGACTAAAAGATTGAATTTTCTGCTGCTCACACCGTACAGACACTGTACACTGTACAGACTGACTGAAACTGTTCAATAAAACTTTATTCTCAGAATTAGTTCCCAAAAAATTCTCACAAGAAATCTGTGAGATTTGCAGTTACATTTAAAATATAAATTATTACCTTGTGTTCCATTAGTGAACTTAGTCCATTAAAAAAGCCAGATTACTGCAGAGTGTGTCTCGTAAGTATAAATATATACTTACATATGTAAGCATAAATTAAATTGCTACTATGGAAAGAGAGGTAATGGTACAATGGGTTCATAAAATCACACATCTGTGCCAGGAACAGAGCTGCTAATGACAGAAAACAATAGCAGAGAGAGAAGCAGAAAATACATGTTGTATTGCTTTTTTCTCCATGTGTTATAATTTCTAAAAGACAATATGTCAAGTAAGATTTTTGGGGTTTTTATACAAGTGCTTCAGCTCAGTCACCCCCTCCATGAATTTTCCTCCCTGCGGGACCCCAGCACAGGAGGACGGGGTACTAATGGGTGCAGGGAGATGAGCCGGGGGGGGCAGCACCTCCATCCTACTCCCAGGCTGCAGTTTCAATAACTCCCATCATGTTTTTGCAGCGAAACAGGAGTTATTACTGGCAAAGTACTGCAATCTCAAAGTACTACATTTCATTAATGCTCCACTGTAAATTTGCATTTGTCCCTCAAATACGGCTCTGCTGCAGCTGGGGCTCTGGAAAGCTCCTCTCTGGCACAGCTTTCATGTCGGATTTATTGTCAGAGGAATGCAAAAGCCACTACCAGCATTTTAAAGAAGACCTTGTCTGATAGTCGTCTCTGCTGTAATCACTTGCCTGAGAGCAATCACACCTCTGTGGGGCAGACACTTAACAATCTATTATATCATAATTAAGTTTGGCCATGTTTACACTGCCTGATGATGATACATAAAGATTAATTTACCTTTCCAGCCCCGTTGCAAGAATGTACTGCCATAGTACCCCATTAAAAATGGAAAGAGCAATAAAGTCTCCAATTATTTTATATTGCCTTAAGTCTATCAGAATTCATCATTTTATGCTCCGTTACTTTAATTTATTGGTTTATCATCTATTGATGTAGCAGCAGTTATCACAAGTCATTCTATATGTTTTTAAGTATGGTGATAACATCTTCTATGGAGAAACAGGCCATGATAACACCTTATTTATAGTTTATCAATTTAAGGAGTCCAAAGGAAGCTAAAGAATTGCTTTTGACTAAGAAAAATCTTGCAGAGAGGCAACTAAAATTGTGTTCCTCTGACTGTCATTGGTTGTCATAGCTTAAAATTAATGAAGCCTTGAGCTCTCTAGTGTGATCCTGATGAAATGAAGTGCAGTCAGGACGAAGACAGAAACATGAATGCACAGGTTGATCTTTACATTTTGATTTTCTTGAAATATTGATTAGAAATTGGAATATTAATTAAAGATCTTGTCTCTGTTTCAGCAGAAGACTGAAATTTTTAACTAGGTTTTGAGTACATCCATTTTCTCACCGATTTTAGAGGGTGTGCAGTTTGCAAGTTGTGCATGGGTCGCTTGCTTTACCAAGTGCCATGGCCATAAAAGGCAATGGTCACGTCTGTGGTTGGGGGCTCCTGAAGGAAGCACTGTGCCAGACGAGTGCTTCAGCCTGGAACAAAAAAAAAGTTCACCTTGATGCAGTTACAATACTAGGAAGATCTTACCTATGTTTCAACTTTCTGAAAAGAGAAAGAAAGTGTTCCTGTCTGTCTCTTCCCTCCCACCCATGGGGTTTTGAGAGTCTTGAGGTCTTTTCATTTCTAGTCTGGGACACCACAGCAGGGTCTAGCAGGGCTTAGCTTGGGAGCTCCAGGAGCCAGGCAAGGATGGAGGCTGTGAACCTTTTTCATTGCCCCAGCTGGGATCTATCCCCTTAAATACAGATATCTACACTTGCCTGAGTCACCCTCAAAATACCTTGAGATAAAGGAGTACTACCAAGTCCAGTCCTGTGCTAAAATGATAGTGATGAAAGTACCCAGGAGCCATGGTCACCACACAAAATCCTTAGAGAAAGGAGCACCATTAGCTCATTTTGATTCTCAGTGGTTGTTCCCCTCCCTCTCTCATCTCCCACATGACAACACTTGGTCTTCCTCCTCCTGTGATTTTATACACATTGTTCAGTGGGGTAGCTTGGAGAAATGGTTCAAAAATTGTCATTTCTGAGTCCTTGAGTTGTTCTCCCATAAAGCTGATACTTACTCCACACCATTTTGTGCACTTTCTGAGGAAGACAGCTTGCCAGCTTCATCCCACTTCTAAAAAATCTGATTAACAATTGTGTTGAGTGTCATAATGGTGATTGGCAAAGTCTTGAAGAAAGGAGAAAAGCACACGCCACACAATGCAGGCTGATTATGAAGCAACATTGACATCACACACCCAAACTTTGTTATCCAGCCTCCATCTCCCCACCCACGCCCATCCAAATTCAAGGACTTCTATTACTACAGTTTGGGAAACTGACTGATTGTACTGAAATATGATCAAGCTTCATAAAGACGTAGAGGTTGTTTCCATGCTTGTGTTTTCCTCCTTGTGTGGAAATCTGGCTCAGAGGAGCCCAACTCCTTGCATTAGTGGAGTGAAACAAATGGTGGCTATGCTGGTGTCAGAGCTCTTGTAGGAACAGGTTTCTTCTCTTGTCTGTCACCCCATCACCATTTACTTTGTGCTTATAGGCACAGTTCTCCTGTTGGAAAAGGAAGGGGAAGGCTTAAGTTTTAGTGCCCCTCCAAGGCTGAAGCAACGATGGTGAACAGCCCAGAGCTGGCTGGGCAGAGGAGGCAGACACAGCAAGATTGGCCATCAGACATGACTATCATGCCAAGAAACTGAGAAAGGGAGATGTCCACAGTTCAAGAAGGACATTAGCAGGAAGATGTCTTAAGTACAGAACAACTATTTACCTGCATGAAAAATGGGATTTGAAGTCAAAGTCAGTATTTTCATGGGACTGATCATGTATTATCTATATATGCAATAGAGCACATCCACATGGGCTGCTTTGCTCATTTTTAGTGGGCTGCTCTCTACAGCCACCTTTTTTTTTGCCCAGGGATGCCAGCAAGAGATTACAGAGCAGGTCAGGTTATTTAACAAGAAAACACCCTAACAAACAGCCATTTCCATGCACATTATCCTTTGTGGTTTATGGAGTCATAAGCAGCAGAACATGGGCAATAAACTTTTTGACCATTTGTCACAGATTTTATGAGCAAGTGACACCAAACGCTTGGTCGGCTCACGCATCCCTGTGGGGTGCATCTAATCAGGGCTATCGGTTCTGCAGAGTCCTGGCCATCCCTTACCCCAGCATAGGCAGCAGCTGGCACCTCACCGCAAGCTGGAAAACATGAATGACACCTCTCTTTATCTATTCCCTGCTTTTTTTCACCAATAAGGCAGAGCCTTTGGCTGTCCATTGAGTGCAAGAAGGCACCCAGAACTTCATGGGCCACGGGATGGAAACCTGTCTGATCTCACATTGCGTCACTGGATAAATACTAGTGGGATCATCATGATGTTTTTCTGCTCACCCCCATCTGCAAAGGGGTGGGCAATGGTTTGTCAGCACATCCTGCAACAGTGATTATAACTGGCACTTGCCACTATATAATCAGTGGGGCAATGGAGGAAATATAAAATGCCATCCATGGTATGCACAGTGGGGTAGTAAATCCAAGATGAAATAGTAAATCTCCAAGGAGTTACAGAAATCCAGATAGATACTCTAGTGTAGGTGCATTTACTGTGGAGCACTACAAGGTTTTTCTCTTATCTCTAATTTTATACATCTGTGCAGCTGGAGCAGTCCTTGGATAGGGCACATATTTGAAAATACTATAAATTTCACCTCCTGTTTATTTCAGATTCATTGGCACTCTCTGTCTTTACTATCTCCTGGTATTTTATGCCTCACTACTTGGAGTAAAAATGCTTTGTTTGCACTAGATCTAATATGAAAACTCTCTCTGACATTTAAACTTTAGTGTCAGTTTGCCTACAGTGTTAATATCACTGAAACTGCTTATATGGATTAAATTGCCTACAGTATATAATGCCGAAATATGAACATAGCACATTTACTGATTCAAGCCCTTGAAAGAATTATTACCATTAAAATATTTAAGGTCACCTTTGCAAATACAATAAATCTGGAGGATGTCAAACAGAGAGCATTTAAAGCGCCCAGACTGGAGTACCCCACTGGGAAAATGATGGTTGATTCATTGTCAATGGAGATAGAGGTCTGGGTACCAGCTTTGGGCTCAGACCCCTCTGGGTATGCAGGACCAGGAGGACATGACCACTCTGCAAAGTGGTTCTTACCCAAATTCTCACTCTGTTGAGCAAACTCTCATCCTGGTTCCACCAGCTTTGAGGGTCTTGCAGGAGAAAAGAGCAGCAAAACCTCATTTTTGTCATTAAAGTCAGATGCAGCAGGTCGGTGTGCCCTCAGGAAGCAGAACTGATGAGTAAGAAGATGTCATTTTCATGCAGCTGCTTTTCTGCGCGGACCAGCCTATTCATGCTACGGGTCCAGTTCTGCAAAAACCCTTATTGAGGTCAACACAATTTACTGATAATTGAAGTCAGTGGAAAGTTTTGCTTTAGTGAGAACTGGCAAATCAAACCTATCAGACAATTCTTTTTAAAAAATCACCCTTTATTATGCTTTCATCTTAAATATTAGGACTCAGCAAATTTCCTGAGAACAACCACTGTGTAAAACTTTAATCTTTTGAGAATGGATTGGGACTGTAATTGCAAAAACTAACATCCTCCTCCTGCACCACATTCCTTCTCTCTGAATGTCAGCATTTACTAGATCATTATAGATGGGGAATAAATTTGCATTTCGTTATTACTCCTACTTTTATTTGTTTTCAGGTAATTGTTCAGCACAACTCCCATATCTACAATGGCCCATCATAATTTACAGTGTGAGGATACATCATCAGCGTGAGGATGCTCATCATCATTTCCTGAGGCACACTAGTATGCTTAAAGATACAACTTTCTTTTAAAATTCCACACAAGCAATTAAATGTAATAATTGATCAATGCCTCATCTATAAAAAGCTTTACAATATAAATTGGTGGGAGCTGCCTTAGACCTTTCCAAACCAATGGTCAGTGTTTATTTAACCAGCTCTGCAGGCACATTATTTTAGGAAGACTTATATATAGCCATACCAAAAAAAAAAAAAAAAAAGGTGCAGGAATTTTTGAAGAGAGGCCTTATAGTTTAAATGCATAATTCCGTACTTGTGCTGGCTGGCAGTTTCATTATGCATGCAGCACAGCGCGGCAGTCCGTGCTGCTGACTGTCCTGGCGTTCCTACTCCGCTTGACAGGCGATTACTTTCTTCTTCCTGCTGCTGATAACATCTGTAATAGGGGCAATTAAACTAACAGTGCTTATTAAGCATGGGCACTCCTGTTAGTAGGTATTTCCAAGACACCTTGCTACCGCAGCTCCACGAGCAGAGATGCTGGAGGCTGTTACCACGTGTCTTTTTCATTTTGCATTGTAATGCTAGAGGGCATTCCCTCCGCTATTGCCAGTAAAATGTTGTTAAATTTCATATTTTTGTCTGGAAGGAGGAACGGGCAACCCACCTTTTCTGCACTGTGGATTTCTTTCCAACCCCAGGTTCCTTATCTCCAAGGGATGCAACTAGTGACCAGTGCCCCCTTCCCCTGGTCCTGTCTCCATCCCCTCCTGCTAACCAGCATTCCCACAGCTTTCTGGGAGGCACCTGCTTTTCCACAGAGCAAAATTTTTTGGTCTGCTCATATAATCTTTGGGTAAACCTAGTACTTGGCTCCCTCTACCATCTCCTAGGTAGTCTAAGGCCTGAATCAGAGGGCCAGGTGCTGTAAAAGTGGGCAGTGACAGACATTGCTGCTGTGACTGCTCACAGACCAGATGGCTGAAAACACAGGACAGATAAAACCACAGCGAAGTGGTTTTCCCAAAGGGTCCTTCAGACTGGCTATTACGAGTCACCTTAACTGGTTATAAAATACTTCTCAGTAAAGGTAACCTGACTTTTGCTCTCAAATTTGGCACATAATCTATTTTCTTCATCTTCAGAGAGACTGATTTTTGGGAGCCCTGGGCACACCCTGTTCCCATTGACCATGAGCAGAAACTCAGACTGTACCTGGGGAAATTAGGCAACAATGTTTTTGTTCTTCTTTTCAATTTTCTCACAGAAAGAACCAGAATTTCCTAGAAAATACTGTAAAACCTAATGAACTTCTGCTGCCAGAGGGCAACAATGAGCAGCTCCTGAGCTTCAGCAGATGTTCTGCAACAGGAATGGAAGCCGGGTCTGACTGAGCCTTTGCATCTCTGGACTTCTGACTGCACTATCTTTTACATTTAACACTTGGCTAACACATTTGATAATTGAGTGTGTTAATATTTTGCAAGAGTGACTGACAAGCACATTGTTGTCAAATCAAGGATCCATCAGGCTGAGGATATTGAAGTTGACAGACCCCAATAATTTACAGCTTTCTCCTTCAGCGTCTCATAATTTACGCTCCAGCCACTGAAGGGAAACCTGCAACCAAAGAAAATTGATGGACTCATCATCCAGACATGACACCCCTGAAACTTCAAATTGCTCTTTTATACACGTTGCAAAGAGGAATGATCAATGGGAACTTGCAAACTCCTAATTTACAGGAACCCTGGTGAAGCTGTTTGTAACCTGTTCCCGTACTTTGCTGGGACATGCTGGTGTGGTCAGAATAGTTTCCATTTAACATTTTTTCTAACCCAGTGACCTAATGACAGTGCAACTACTGAACCTAAGCTATTAGCTTATATTGCTACAGGCTCTTAGTCCCAAGTGGCTGGTATTTTAGTAAAAACAGAAGACACCAAGTCACTCTGATTCATGCATCTCTGGTTGGCTGCATAGTCTCATCAAATAGACTATGTGCACATTTAAATAACCTTAGACTGAAGTACCTTGCTGAACTGAACTTTAACATGTATGCAGGTTTGTTCATGCCACCTGGGGCTTGTGTCAAGGTGTTCATGTTTGTGCCTATCATGTACAACCCAATGAACCTGTAGAACTTAAGATGTTTTTCAAGTTTACCCTATTTTAACTGTACTACTCACTCATTGGTTCTTTGGTAAAATTAACAGTTATTTTGTGGGACTTTTATACCCTAGTAAAGATAATGTTGCATAGAAAGCCCAGCTCATGACACAGAAGAGAAGGATTCTTACTGTTCAAACACATGTCAGCAGAAATAATAAAGAAAAAAAACATTTATCTGAAAAGGCAGGATCCCTCCCAGTCTGAGAGTACAATCCTCTACCCATGTGGGCACAGTATATTATGGAAACAAAAGCAGGAATTTGGAAATAATGTGAATACACTTGGAAATAATAGACACTTAACCCTTATTTCACTGAACAATTCCCCTTTTACTGTTGTGACCTACACCAACAGCCAAACTGAATCCAGCTGACCTCAAATTTATAAAGCTGTCCGTTTAAAACATATTTTTCATAAATACTACCTCACATTTTTGCAGTACTTCAAAAGGAATAAATGTAATTTATTTTTTTTAATTTTTAAAGAGCAATTCAGGTGAACCTGCTTCAAAAACACGGTAAGCTTCAAATCAAACACTGCAGTTCTAAGAAATCCATTAACCATTCACATCTAAAACCTATCCTTCAATACCTCACCCTATAATGCACATTGTTGTCAATTTTTGTCTTATTTACCCCCTGCTAATAGCTGGGCTCAATTCCAAGAAACTTAAGACAATTGTGGAGAGATGCAGATCTAACATTTTTCAAGTTGACAGCCAATAGTTCTGAGCATTTAATTCCCGAGGTGGAAGAATCTCCAAATCCTGCTTTTGTAATTCACCCAGGAAAACACATCAGAGCCAAACTGTGTCTGTGCAGCCTGAGTAAAAATGTTATTGTTTGATCCAAACTGTATCTTTCTTGGCAGATTTGTAGGGATTGATCCTGGCTGACACTGGTATTTTAATATGAAGCTGAGTACTCAACAGTTCCTGATAAATTAGCATCTGTATCGTAACCGTAGGCATTCTGTCCTCAGCAGTATATCTTAGGTAAAGGTTCATTTAATTTAGCCCTTGTTAAAGTTTAAACAGCTATGCCAAATTCTACCAGACTTGGCATGTGTGACATGACTAATGACTCTGCTAAACTTTGAGTCAAAAGCTTCAGTTTTGAAATGCATCATCTTTATGTATTTGCCCCTGAGCAGCAGCATAGAGTAAAAAATAAATAAATAAAATTGTTCCATTTACTCAGGTTTGAAATTTAAGCAGCTAAACACAACTCTAAAAGTTGTACAATATTTATGCATGAATTTGATAAGTGGTTTATGCTCAAAGCAGAAAGCATGAAGGGTCAAGGAACACAGACTGCACTAGGGGTCTTCCTCCTCCCTTTAAGAAGATAACAACATCGCGGTAGCCCCAAAATTCTTGCTCAGATGCCCCAAGCTGTTGTACACAGCACATATCTTGGGTCTGAGTTTCAGTCAGTGTGGATCAGGGTGGGTTTCCTGAACCCTTCTGCATTGTCCTACTGCTGGTTTTTCTTTTCTCCTTGTCTTTCTAGTTCTCCTGTAGGTCTTGAGCCATCTATTCTGGTTCAATACCATTTAAATGGAATTATTCATCTTTCTTCCCAAGCCTGATCAGACATATGAGTACCGAACCATTGTGGAAAACACTACCACACGCTCTGCCTTTTGATCCTTTAGCTTGTATTTATGTAATACTAACTTTATATTCATTTGCAGATCTTCCTGTACGTACGCCTCCAGGCTATGTTTAAGTCTCCAATTTTTTATTCTGCATGATACTGCTAATACGTGGCCTTCTCTGTTCATACAGAAAACCATTAGCATTTTGTGTCTTGATAGGACCCATATGGACCTCCAGAAGCCACTCAGGCCAGTCTTCTGCTCCCAGCAAGTCCAGCCAGAGCAGGCTGCTGAGGAACTGTCAAGCTCTGAATTTTTCCACTTCAACCTGTTTAATGTTGGGAGGTCAATGGTTTAAAAAATGCAATTTTGCACATTCAAACAAATGACCCTACAGCTCTGGGAAGAGCGACTGGAGTCTTTTTCAAATCAATGTAAAATTTTCCTTTCTTGGAATTGCTACAGAAAAAAATTGTCACAGAGCAGATTTACAATGTGCAGGCAATTAACATTCTCCTTGTTTAGGAGAATGCTAATTGCATCCCTGTATTTCATCCCATATTGAAGTTTGCTTTTATGCAGCACTAATACAGATCTGTCCCAGGCTATAGGTAGAGCATCCGTGTGTGGTAATACTAAAATTAATTAAATACACCATTTTGCAAGTGAGCCATTAACTGCTGATGTAGATTTTAGTCCAAATCCTGTATTATTGGGACACTTCATAGCAGCAGTTGGAGACTTTGGCATTTTCCTTATTTCAGTATCATGAGCTGTATTAATTTTGCATTCTTTACTCTTTGTACAATTTAGTATCTAGAGAGACTGGACAGGTTTTTTCTGTGCTTGTGCAGGTCCATACTTGTCTGAAACATCTGTGCAATGTTCTTATCACATTTGCAAACACCGAGGTTTAGTGTCTCCTGGAGGAACATCAAACTCTAGCTTTCGTTCTATCATATGGTAAAAATAAAGTATTTTGAAAAACTGCCTACATTATGGAAAGATTTTATAATTAAATATTCAGGAGCCTACAAAATGGTTTGCTTTGACTGGAAAGAAATATTTTTCTTTGCCTCTTTGGTTTGGGGGAAAAGAAGATCTGGACATAGAGCAGAATATGGTCCATCATGTTTACCTGAGAAACTTGCCCTTACTCCTAGCCTTTACAGGGGACCCCGTCTTCAACAGCTACTGGCTCTTGCTGACTGTACAGCTTGGAAAAGGGTGTACAAAAATTAATATATTGTTGAAAATCTGCCAGCTGGATGCCTAGGGCACCTCTGGGACTTCCTTCCTTTGAAGAAAAATAAATATTTACAGTTAAATAAAACCTTAAATGATTTTTTGAATAATTCTTTTGAACAGCAGTGCTACTGTACAGTAAAAGGACTCAAAAAACTGATTCACTTTTTTAACTTCAAAGTTTGATGGATATACACTAAGTCCAAGATAAAGTACATTTAGGCCAAAAGGTTTGAAAGGTGATCTCTGGTCTTAGCATATTTCTCCATCATCAGTTAATAAAAATACTTGGCAAAGTATTCAGTATCTGTTGGTCTATTTCTTTCCAGATAACTGCTTTTATGGGGCTGATCCAGTTCCTAGTAATATCATAAGGGAATTTGGTACCACCTTACTTCAAATTTTCTGTTTGAAGAAGGAGAGAAAGGACCGAAAGTTTCAACTGGTGAAAATCAGCATCTTTCTGTTAAAGTCAGCATTTGGAGTCCGTTCCTGGGTATTTGGAGTTTATCAAACAAACTCTTCATTTCCTTGAGAAATGCCAGGACTTCAGAACAGAATAAAAATAAATCTGGATTCTGCTGAAAGCCAGCATTTGTCAAAATCATTCTTAAAACCACTATTGCAAGGTGCAAAGACATTTAAGTACCATCATCTATGCCCTGGCTCACATTATACCACAGAAAATATAAGCCATCCAATTGATATTAATATCTTGTTTTAATCAAGTATACTGCTGAAAGAGTGGTTAAATTTGCCCTTCAGCTCTAGGTATATTGGCATAAAAATCAAGAAGATTAACTTCTCTATAAACATCTAATTTAAGATCTTAAAATCCTTAATAAACCTAACAATACTGAATAGCTTTCTGTGGTCCTCATTAAATCATGAGCCAAAGAGCCTCTATAACAGCTCCTGAGCTCACTGTGCTGAGTGAATGAGAAGGATGCCCCATGGCACTGCTGATAAACAGTATAAAAAAACCTTTCTGCCACCTGCAGTGAGATGGTCAAGGAATCAGGCACCACATAAGAACTGCAATGTCTGCTATTTTCCCCTGGAGCAGTTGTATCGCGGATTCTTTTACAGATTTTGCTGACCATAGCATGTTCATAGTGGTTGGGAATCTGTGCCCATTAAACAACCTCTGGTCTTATCAGGTCTTTACTAAAACTAAGATATGTTTTCTCTCTAGGAACGTGAACGCTAAACTTGAAAATATTTCTTGCTATTATAGTCAGGCTCCCTCTCCTTATCTTACGGTAGTGCATTCTCATAGCAGAATAATGATTAAATGAAGCTCAAAGATGAATCACAAAGAAAAGGTCAAATTTAACTTCCTGGAGATTTGGAGGACTTATATATTTCTTACTGTTGGGTAAAATGATCAAGATTTTATACAGGTGGTTTCTGAACAGCATTTATGGATCTCTGAAAGGTCACAGGACTCGCAGCTTGCTGGGTCTATAGATCGTTTGTGAAATAATTGCCAGTTTGAAGAATCTATAAAGCTCCTCCTCAAGAAAAGAATCAGGTTGAGGGTGATGATGGTTAGATATGGCTGTAGGGAACCATCAGCAGAACTGGATCTAACAGAAAGGCTGACCAAAGGGATGGAGTTATTGCTTTGCATCTCGCTCTCCTCCCAGCAGCAGGGATTTCATGTTTCTCTGTTGGGCGCTGGAAAGTCTATCACCCCAAAGACAATGTCCATCATCCAAAGGATAGTGCCCCTAGTTTTTCTTACCATGGCCAAAGGATTGGAATATCTAATTTAATTACATTTATTAAATACTTGGCATATATCTAGTGTGAAAACAACATGATGAGAATTGCACAGCAATCTTGGATCAGCTCTGTTGAACTTTGAACTAACTTATAAATGTTGTATACCCATGGATTGATCCCATGGCAGGCTGGTGATGTGGGTGAGCATGGCTTTGGTACTCATCATCACATCAGTCACACCATCTCATCACTCTCAGTCTGTACCAAGTACACAGAAATCAAGACACTCCAGCAACAACACTCTGGCAGCAGAATAACAAATATAAAGCAGTTTCAAATGTTATCTTTCAGCTAAAGGGATGAAATGAGATAGATGACCACTGACTTGTTATGTCAACGTGTCACACGCAGCAGTGTCTCTCCAGGACAGAGCCCTGCTGATGACAAACAGCTTTGCTGTTAAACACCAGCTGAGAATCTGGTCAAAACCACTCATGGTTTCGGTTTCTTTACATCCATCCCTAGATGCTGCCCGTTTCACCTCTTGAGGTTTCACAGCATTTTCCCCCCCTCAGGTTGAAGCAACTGGATTAAACAAATGTAAACCAATTTAAAATTCATATCCAGATTAGTATATATTGCTTGCATGTATATACATATATGTAGAGACAGACAACATATAATATAAATATGTTTATGTGTACCAGAGACAAAAGACACTTGCAAAATATACGTAGCGTTCAATGCTCTCTTGCACAAAAAAGAAATTTCCTGAAACAACACATCTGAAATACCCTTACAGATGTTTCTCTGCATTACCCAAAAAAAAACCCCGTCCCCTGAGCTAAAATGAAAATTGATTTTGAAAAAAAGCTGAAGGATATGAGTGGATCATCATAATTGGATCAACATGCTCCAAAAGCTTCAGGCTACTTCGACTTCATTTCTTAGCTGACAGCTTTCTTTTGGAATTCTTCAAACCAAACACAAATGGTTTGATTGCAATATGTGAAACATTTGACCATCATATCCTTGACAGTCAGTCCGCTGCAGGGGAGATTTGATAACTGTTGTCAAATTCATAACAGCCAGTCTAATGCAAAGAACCAACAAAAAAACCACAGGAGCTGCTTCAACAAAACCAGAAACTGTATCAATGTAAAATGACACCATTTACAGAAAAAATATAGAAAAAGGTTGTACTCATGTTTTTTTTCCAAACAACGTTGCAACCACATGAACAGGTCTTATGGGTTCTTAATTGGTAAGTACAAATTAGAGATGTTAAAAATCCACCTGGTCTTCTATTCAAGAAAATTAAAACAGTAAAACAGCAAGTCACTCAAACTGAGCATAGGCTAATTTATAGTCAGTACTGCCTGGGTAGATTAGAGCTAAATTTTTTCTCCCCCAAAAAAGGGGTGTTGTGGGGCATACTCTGGAGCAGTTGGCAAATTTACACCACTCAGTATGTTTTCAAGTATTAAATGGATAATAAGGAATGTGAAAACCACGGAAAAAAACCTAGTAGAATAAAATCTAATGTTATCTGCTCTGTTTATTTCTATGACAGGCAGAAGTGAATGCTGCAGCACTAATTGGCAGAAAGGAATTGAACGCTATCATGGATAAACTAATTACTAGATGTCAATATTGTATTAAATATCTAGTAGAGAGGAGTTTAATAAGTACATGCGTTCTAAAGTTAAAGCTTCAAGATCTTTATCAAAATTTTATGGAGGATTTAATTCATAGCCCTGGAAACAGTATTTTTGGGAGAAAATATCCTAGATTCCCACTTAGGGATAGAAAGTATTGCAAATCAGGAGCTTGCTCCTCAGCAAGTTAGATTAATTTTAAAAGCAAAAACCTTTCTGCTGACAGATCTCAACCACACAGTCTCAATCAGAGCCAGCTATAGGGAAAGTGAGAACTTAAAAGTAATTCTCTCCCCAGGGACATTTCCAACACTTGACTTCACCAGCACTGAGGTTCTGCAAGATGCACGATTACTCTCCCTCTTCAAAGCAAGGATTGCACTCCCAGGCACTTTGTTTGCTTTGGTCACAAGCAAGTGGTCAATTACCACTCAGCAGTGGTACAGCTTGGGTTCCCCCCCCCCAATCTTAGTTATCTCTCTCTGAAAACTCAGGAAGCAAAAGGAATAAAGTTATATGACTGCTCACAGTTCAGTGTCCTGCAAAATTAGAGAAACATCTGGAAATTGTTTTTGTTTCAGAATGATTTTTAACTGGCAAAATGATCTCATCTGTGGTGCTGTGTAGGCTTATCAAAGGGAGAAAACTAGCAGTAGCTGTCCCCTCCTACCTGAAATACACCACAAATCAGATTCCAAGGGTTTTCTAGCTCCTTAAATCCTCTGGTGTTTTTTTTTTTTTTATTCCATTCTGAACAGCATCCATTAAACAGCTATAAAACTAAATTAAGAGAAAGCAATAACATCTGATTAGAGCCAAGGAAAAATAAAATAAAAAAAAAAAATCAATTTCTCAGCATGAACAACTATGTAATAGAAAAATATTCCAGACATTTGCAAAAGAGGAGTTTCAGCATAAAAGACATGTTATCTGAGCTGGAATTTGGTCTGAATAACAGGGATTAATAAATCTGCATTCTTTAATTCCTTTTCTCCCTCTAACTGCCAAGCATTTTTCATTTCTAGGACTAAACTGTGGTGTGCTACAGTGGTGCAACATTACTCAGTTTGCTTCTCCACACCCCACTCTGGCTGCAAGTCCCTGGTGAGCAAAGGATGTATTTGCTGTTGACGTTTTGCAGGTACCCTGCCCTGCAGACCCCACAGGATGGGCTCCTCTGTGTTGCCACCAGCAGCCCACACCTGTGGTGGATCCAGCATCATAGCTGGACTCTTACAGGTTGAAGGTTAGGACTGTCAAATGTAAATATAATTAAATTTTGACATTCTTTGGAAATTTCAGATAAGAATACCACCTAGGTTGAAGGATGGGGAAAGAGGGCTATAAAAACTGATTTTCTTAAGAAGGCTGTCTATACTTTATTTAAAAGTGTGCAGCCAAAAATTTGGGACTACGTTAAGCATTTGGGGATACAAGTATGACACAACTATTTTTGATGTGATAATACTGAGAAATAATTTTATTTGTGGAGTAAAAAGAGATTTGTGGGAAGAGTTGGTATTTTTCTTATGCTACTGAACCACAAGGCTGGAAAACTGTGCATAGAGATTCAAGTCTAGTATTTTCATAATCTATCTTCATCTGCTCTACTGGATCTGTTTTTTCCTCTTTTCCAATACTCCTGTTATTAGCAAGATCATCATCCCCTTTGTTTGATTCC
Organism: Scolopax mira; assembly: GCA_004320125.1. Classification (NCBI taxonomy): domain Eukaryota; kingdom Metazoa; phylum Chordata; class Aves; order Charadriiformes; family Scolopacidae; genus Scolopax; species Scolopax mira. The sequence continues at coordinate 40,336 of BJBW01004238.1, forward strand.
CTTACTCTTTTCTCAAGTTACCATGGAATTAAAATAACACTTACTGGCTTGTCTGCACGTGTTGGAAATCTATTTGATGGCCATTACAGGAGACATGTTTTCAGGGGCAATAAGGTGGGAACTTCTGCCTGGATGTACAGGGACAATAGATTTACTCTGCTACAGCATTTATTCTTACCAGATGGCACTAGAAAGGATGATGTTGTGTTTCTGCTCTGGGAAGGAACTTTCCTCCTAAGTAAATGTGATGGCTGTGTGAAAAGCCTCAATTTAGACCATGTGCAGAACACATTGCCACACCACCTGAAAATTGTTAGTGTTTGAGAAGACATTGTCATACGAGACTTCAGGGAGCAGATGCAGCGCATGACTGGGATTGCCCTGTGGAAACATATATCGATTTCATGATAAACAGAGACCTGCAAAGGGTACCTGAAGGAAACCTGAAACTTCAGAAGGAGGAGAACAAATGAAAAGCAGAGATTGTTTTCCACTGGAAGTCCCAAAGTAAAGTGCCATATCTCAATAAGCTTGGCTTGCTGGTGATAATAAAACTGCCTGAACAACAAAATGGTACATTTTGGTAGATTCAATTTACTGCCTGCTTTGGGTGGTAAATGAGGAAGCTGATTTGCATTTCAAAGCTGGCCTATATTTTGCTGATAGTAAATAATGCAACATACATATGTATTCATTGCTCAGAGGTAACGGAAGATCAGATCAAGATCCACCATTCTGGCATGACTTCAACTACGTTGAGTGGTTTTCCCCCAGTTTGTCAGAAAATGTCCCATGGTCCAGTGAGGTGTGTGGTTACCTGCAGCTGGAGCATCTAGAGCTGCGTGAGATTCCAGCAGAGATGGAAGCTGGGTACCAAAGCCTGCATGTAGGAAGACTCCCAATGGCATAGATGGATGATTATTTATCCAGAACAATTTATCACTTCCATTCTGACAAAAATTAATGAATTTGATTACAAACTCTGCTATAAAATTAATTATGTTAAGTCCCAGATATTAAATGTAGACCTTGAGAATCCATGATTAAAAAGCTGTGAGATATCTTTATTTTTGTGGCCTAACAAAGATACATAGTTATCTATATTTCTCCTAGCTTCAGTTAGTTTGCCTCCTACTCAAAATGTAAAATTGATTTGTTGCTTTGGGAAATAAACAGCAAAAAATTATGCTTATCTTAGTTTGGTTATATGGTCATGATAAAAATTAATTGGTCACCAAAAATTACTATTCAATACATGTAACACTCAGTATGAAAATAAAAGACTGCTATAACATCAACCAAAAATATACATTTGTCAATCTAATTCTAGAAAAACAATTCACAGCACCAAGTTTACTAAAGTATTATTCAGGTAGTCGATGGAGATGGATATGAGGTCAGGTATCAAGGGAGTCCAAGCAAACATTGAGCGGAAATCTAACAAAAGGACTTTAGGTATGAACTCAGCACACTGCGTTTTTTGCTTAACCTCTTTGTATCACCTCAGAAAGGGCTTTGAGTCATTATGATAATTCAGATCCAGGATCTGACACACATGGAAATGACTCCTCCCCACTTCTGTTCTCCAACCCGCAGAAGCAATTTGACCTCCCTCACTCAGTGTATATATAACACGGAGAGGAGAAAGCCAGACAACCCATCATGATACAAAGAGAGTAATGAATGCAAATAAAATAATTTCTCTGGAACATCAGTGTACCTGCTTTGACTTTTTTTTCAAATGAAAACAATATTTAAACCTTAAACTTTTAAAGATTTTAGGAACTAAAAGCAGTCATCGTTTGGGGAGAAGGGTGAATGGAAAAAGGCAAATATCCAGAGATTAGTCAAAGCATACACCAGTTATGCAGCCCTTAGGGGAAATTATTACAATAGATATCAATGATAGCTCACTCCAATTATGCTTAAGACAGTATGTTAAAACTGTATTCTGTATACACAGTGGGAACATCCTATGAGCTTAAATAACAAACAGAGCTTTAAAGCCAAGGAAATTTAAGATCTCCGGAGAAAGCCACAGTGGCTCCAGAGATAGTCTCAGTAGCCACTATGGGAGCCTGTTTCTCTACCTCTACATGCTGCTATTTTCTTTAAAGTCAAAGGAAGTTAGAAACAACAGACTCAGGGGAAAAAAAAAAACCCTGTAACTATAGGCATTATACAGAGGGAGTCTTTATTAAACTGAGAAATGCATTGTTCTTCGTTATGCTTATGGCTCTCACTCAACCATACCTCTTCCATCCTACCCCACTGTCATCACGAGCGTTCAAACAGGGAGACATCAGGGTTTCATTTCACCATAGGAGGGACCTTATTTGTAAAGAAAGAAGTACATGAGGCTGTTGAAGCAGTACAACAGAAGCTAAGGCACCTGCATCTGTCAGCTAGGAAGGCTGGAGGAGCTGGAAGCTTTTACCCGAATGGGAATAGTTGAAAGGGTTGATGTATCTGAATAGATTTGCCTATCGGAGCAACCATGAATAAATTGGCTTAATTCAAATGTGTGCCAATCTGTGTGAGCCTAACGAGGCAGCTATGGTTGATAGGTACTCCTTGCCACTAACCCAAGACCCTCTCGCTTAATTTGCAATGAGTTCAGTGCTGGACTTCAAATGCTTTTATTTGAAGTAACAGCATTAGAATCCAGACCATTGCTGCTCTTCGATAGCAGCTTTCTGCTGCTCAATAACCTGAGTTATATATATCATGAGGAATCTCATGATTCCTAGTTTTGCACAGCAATATAGCTGGTATTATAATTACTCTTTTAGTGTATTAAGAAAAGATCATCCAGAGTCTGGTCTCATTCCTAAATTTGTCCATTTAAAAATTAATATAAGAGAACATTATGTAATACATATTACTTAATACAGAACAAACAAGTTAATCCATTTACCTTGAACCTGACTTTCATATATGTATACAATCACAAGTATCTATTTAGGCATTTGAATCTTGTCTCCCCTCTTGCAGCTCTATGAACCACACAGCAAAGGATTGCTAAGAGTTGCAGAGACTAAGAGCATGAGGGAGAGCAGATACGTGGTCTGTGAGCACTGTAAAAAACATACATACATATGTATACACACACATACACACAAAAAAACCCCAACACCTGATGCAAAAAAAAAAGTGGAAAGAAAAAGAAGAAAAATCATGGATTAGAACAAAACCACCAGTGCTGGGACCCATCAGAACTCACTGCCTCTGCTTTTGTCATCCCACAATCCTCCCTCTGTTCCTCCTGTCACAAGGCTGGGAAAAAATTTTGGCCAAGAGATATTTTTTAAATGGTGAAAAGCATTAACATGAGAACACAATTCAGAAATCTGTAAACGGGGAGCATACAGAGTTTCTTATCATATGTTTCTGTATTCCCCACCACTTTCCACTTGATACAGGAGACAGGATAAGAAGATACAGACACACGTGAATATATGTATATATACACACATATTATATTTTTACAGGTGTGATCTCTTCGCATTTATGTTACTAAGAATTTCCAAATTCATTTTAACCCAAATTAAGAATTCTCTAATCCAGATTAGCACTGAAAAGCAAAAGCAAACTTAACCTGAAGATATAATTTGAAAGGTAATTTTCCTGAGTAAAGCCCCCATTGCACTGGGAGAGCAAAGTAAAGGGCTCCACTGTAAACGAGAAAGGATTAGGCCCACAGAAAAGTATTGCTATAGCAACAAAATAATTTATGGGAATATGTATAACAAAGCCAGAGCCACAGAAATGTGACTGGAAGAGGCTTGCACACACTTTAATAACCTCACGCTTGCCTTTGTAATAACTAACACATTGAAAGGAATAAGTGTGCTTTCGTTTTATGAATTTGTTTTTAAACTGTCTTTATCAACACGATTTGGCAGCACTCAGTCACTGAAAAAATATCACACCCATCCTGGTCGGAGAGAATAGGCAGTGTCATTAACAGACACAATCCCACGCTAAAAGGCATCTCCCCTCTGATGGATAATTGGGGCTTGACAAAGTTTGTGTGGATGATTCACAAACAGCTTATTAAGACCCTGTGTAGAAACGCGAGCGATAGCGTGGGGCGTGCAGCCATTCGTCACAGCCATCAGAAGCCCTCCCGTCCTGGAAGGCAGTTGCTTTTAATGTATGGTTTGCTAATTGGAAGTTACAACAGCGATCTGAAGTCCCAGCTGAACAGCCCTTCCAGCTCTACAATGGCACAGGAAAAGCTTTCTGCATCTTCTTTTGGAAGATCAGTTCAAAAGTTAGAAGAATTTATTATCGTCACCATTTATCCTTTAAGGCTATAAAAGTCTGCCAGTGAAACCCCCCCAAAAGGCTTAATGCATTACCAAAGTGCTAATTTTATTTTTCATTATTCCCCTAAACCTACATTTGAAACCAAAGCTCCTGCTCTACAGAGAGCTGTTGTTTAATGTATTTCTGTATGTAGATCCTTGACAGAGACCATTTTTCTTGCCTCTCAGGTGGCTCGTATAGCGAGATTTATGTCCATTATGCATAAATTCCTTGCAATATTGCTCTAGCATAATCAGCAGAAAATCTGAGAAAGCACCCACAGCAGCCACAAAACACCGACAGAGACCCTTGGACTCAAGCCACCTTCTTGAAGTCACAGGGACTCTGTTTCCACTGAAATCAGAGGTTTATTGTGACCCTGCTGAGCCCCAGCATTGTCCTTGCCTGGTCTGGATGCAAATGTCACCACCGAGTGGGACAGTCCAGTTTAGATCCTAACCCCAGTTTAGATACTAAGCCCCTTATTAGATTTGGCCCTGAATTTCTGTAAATAAAAATACAAAGAAAAAAAATTCAAAAATCACTTTCCATCCCTAAAGCAACGTCAGCATCATTCTCTATGGCTTATATTTATTACCTCTTATTTACACATCCATGAATCTGACCCTGTGAATGCCTGGCTCCTTCCTGCTTGGTGCTTTCCTTCCACACAGGTTTTCCTTACCGTGATGGTGGAGCTTTGCCTCTTGCTGGTCCCCCCTTGTTGGGGTTGGTTTCAAGGCACATTTGTCTGCCCGAGCCCTGCCAGCAGCGCCCCATTGCTAACCCAATGAGCTTTCCCTCTCTATCAACCACTTGCCCACCGTTCTGTGTCATTAGGTATTTCCATCTCCTTCGAATATGTTCTTTAGCTGATATATAAGGAGAATAAAATGAATTCTAGTACTTCTCTTTCAACAGTCAGGGCGCAGTAAGGAGCCATGGGGGATCCCCAAGCTGACACCTCACAGTCAGGGCCAGTTCAATCACCCCAGAGAGGTGGTGACTTCAGCCAAAATACCCACATGCAGAAGAGTCAAAATGAAAGAAAAAAAACATTTAAGAGCTAAACTCACCCTCAGCTCTTTTCCCTGGCAGAAAAAAAAAAATGTGGCAAGGTAAAACATCTGCATCTGCACTTTGCTTCCCTGGGACGGATCTGCTGAAGGTGGGGTGAGGATGATTCCCCCAGTACTTGCATCACAGCCCCTTCCCCACCATCTGCAGGTCTTGTCTCTCCCGAGAGCAACTGCCTAAACACTGTGCTTCAGGGCAAAGCCAGAGCATCTTGCAAGGCTCATGGTAAGGAGAGATTGCTTTTATAGCAATAATGCACACTCAGCAAAACCACCAAATAAAGATTGACTTTCTGGTAACCATGAAATATTTTTTCCTTATTCTAGCACAGATACAAGGCTCTTACAGTCAGTTGTCTATTTCTCCCATTAGGTTGCAAGAACTCATATTGGAGCAAAGTCTTTCATTTTGCAGCACAGACATGTATATAATATTCTCAGTCCCCCAAATCAGCAAAATCCTTTGGCTTCGTTTTGAGCATAGCTATATTCTTCAATTAAGGTTGATATAAACAAGCAAGTAGTAATTATTATATAGGGGCTGCATCTACGTGACATATCCTGGTTTCATAGCATTGTAGTTATCCTGCAAGACCCAAAGGCTTGTAAGCTTTCCATGAGCTCCATGCAAAGTCTTTGGTATGCAAGCTGGGCGCTCAGGAACTATTCCTGATTTACACTGCAGTCAATGAAAAAATAATTGTACTCAAATTGTTTTGGGCTTTTTCAAAAATTTGTTAGATTATTTATCAACAACACTGCCACTACATCTTTATAGATATCCTTAGTTTTGCTGACTGAACAACCATAATTTAAAAAAGATTAATTATTTTCAGGCAATGGGAAATCGTCTCAATGTAAATAATTGCTGTGGTAAACAGGATTCTTTGCTACTCCTTGGGGAGTAGCTGTAAAGGCCCAACAAGCAGTTGTCAAGATGGATGAGATGAACTGCACCTCACTTTGGCCATCTAAAAATTAGGCACCTACTGCCTAGATGATCATGTACTGCAGCTAATGAACACACTCCTCCTGAAGATGACTCATCCCATCTCTCAACTGACTGCTGAGGAAGCCTCAGTCTAAATTTTAGATGAGTAAAGTTGGTGAAATTAGTTTCTTTGTCCCCTAATTAAAGCAAGGTCTTTGAGAGCTGTACTTGACTTCTCACACAAAAGCAGTAGAGTCATTCAAATTGCATGGGCTGCCTTTCCATTTCTGCAATTCTCGCTGATGCCTGTAGGAAGACTGTCCTTTATATTTTGATTAAATGTATTGATTTATATTTATTTATTAGACCTCTTTTCTTCCCAGAGTTTCAGATCAATATCAGGTCAATTGTGGCACAGAATGATTATCATGGTTGCCCAGCCACCAAACAGGGGAAAATTCCCACTGCTCCTCTTCCTGTAAAAACAGCAAATACAAACTATCCAGAAAGTCCACAAAAGCATCAAATTAACCTGCACATTCAAAATTCACCTTGATGAATTCTGTTTAAATACTATATCATACCAATTAGATGCTCTGGGTTTCCATTTCAACAAAACATTGAAATAAAAGCCTAATGTTCCACCCAATTTTCTTCTTCATGCTCTGCTCTGAGAGACCATGTCCCCATCCTCTCCCCTGTTCCTACACTACAACTGCATCAGTGCTCAGCAAAGCACCCAGCAGCACCCTCTGGAAGGGCATCTTTCCCCAGCAGACAGCAGCATCCACCTCCAAAATACCTAAGGATGCTGCAGAGGAAGGTGATGGGCAAACTCCATGGGTCTGGGTGTGGGGTACAGCCACCACACACCCCTGCCCTGCCCAGGAGATGCAGGAGCAGTGCCATGGCCACATCACAGAGCAAAGATGAGACCACTTGGACCTTCATCCATACAGCAAAAACGCATCAGCCTACAGCTAAGCCTCCTCATAGCTCAGATAGGAGGCAGGAATTTTATTTCTGCCAGAAAACTGTATTAACATAAAACTTTTAACCTGTCTTTTCCACGGGTACACGCTCTTTATTACATTACAGCCTCTAAAAGCTTAAACACCTTTTTTTTCTGTGACACAGGCTTGCTGCCAAAAGGAGACTCTCTGCATTTAAAGCCTCCTCTTCCAGGGGAAGGTGGGTTTCATCCTCCTTGCGAGCCCCTAGAGGGAGACATGACCCAGATTTTAGGAGGAGGCCGGCGCGGGGAGCCAGCAGCGGCTCCTGAGGTCCCGGTTCCCAGGTGTGACCGAAGGGGTGAGCCATGGAGGGGCACGCTCCTCATCGCCTTCAGGATGCAATGGATGTGTGGTACTTGATGTTCTCCTAGAGAGCCGATGGGCAACCCTGCTCTACAAGCAGCCAGGACAGATGCGGGAGGAACCCATGGTGTAGAGCATCCCATAAGGTCCTGGATCAAGTAGGGGAATGGGAGGGGACAGAAGCCAGAAAGAGGGGTCACCAACCAACCTGGGGACATGGCAGCGCCAACTTCTCCCTCCAGGGAAACTACAGCTACAGTAGTGTACAACGTGCCACTTTTTTAACCAAGTGCACAATGGTCCTCTTTATCTCCTTGTTCGCGATGATAGCAATATCAAAATTTGAATTTAAAAAATTATTTTAAAATACCACAAAAAGAACAGGACTGGATTATCAGTGCATTTGCATGGCCAATAAAGTATCACCAATTCATGAAGATAAACTACATGGAAGATTAGTCTGAACTAACAATTTCTTAAAATGTTTCTCATTTCTTGGTTATGGCTATTTTTGCAAATTTCCCTTTCAGAAATCACATTTCTTTCAAATCAGATCATCGCCCTAGGGTTGTTGACCTTTATTTCGCCCATCTGGAAAACAAATGAAGCAGGAAGGATAACAATATGAGATACTAATCAGAAGTGCTGTTTGTTTTTTTGGAAGCTTGATTTCCAACTTATGTATTTCCCCCTAAAGGCACTGCCAGCAATACACTGGATAACTGCTCTGCAAGGAAAACCAGCAGCTTGGCCAAAAGCCTTTTTGTGGCATCTTATCAGTGGTGAAAAAAAAAAAAAAAAGAAAAAAATACAACAAAAACCCAAACAAATGAATAGTAAAAATGAATGCAGATGTAGCTGCAACAGAGTGGCTCAAGGGCCAGGTGATGTACGTTGACATTGCTACTACAGACACATCATTCTAGAGTTGACCTAAGTGCAATGGGATGTTAACTAGTGCGACAGACAAGGCCAAAACAACCCATTATTGTTAATTGTGGTCAAAGAGGTGTAACATAAGAATATTTGTAAATAGAGTCATGAAAATAAGTATGCATGGGGAGGGGTTCATTCAGATGGTTAAGCTAGAGGGAAAAAGAATAGCAGCCAAACACCAACCAAGGCAAATCGGTTTCAGCTTGTTTTTCTCACTGGCGATGCTGACTCCCAAGGTGCAGGCCCAGATGAACAGCATGCTTTGTTAGACTTGAAGAGGAATTTGTTAATTTGGATGATCTGAGTCCCATCGTTCTAACTGGTGAGTTTATGAATACAATCACACTGAAAATAAATTTGGGGGAATTTTTAGGCTTTAATTGAAGGCTTTAAATTTTTTATTAGAAATCTGCGAGTAGAAAAATCAATAGATTTTAGGCAGCTTTGTTAAAAAGGGAATAATACATTTAGTGTTCATTAAATGCGTTTTTTCTCAATAACCTCTTTGTTTCTTTCACCGCTACATCTCACCCAGGTATTAAATTAGCCTTAAAACACTGTGCAGGTCTTTGTGGAGAAACCTTGCCAACCCCACCTGCAGCAGACCCTTATGGCTAGGCAAGTGCAGCTGACCACAGATGGAGAAAGATGGTTTATCTAAAGAGATTAAGACTAGAGCCAGGAACAGGATTTGGGGAGATCAGCTCAGGTGCCATTGAACCACGCCACCTGCTAACGGGGCAGAGCCAAAGGGACCAGCCAAAGGGTGGTTGATAAGCAGTGATGGAAACGTGCACCAAGGTAAGCTCACACAGTTCTCAGGCTGCAGCACCAAACAGCAGAGCCATTATGCATGCAGCTCCTGTGCCTGCACACAACCTTGAATATCAGAATCTTCTTTGATGATAAATAGTATAAATGGTGGCTAGCATACTGAACTACCAGGGGATTGTTAGCGTCCCCCTGTACATGCCACTGAAGATGAGCAGAAGGGCTATTGGTGCAGAGTCTCCTCTGAAGGACAGACTGCTCGTATCTCATAATAGTAGATTCCATTTAAAAATAGCAAATGATAGTCAGAGGAATAATAAAACGTAGAAAATCATACCAAAATCCAGCAATACATCAAAGCCATTTTAATAGCTCTTAATACAGTCAGTGACATAGCTACTGTACTTGCAAGGCTGGATGATGGAACAGGCAGAGGTTTCTAGTTTTACATTCATTTCATCCTAAAAGTTTCTGTTGCTTCTTGCATGTAAATTATAGATAATGATTGTGCTGACAAGAGGTTGCACTTAGCTGACTCTGCTACAAGGTAAAATTGGAAAAAAAAATACTTGGTTAAAAGAACTTTCTTCATTTTTTCCCTTGGAAAAAAAAGACAAGATGCAAAAAAGTTAATTGCACAAGGCTTCTTATATCTTGGCTGGCTAGTGTACCAGTACCATAACTCAGTGCTTCTGGATACTTAGAGAGGAAACGTTATTTGATGTAGTAGGGGCAATCCCATGCTTATCAAATCATCTTGCTTGCCTGTAAAGCTAAGCTCCAATTTATGATGTTTTATGAAGCCACAGATTGAGCTAAGGCTATAAAAATTGGAACTTAATATTCAGGAATAAAAAATGCATAGAGTACCACTGAAGTGACATTTTTTTAAAGGACTTGTATCCTCATTGCATTAAATATAACCAGAGAGTGTGACAATAATGGCATGCTGTCCACTGGAGAAAACACAAGACAAACAGCATAGATCTGTGATTTCTAAAACATGGGTACTTGCTCCCGTGCATGTATTAAGACAGAATGATGGGTCATATAATAGAACAATGGCTAATAAAGCACCGTGCATCTTATGGCCCTTAGCGAGTTTCTTTTCATTTTTAAACATTTTCCCTCTGAGAAAGCACAGAGAAGTGTCTCAAAGCACATCTGCCTGCCAGACAGATTGTTTTTGTTCTTCAAGTGACCAAATGCACAGAAAGAAATTGAAAATCTACATGCAGCTGTTTTGAAAGCAGTCCTTTCGTTTACTCACCTGAAGAAAGGGATGAGATTCCTTTTTTATGTGCTTGAAAAATGAAAGAGAGATGAAAAATTTTCTAATCCATCCCTTCACTCTCCAGAACCACCACTGCATCCGACACACTTCCCCACCACTTTCCCTTCACTGATCTTTTATTATAGTCATTAGGAGAAGACACCCATCTACTTAAATTATGTCTTTAAGGCCCTGGTGTAGCAAAGCACATAAATACCTGTTTAATGTTAGACATCTATTGAGCAAAACATTTAAGCATTCACCTAACTTCCAAAGGTGTTCATTCATATCACTTAACGGCTGCTTAAATTATTGCTGTGGAGAGATGAGGTTGTTTACAGGCTTAATTTTAAGTGCATACCTGATATAATCTTCTAAATGAAGGTTGAAAATTCTTAGGAAAAATTAACTAAGACGGCAATTATAAAAGAATTGTTTAAAATATCACTTGATTTTTACTTTGAGATTTTGGGATCTAATTAAGAAGCAGGACTGATGTGTTCAAATCTGTCCTGCTGGCTACCCAAGGGATTTGAGTGCTAACTTGTTTAAGCTCATTTGAACAGTCCAGCCTTGATCATTAAAGGGATGTGCTAATGGCAGATGTGGGCACCACGCAGTCTTAAAGAATCAAAAGACTTAAAGCAGTGCAACACCTGAAGTCACTTTTAATATGATTTAAAGGTATAAAAATGTTCAGACTTTTCAAATGTCTTAAGGATATGCACGGATAGCCTCTTCAGGAGCAGCCTGTGCCAGGAAGAAGTTACTCCCCTAGCTGCTCATTAAAACCTGGTTGCTGGAGTTTTTGAACTGATCTGTTGGCAAAACAGTTCAAATGAGCACTTCAATTCTCCCCAGGCAAAAAAAATAAAAAAAATAGTGAATCAGCTGGGATAGCTAGACCGGTAATTCAAACAGTTTAAAACAACCTGGGTGAGAGGAATTAGGAGCACGAGCCCACCCTGCTTGACCAGCAGGCTGATGGAGGAGGCACTTGCAGGGAGGATGGCATCAACTATCCTGAGGGGGTATTGCCTCCACCGGCACGCACACCATGTTCCTGTTCCTATTTCATAAGTCAATTATTTGCAAACTTAAACTAAAAGTATTTACTGCAACATAGGCCCAGGAGCACTACATATATTATTTTCAATAATTTTTCCTCGTTAAATTATTATGACAGAAATTGCACAAGATCCAGGGGGCATGGCACAGGGCTCGGAGGACACGATCCTTGAGATACAGCATCACTGTCCATGACTCATTATGGGATCCCAGCAAAACCGAATAGACTCCTTGAACCATAGTTATGAATCCGCAAACCAAATTAGCAGGTAAAACTCACAGGTACAAACCCTGTCTGGGGCTGCCATTCCCTGGATGAAGTCTGTTGCTCTGCTGTGCAAGTTCGTTTATGCCAGGTCAAAACCCCACCTGCAGATGCATAATGGGCATGGCAAAAAACGTGTTCAGGGCCAGAGGGTTGTTTCTTGGTACCAAGCAGAGAGTAACTGAACAGGTGTTACAACTATCTTTCAAGTAATATTTTGGTTTCCTACATTTTAAAATTTGTGATAAGCTGTGTAGTCAGCATTTATAATCCATGATCCCCTTCACACTCTCTCCATGTTCTTCGCTTGATGTGACAGGGCTGATAAAAAAAAAAAAAATCTAATCCATGCTGAAGCAGAAAAACAGCACACTAAAACACCATCTAAAACAGGAGGTTTGAATTCATTGAAACTCTATTATATGCTTGAGTAACTCCTGGAACAATAGAAAGCTATGCATGATTATGTAGGCAAGCAGAAATATGCAAGGCAGATGTTGTCTTTACTGCCACACATTGAAGTCTTGTCACTGACCTGGAGTCCACCTTCTTTGTGATTGTCCATTTGAGGCGGTCACACCAGGATAGGGCAGTAATGACACATCTTTAAGTCAGGTGCTACTGCTTATTAGGTGTTCATTTTGATTAAGTGTAAACTCGGTAGACAAGTAGAAACATCAGTGATGAAGTGTTCCAACAGAAACTAAAGCTCTAAGGCTACCTCAGAGAAAACAGGCTGTTGCTACTAGCCTGATCTATAGTCAAAGGACATCTTATCTCATTCACATTGGATATAGGTTGCCCTACGTCTCCAGAAGCCTAAGTATATAGTAGGCACTTTCCCTCCATTTCACTGTTTCATATTTTAGAGGGTTTATTCAGCTTCAGTCTCCTCCTATAGTGAGTGGAGCCTCTAAAGACAACTTCCAATAGCAAATCCCCACCATCCCTCTCTTACTTTGAGCAGAATTTCAACTTGTGTAAACTAGCATAGTATTATTAGATATCAGTGGAAAAACACCAGTTGATAACAACTTTTGGCCTAGATAAAGGCCTAGATAAGAAATTTCAATAACGGGTAGTAAATCCATGTCCATTTAACACACTTGGAACAAGAGTTAGTTATGCAGCTCCAACAGATGTTAGCAAATTCAGCAACTAGCAACACTTCATCATAAGAGTGAAATCTCACATTAATCATCAGATGAAATAAATAATTAAAAAACCCCACAAAACCAAACAACAAAAACCTTGGGAAATGAATGTACAATATTGAAAAAGGTCAAGAGTCCTTAGTGATGGGACTAGAAGAGACATTTAAACCCATAGATGTACACTAATCACATCAAAGGACATAGATCCCTGAAGCAGCTCCTCTGTTTTCCTGCTTTTCCCCACTGTACAAAACCAGGAGGGGGACCAGCTCCAGGCAGGCTATGGCTGTGATCCAGACACAGTGAACTGGTGCCTGGGTGGCATGACTGAAGAAGACCACCTGGCCAAGCACTTTTGTCTACATGCAGCAACTTTGGTACATAATGGCCATAGCTGGGCTAGAAGAATAACTGCAGTTGTGCTGTTACTGCCCACTTTCCTCTAGTTTCTCTCCAATTCTGTTCCCACCCTTTTTTTTGGCAATTATGGATTCCTTTGTTTACTGCTAAAACACACAGAAAAGGCAATGGTGAAATGAAACAGAAGTAGCAGAGCTTCAACAAAGGGTCAGAGAGAAGGCAAAGGATGGAAGAATGAGCAGAAGAGATTTGGGGTCAAAATACGGTCTTTTACATCTGCTGTTTTCAAAAGAGCCTTCTAATTTACACTTTACAATTTTCTAGCAAGCACACAGGATTGTCAGACTTGATATTTTATCAGAAAGTTGTGATAGTTACTATTTTTCTTGAAGTCTCAACTCTCTTGGAAGCAACAGATTTATCTATATGATCTCCATTAATCTCTTGCTTTTAAAAAAAAAAAAAAAAGCCATCAGATTTTCAAAGAAAAGCTTTAAAATACGAACTTTTAAGGACATGGAAAAAGAGAAAGCAAGTAACTGTATTTTTCTTTTTAACCCAAAATCCTAATCTGGGAGATACCTGACTAATCATTTCCAAGCAATTGATGGGAATTTCTTACATGCTGTCAGCAGATGTAACATTGAAAAGGCAAACAGGTAAAGGGGAAAACCACCAGTAGTATTAATGCCTCAAAAATCCTCAAACCAGGACATTCCTAAATAAATTTTCATGGGTATAGGGGGAGAGGTTGCAACCCTTTTATGTAATTCATTGTATATATAGTTCATACAATTGCATAAGCAAGTCATACAGACACCTACTCTATGTCCTCTCCACCTTGGACATGGAAGTGCAAACTGCACAAGCACATGCATTCAGCTGAGTTTGCATGAATTCTATTGGAAAAATGTTTTAAAAGTCTATGTTGTCTCCTATTACTTTGTAAAAAGGATGACCAATGGTCATGCCAGCACTGCATGGAGTGCAATCACTGATGGAGTGATTGTCATGGAGGCAGAGCTCTATCCTGGGTGCTCTGTCCTACAGAAAGAGCCATATGGAAACTGTGTTCATGGTGGAGTGTCTGTGTCACCTTGCTGTGCTTGCAGCCCTCTAAGAAAAAATACAGCATCTGTATTTGTATGACTCTTCTCTTAGGTAGGAACCACCAATCCGGGAGGAGGTCCTGGTGTGTTTTTGTTTTTAGTCGCTCTCACATCTTTTATTTCAACTAAGGAATGAAGTGCAACTGCTCATCAGCATGGTGTACATAAACATACGTATCACTTAGTTATGCAAATGCCTGCCTGCAACTATTCAATAAAACAGAAAACATTACCTTCATTCAGGTAGTCCATCATTTTAGAAACCCAAAGAGTTTATAGAAACGATTGTCAAAGACCCCATCATTTTGCAGTTAGTATAATTAATAAGGTGTGCACAAATTCTAAGAGTGTTTTAACACATGTTTTCAGCTGAATTGCATTATTGTTATGTTATAATAAAAGAGAGCCACATGTTAACAGAACACCGGGGACCCAATTTGATGCAACTGTTAAACATCAATAGGAAAATCAGAGGGGAAATACCAAGTTTCTTTTAAAATCATTCTGGTTTACAAGAGTTGCGACTTTTATTTAGTAGATTTTGTGAAAGCGCCTCTGTTTATAAAAATTATTGGGTAGTGTTGGCTGTCACAAAACATAAACAGGCAATTAGTGCAATAAGTAGAATGATACAATGAACTCCTCCTGGCAATCTCCTATCTGGAGCCAAGCAAGGCCCCGATTTGATAAAGAGTTAGTCATGTGTGGAGTTAATCCACAAGATCATCCTGTCTGGGGAGCAGCTCTGTGGCAAGGGACCTGGGGGTGCTGGTGGAGAACAAGGTCAACATGAGTGAACCGTACTCTGATGTGGCCAACATCAACAAGGGCATCACCAGCAGAGAGAAAGAAGTCATTATCCCACTCTATTCAGTGCTTGTCAGGCCACACCTGGAATACTGTGTTAAGTTTTGGTCCCTGTTATAAAAAAAAGAAAAAAAATGTGGACAGGCTGGAGAGTGTCCAGAGAAGGGCTACCAAGATGATCCAAGGTCTGGGAAGCCTGCCATATGAGGAAAGGCTGAGATAATTTGTTTTGTTCAGCCTTGGGAAAAGACTTAGAGGAGACCTTATCACCATGTTTCAGTATTTAAAGGCTGGCTACAAAGAAGGTGGAGACTCCTTTTTTACAAGGAGTCACATGGAAAAGACAAGGGGTAATGGGAACAGGCTAATCTAGGGGAGATTCCAAGTGGACTCAAAAGGAAAAATTTTCACAATGAGAACAATCAACCATTGGAATAATCTCCCCAGGGAAGTTTTGGACACTTTTAAGATTCAGATGGACAGGGGGCTTGGCCATGTTGTCTAGACCATGCTTTTTCCAAGAAAGGTTGGACCAGGTGATCCTTAAGGTCCCTTGCAATTTGGTATTCTACGAGTCTAGGAGTCTACTTGCACTACTCACACATTCAAGTGGAAGTAGTTTGTAAAAGCTCAGAAATGTCTTAGGGAAACAGGATCGCAGGGATGGTCAATGATGTGGCACCACCCAAAAGCTATTTCAAAAAGTCCCCTGGAAAAGTAAAAGAGTCCTGCACACAGTTTGGATTAACTTTAATGGATATAGCCTGTTTGGTGGCTTCAGAAAGACTGTTTACTTCCGTGCCTCCCTACTCTCCACCTGAATTCCACACCGCATTTTCCTACTGAGTCTCATTGTGGAAATAGTTGTCTCTGACATGAAATAATAAGGAGTTTCAGCCTTTGTAGTGAATGTGGGCTTATGGTCTGTGGAAATATATGAAGGACAAAACAGCCCTCACAAGAGAGATGCGATTAACTGCACAATGTCACCCAGTTATCTTCATTTCTTCCACTCTATAAAAATCAATGGACCTAATTTCTTGCATGAAAACCTGATCATTGATGTGTTCTGAAACTGCTCTCATTATTTTTTCTCCAGACCTGCACATCATCTCCTGCACGTGTTCAGTCCTTGAAGTTACTCTGACAGACCAAAGGCAGCAAAAAACACCCCTGCTAAAATTAGCTCCCTCTGTGATGCTTTAACAAGTTTGGGGAATTATTTTGAGAATTACTGGGCAGGACCAATACACATAGCACTCTAGACACCTGCCCCAGTATTGCTCCCAAAGGACAGTTCTCCTGAGTTTGTTCACAAAAAGAGTGGTTGTGTTGGGAGGCATATATGAGGGATGCTGAAACAGAAATATGTGGATGGATTACTCTGAAGTTGAGCTGTTTTGTAAGGAGTTCTCACAGCAAGGGAAACTTCTGGAGAAAACTTCTCATGTGTTGATGAAAAAGCGGGCAAAATTCATCAACAGGGAATAAATACTACCAAGAAGGATGTCCATTCTTCCTCCCTCTCCAAATAATACATGTAACTAAATCTTCTCCTAACACAAGTCTACCAAAGCTAGGACAGTTATTCTTACTGGCACTGTGTATGTGCCAAAACAGGTCTTGAATTTTGAGTTGAAGGAAAGCACTGACACTTAAATCCAACACTAATAATAACAACAATAATAATGTCAGACTAGTTGCTTCAGTGACTTATTACTAACTTGAAACACCAAAGAACTATCTTCTCAAGCCTGTTTGATCAGACAGTTATACCTCCTAGAGAGGTAAATCTGGGAGCAGGGCTCTGTATGACCTTCATTAGCCAAGAAGCAGAGGGTGGGTTGACTTTTGCCACTATGCTCTTTCCCATCCCTCTGTGTTTTGTACACAGTAGAATTTGACCTAACATGTTCATCCTGGTTCTAATTGGAGCCTTTATGTTAAACACGAAAGTACTTATAACCTACACTTAAAAAGGATGCGAGTCAGGCAATGAGGCACAACACTTAAACTCTGCTCATCTATAATATATATTCCTATGTACAGAAAGCATGGACAGTGTCAAATGAAACACGCAATTAGTCCTCCTCTAATAGTGAGCAGTTCGAACTGTAACATCATGCCAACCGTGATTAAGAGTGATACAGCACATCATCATTGTCAACACTATTCAACCAATGTAAACCTTAGTTAGAAATGTACTTGTCAGAGAAAAATGCGCCTTTGATTTCTATTACACTTTCCCCAGTAATTGCTGTCATCAGTGGCAGGTTATTATTACAGTTGAATAGAGTTTCAGTAATTACTTTTGCACAGATTCTAACAGCTTTTAGATTGAATGATATTCTGACAGTTTGAATACTCTTGACAACAATTACCTTTTTCCTGGTTAACACTGATTCAGGAAAATTAAAAATTAAATCTGTTCAGAGGAAACACTTATGTATGGCACTAGTAAGTGGGTTGATACAAAAATGTGTAAATTACAGAATGACTTAGAATAAAAAGTTCTTTTGCTCTTCCTCTTATGCTTTTAAAAAAATCAGCACTTAGGGTACACGCAGTACATGCTGGTTAGATTACCAGTAAATTATGTGAAATAATTTAAAGCACTTCTAAATCCACTTCCTACTGATCAGTTTGAAATGGAGAAAATGCTATTATGGAGGAAGGCTTGTTGCTCCCACCCTAATTTTGTCTTTGGTAACAGTCAGATAATGGCTTTTGGCTTTCAAACCATTATTCTTAATCTCACATCACCAGATAATTTTAAAAGGAACAAAAAAGCAAAACACCAAAACACCACCAATAACAAACAAGCAAACTGTCTTACAGTGGTAGCGCAGAAAAAACCAGCATGTTTATTATTTAAAAAAAAATTATTTAATATTGCAAGGGTCATAACTCAAATGGCTTGATTAAAAAAAAAAAGTCTCATGCATAGAGCTCTCCATTTAATTTCCCTCTTTGACAGGATAACTGGCCTTGTGGATAAGGGAGACACAGTCAATGTAATACATCTTGTTATTAGTAAGCTTTTTGATACTGTTTCACATGACGTTCTTGTAATAAAACTAAGAAAATATGGTCTAGGACTAGATAAAATTACCATAAGGTGGAGGGAACAATTGGCTGAAAAACTGCTCTCAAAGAGTAGTTATCAACGGTTCACTGTCAAACCAGGAGGAAATTTCAGGTGAGATTCCTCAGGGATCCGTCCTCGCCCCAGCTGTGTTCAATATTTTCATAATGACTCAGTTAAAGGGAAAAGAGATTACATTTATAAAATTTGCAATGTTGAGGAGCTGGGATGGTGGGAACCCTTGGGAGGTCTGGATCAAAATCCAGGAAGATATTAACAGTTTGGAGTGATGGTCTGAAATTAAGATGAAATTCAATAAAGCCGAATGCAAAGCATTACACTTAGAGAGGAGAAATCAAATGCAAATGGGAAATTTCCAGTACAGGAGCTGTAACACAGATAAGAGTTTCAAAGTTACAGGGGCCTATGAGCTCAGTTTCAAACAAAGGAATGAAACTGCTCAAGAAAAGAGAATTTCAGGGAGTTGTTAACAAGAGCATTTTACATGAGACCACTGTGCTCATTATCCTACCCTCAGTTAGCACACTGTGGCCCATCCCGAGTCCATATTTTTAAAAAAGGTGCAAAGAAACTGGAAAGAATGAAACAAAGTCCAACTGAGAACAGCATGAATAGTCAGGGCAGAAGTAGTATGACTCATGGGTATAAGACAATGCTCTTTAGTTTATTAAAGTTAAAATTAGGGAAACATATAATTAACAGTCTTCCAGTTGGTGAAAGGCTACTGTTCCAAGAATACTGATTGACTGCCTTCAATGTCCTTCAGAAGAAAAGTCAGAAAGAGACTTTTTTTTTTTTTTGGCAAAGAAGTTTAGCACATTTGTTTTGAGTTTGAAGACAATTTCCATGACACAAAAACATACAGGAGATGACTTGCACAAACTTCCTTCCCTCTACAGAAAGGAAGGAAGGATCAGGACAGCCCCAGTGCTGGGAACTATTGTAGTTTTGCTTGCTCCAGGTCAGTGGGAGCAGCAGTAGCTTCAGAGATGTTCTCAATCTACCAAAAGAGAATTACTAATGATAATGACCAAATAAGACCATAATCCCCGTGGAGCAAGAGATGAACATTAAACTAAACTTATCTAGCTACCATGCTGGTTAAAACACACATTAAAAAAAACCTTAGAAATATTGTCAACATACATTTAGAAAGGGTGGACTGGAGCATTTAGAACAATGAGACTTACCTGAAACTCATGAGATCTTTTAAGATTTTCCTTTCAGATTTTCTCTCTCTTTTACTCTGAGTTTTTCAACCTCAAATCACATTTTCAGTATTTCTTCTGCTTCCATATTAAAAAGTACCAAGATTTTGTAATATAAGTTTTAATGACATCAACTTCTAGGAAAAAAAATATAATTTACAAGTCTTACAGTTGTATCATAACAGGTTGTAACACTAGAGAACATTTATTGTTTGGTGCCTTGGTTTCATTGGTTTGACTAAAAATGATACAACTAATATATTACCGAAGAGAGTCATAATAATAAAACCCACACTGTTCCACCTCTTCTTGCCTTGGACCAGGCAGCAATATTTCACAACCTGGTGCAACCAGCAAAGGAAAACAGCTTTCAGATAGCATTGGGTAGGGTCCAACTGGCTTCTGGTCACTGGATTTATTCTCACTGAAATGGGGGCAAAATGGCAAGGTGTAACTGAAGCCTCAGTTCCTCCTCCACATCCATCCTAGCTGATGTACATGGGGATGTACATCATCCAAGGCATAGGAGAGAGATGCTGCTCTACATGTGGAGCCTGTTGCAAAGCTGTGATTGAGCCTTTAGCTTTTGATGCTACTACCTGACTCCGACCTACGTGTGTATTAAAATATCATCTTTTTTTATGCTCATTAGAATTATAGATTTAGTTTATTGTTATACTTTCCATAGACCCTTCTCTTTTTATTAGCATTGTACATCTGTACAAAGGCAAAATTTAGTCTTTTCAGGGAGCTGAAAGGAAGCAATCTTTTACATGACAAATCCAACATTATCATATGTAAACCTCATTTACTATGTAATGTCTTCCTGTTTCCAGTTCATTAATTGAATGAAACCTATTTTCACATTGTGGTAGACAGCAATATTCTCCAACTAACATAAATGGTGCTTTTAGAAAAGGAGAAAAAAAAAGTAATGCTTGAAAATATTTAACATAATGATTGGTCCAAAAATACATGAATCTCTAAAAAAAATAAAATTCACTACACTTCTCAAAAATAAAAAAAAAGTGTCTGGAGTCTGAAGCTAATATAAAATTTGGTTTATCAGATTGGCAACTACAAAGTTAACTGTTTAACCTTTCATAAAGTGAGCAATCTGTCTTGATTTACTATTACTGTGTTCTCATCGGCCAGAGGAGCAGGCTCTAGCTCAAAGCAGAGCCCATTGCCATACATGGAGGGCCCACATCATGGCTGCAAATGTCCCCAGAATGACAAAACCACTGAATCTGACACATAACACAGCTGTGAATTGCTGGGAGTAGAGATACTATATATAGTCCCTTTTTTAGGGATTAAGTACTGATAACTAATGTATCATCTTAAAGCTTTCACTGCAATGCTCTTTCTTCTAAATGAATATATATCTGTCCCACAAAGTCATATCAGGGAGTCCATCTTAATACACTTATTGTAAATTTCAAGAAAATACCCCAGCCATTAAATCTCCTTCATATATACAGGAAACTTTAAAAGTTCAGCAGAAAAATGGCTTCTCCCCAGGGTGAGGGCAAGCCACAAGTCTACTTCTGCATTAGAGAACATATGTGATAATTTAAAAGTGATATGACTAAAGTGTCTTAGCAATACTAATTAACACCAGGCCACCTAGCTAGTAAAAAATATTTTACAAACTTTTGTAAAAGTAACTTCTACTCACCTGCCTATGGTTTCGCTCGCCTGGCTTCAGAAAAAACATGAAACTACACTAAAGCTTGGTTTAAAATCTGCTTCAGTTTATGGTACAATCATCTGTTATTTCCATATCAAGACATTATCCTCCTTGTCCAGCTAGTTTACCCAAGCCAAAATTGTACAGCATATTTGGATAGAAACTTGCCTGGTAAAGTACCACTCTTTAATCTTCATTATGTATTAAAATGACATTTGAAATGCCCAACTACACTACTATGAATGTATGCAGAGATACAGAAGCAAGCAGGGTTCAAATTGCAGCTTAATTTGTAACACACAACACTTTAGGAAATTCAAGACTAATGTTTGCAGTGGAAAGACACCGTCAATTATTTTGTTGGGTTTTTTTTTTTCCCCCAAGAAAATCTATAGTCCAGAAAGAGCAATAGCAACAAAGCTCTTGACAGGTTCCAGGCATGTTTCTTTAGAAAAATAATTCTTGTTTTTAAGCAATAGGTCAAAAAAAAGAAAAAAAAATTATCAAAAAAAAATACCCATCTGTAAGAGGACTCACTAAAACCAACTCGTTTGGTATTTGCATTAACATGGTGTGAAAATTAAGAAAACACTGATGACATTTGCCTATGGCATAAAATAAGGTGGCATAACCAGCACGCAGGAAATCACACCATCTCAGACAAACCAGAATAACAAAAAGAATGAAATGACGAAGAACAAACTTCAAGGTCTCACCCTTAGCCCACCAGAGATGCTTCTGGGCTGGATACTGGTGTCTCAGCAGCCCCAAGTGGTATGCGGACACCATCAGGGTTTTCGACTCTGGTTATCACAGCTTTGTCTACATAATGCCAACAAGCCAAACAAAACTGATACTAAAATGAGAAAAAATGGCAATTTAAAATTGCCTATTACATCCCTTTTCTTTCTGACCTCAATCCAAAGCCTTTATAAGCCAAAGAAAAGACAAGCTCACAATTAGTGAATATGACCAGCTAATGGGTCTATTCTGAAAGAGCTTTCAAATAAAACAATAAGCAAGCCTGGGAAAAAGCAACTTACTAGACTATCTGAGGCTAATTTCTTTTAAGCACAGGTCATGTTATTTTAAAATCAATTCCTTTCAACAATTGCTTCATCAGGACTATGTCATTCCAGAGGGAATGGACCCAAAATCTCTTACTGCCAAATAACTTAACCTTGGCGCATCTGAACTGTATTTTCTTCAAATAAAATTAATTCATAATACGGGTGGACTTGTTTTTTTTCTTAACAGAAATGTTCACTGACAACTTCAAAATCAAATTACATATAGTAAAAAAAAAAGTTCAGTTACAAAACTTTTTAAGAAATCCACAGAGCAGTACAGAATGGCTTGCTAAGAAAAATAAAACTCCAGTTAACTAGAAGAAAAGTAAAACTAAAAGAGGCAACTCCAAAATAGTTCCGACTAGCCAGGATGCCAAATGCTGGCAACTGTTAGCAGGCAAGATGAGAAACTGTAAAACATTCCCAAAAAGTAATTCCTTTTCCCCTTCTTGGTATCTCACAGCCTCACTAGAATTCAAGCCACAGTTGCAATCCAATACCATAAAAAGTATGTTTATAATCGGACGCTATAATAAGGATTTTAAATTGTGCTGAGTTGCCAAACAAAATTCCAAGGTGAAGGATGTCAACGTCAGGAACATCCCTGTCAGCATATCATCAGATAACATCAAGCACCCACAGCCCTTCCCAATCCCAAGGTTAGGGCCAGGATATCCCAGCAGCTCCACACTCACCTCAGTCATGTTCAGCATAACTCCCTGAGTCCCCCCCCCTCCCCCCCTCCCCCTCCTCCCCCTCCTCCTCCTCCTCCTCCTCCTCACCATCTGATTGCAGCTGAAACAAGGACTCTCCCAGGTGTTTATCATGAGACTGAATAAACAAATCGCATTTGTAACCTTTTAACATGGATTAGAAAAAAGCAGCAAGAATTATAACAAGCATTAGTTATCCTCCAGGATTCCTTAGTTATAAAATCATAGTTTAAGTGAATGCACTAAGTGTGCTGATCATTTTGTTTTAGCATCTAGCGTGCCAGAAGAGTCTGCCTGACAGCTTTCCATCTCTATTCAAACATCTTTGTTAGGAGTAAGTCTTTGCTCTTTTAGATCCTGATCCAAAGCCTTTCAAAGTAATTGAAAAGTCTCCTATTGATGGGAAGGGGTGTATGCCCTTGCTAATTGTTCCTTTCACATTAAAGTGAAAACAAATTCTTCAGCTCTCATTTTAAATCCGTGAAGTTCAATCCCTTAATATATTGGACCCTTATTTTAAGTATGCTGATGAGGAGGTGAGGAGAAGGGGAGGACAAAGCCCAGGACATAGGGCTGTGTGTAGGCTGCAAGTATGTATGCTATACAGACCACGTGGAAAGGCTTGATATATCGCATGGCTTGGATTTTACTATACAGAAAGGCTCCAAAGGTTGCAGGGTTCAGAAGTTCACAGTATGTGCTACGTTTAAAAAACTCATTGCTCACCAGCATAACTGAGCTCAGAAAGCCCCTCTGATGGTCCCCAATAGCTGCTTCCTGTGAGTCCCTTGTTTCTCCCCAGGAAGCTTCTTTTTCAGTTTGCTATTCGCCCAAGAGGGAGGTGTCATCTCTATTCAAGGCAGAGGCATGGATGGAGAAAAGTAGGAGGTCTAGAGAGAATGCAAGCTTTGGCATGGGGCATCTTAGTGCCAAAAAAAGGTTTTGAAAAGTCACAACATACTTATTCAAGACCAAGGGATGTGGCTGGTGATCAGAAACAGTAAATTCTGATAGAAATTAAAAGTCAAGCAGACATGTTACCATGATAATGGAATTTTACAAATACCTTAAAAAACCAGAACCCACAATTAATGTAATTTCCTAGAAAGCAGAGTTTTAGCTGAGTGCATCTCAGCTTTGCAGCATGGCAGGATGGCAAACCTGAGATCAGCTCCATGATGGGGATAGCTACCTCTAAAATGACTACTTCCTTTGTCCTGGGAAGGAGATGAACTAGCAGGAACTAATAGATATTTCCATCTACAGGTTAAAAAAGCCTATATAAACATAGTGATACAAATAAATACAGATCTATAAGGGGGGGGCAGGGAATAACAGGAACACATGGCTGATGTTGTGAGAAGCCAGGAGAGAGCATGGTCAGCTGGAGGAGTTCCCAGCCCATGGATTCAAGGACAGCAAACTGCTGTGGACAAACCATCCATCCCACAATAACATAAATACTGCTATTTTGGCAGAAGAGAAGAATTCGTAAAGACAGAAATACATAAAGTGCAGTAATAACCTGGAAATGTACCTTAAAAAAATGCCTTCTTACAATGAAATAATTTTTCTTCCCTCCACAACGAGGGATTTCACCCCAGAGTTGTTCCTAAAAGATGGTAAAACATAACAGATGAATGTTGCCTTGCATAAGGAACACACACATGCATTTAAATCACTTATATTTTACTTTTTTATGATGCAATTGTGAATTGTGTTATTTTGCATTTGTAATTAGAGGTTGAAACAGATGGCAAAGGCTTGGTTTAAAGTGATGTACTGGAGTACACAGCTCTGTGTATCAGGTCTCCTGCTCCACCGAGTGCTGAGGATGGAAACCCTACCAGGAGGTGATCAAATAGCAAAGTGTTTGCTGCACATCAAAGCATGCTGAAAAGTACCAGAACAGAGTTTCTAGAAGGTCAATAAGCATTTATGAAGATCTATTATTTCTTTTCCAAAAAACACTCTTACAGTGTTCTCACTCCCATGCTCTAATTTTTGCAGTTAGGGTATTTATGTTTCAAGAGATCTAACACTGTATAATTAATATAGTGGGAAGAGAAAAAATAATGTTTATAAAATGGCATAAGTGGGCTTAGAATCATATTGCTTGCTGCCTCAGAGGCTGAGGACTTGGAGAAGGAGCTGACACAGAGACTGAAGTACGTAGAGGTCTCACACCAGCTTGTCCTTTTACTGAAGTCAATGAAATTGCACCAGACAAAACCCTAGACCAGGGCTGCTAGTTCCATTCAAGGCCTGTTGCAAAAGGAATAAAAAGTTATTATTTTCTGAAGGCTGTTCTTTATGAAACTATTTGGTGATTTCAGTTCATTTTAGTGTACCTATGTCCCTGTCACAGAGGTTCTGCTGAAGATTACTTGATGGAGTATAATGACCTTTCCAAAAGTCTGACAAGACATCTTACAGAATTCTGCTGCAGGAATATATCAGACCTGTTCCAAAGCCATATAAAGCCAATGAAACTACCCAAATTTACTTTTTTGGCTTTTTTATTAGGTTTTTTAATTTCTATTTTGTGTTACTCTATAGGTCAAGAGAAGCATTGCTCAGGATAGTGTGAAGCCATCCTAAGATGCAGTAGCACTGTTAAGACAAAAAAAAAATATCCCTAACCACAAAAATAAAGGGGTAAGACATCTCAGTAGCACATGGGGAAGCAGCTAAGTTTTTTATGCATGCATCAGATTTTGCTCTGAATAGCTTAGTTTGATACTGTTCAGTTAAACCTAGCCAACATCAAGCAGGGAATCAACAACAGCACAAATACAGCATCTCTACTCATATTTGCAAACTTATGAAATGGTGTCCAGACTAAGAGAAGATAGACTCAGGTCAGAGGGCTCACAGCACCAGACCATTATTCCTTGATAACAGAAACAGCATAACTGCAAATCTTGTCAAAAATTTGTTTTCCACATATTACTTACAGGGCTAGAAATGCTTCAAACATCAACCAATATGAATTCATGTCACTGCTATGAGACTGAAAATATAACCTGTCCTCTGAGAAACCAGAAAATACTGTTCTGTGAATGTTGAAAGCTGAACATCAAAGCTGAGAGCAACCCCAGTAGCTTATTTTCTAGCTGTGGGCAACCACAGCATACTCTGGTGGCTGGCTCAACACTTTTTAAATATGGTGAGCTACATCCAGTTTTATTATATTAAAATTAAGAAACACAACAACAAATAAAAAAGTTCATTTTTTTTTGCTATAATTTTGTGTCACCAGATGTGCGCAAGGTGAGCAAGGTCTGAAAGCTGCTCTGATGCAGCAGACCAAGCCGGTTCCAACATGTTGGTCATGTTCTTGTACTGCAAGACTGATCATCCCTGAGTCCTCCTCCTCCAAGAATTCAGCAATTTCTGGGATAGCTGATACCAGGTCTACAACGTCTTTGGGCTTCCTGGAAATTCTGCAGCTAAACTAATTTTTCTAAGCTACCAGGTGACTTATAAGAGAGTTTGTTGTTTGCACTACAGAGCATTCATGATTCTTAGGTGATTGATGCCATCATTACCAGTATCACTGTATGGTTCACACAGCTGTAGGAGCAAAAATAGAAAAGGTACAAGACTCTGGGAGCACCCTTGAAGCCGTTGAGTTTAATGTGAGTGTGCAACTTTTCCAACTCTGTTCTACCATCCCACCAGCATTTAACGGAGACATTATTTTTCTCTCATTTGAAGTACTTACATACTTTTTTCCATTTTTTTGGAAGCAAGTTGTCGACAAATCTAAATCATTTACAAATGACACAATCTGTAAGCAGTCTCACAAACCATAGGAACTACATAAATTGAAAAGCATAAACTCTTTAACTACAAAGTGGTCATCTTGGTACTGCCTTTGGTGGCAAGGATGGCACGTGTATCTTACCAAAATCCTAATAACAGGACCGTGAGCCAGCAATCCTTCCAACACCAATCGGGAAAATCTCTCCAGAACTACCCAAGTTCATTATTAAGTTATCCAGATGAGATCTCATAATACCGAGTGTCTTTAAGTTGTATCCCTTTGCTTCTTTAATCTGATAATAAGCTTTTACAATAAAATACCAATGAGGACATACAAATCTCTCTTGGAAACCACGCCATCCATTACTCACTGAGGTCTAAATTGTAGCTAGCACATGTATCCTTTTTAACTTGAATATTCAGATTTTTTGAGTCACCAGAAAGAACAATGACAAAGATACTTTTCTTGTTTAAAAGAGGACGTAAAGAGTTTCTCTGACTTTACTCTGCTCTTTCTACTTAAGAATCACTCTTAGAAATGCAGCCCACTGCCTACTCTGAAGGGTTAAAGTCTCTTTGATTCTTCCAAAACTGACTTTTTTCAAAGTTAGATCTTAAAAAATCTCATTCAGGTTTTTAAAAATTCTTTTGTTGTACAGATATTGATAGTTCTTAAAATTGACTGCTTAAAGGACGCTATAAGGCCCCTGTTTGAGGCTTTTAGAATCAGATCTTAGAGGCTCAAACTCACATCTGAAGGCTGATTTAAGTTAACCTTCACTGAGACTTTCTTTAACTTGTGACTTGGCCTGCCAGTACATTTTGTTTTTCTACAGAATGTGCTAATGCTTGGTGAATGTAAGAGGATATTTAAGTACACTTGTTGCAGTTCTCATAACACCCTGTAATATCTAATGAGGAAAACTTCTTTAAAACTCTCTGACTGCAGCCTTGGATGTCATCAGGTCCTATGAAAACAAGAAAAAAAATTAATCTAATTTTTAAATGCAATTGCACTTCTTTTGTTTTAAAACTAATTAATATGAAGGGGAGGTGGGGTTTAACTATCCAGCACTTTCACATATGGCTACATTTGCCTGGGCTGGTTGCCTTGCTGATGCAGGTGGCCCTCACAGACACTCTTGCCAGCTCTACTGAGCACGTTGTGCTGGAAACATGTGGGAACTCCTGCAAAGCCATGCCTGAGCTGGACAGGCCTCCAGAAAACTCCTTCAGAGGTGCCAGGGCGGCCTCTGAGCACCCATGCCCCAGCACACAGCACCTCTTCCTTCCCAGTGCTCATCTGTAGCCTCCGATGGTGTGTGTGTCTACGTACTACTGGTGCTGGGGATGAAAGTGTTCATGAACTATTTGTAAAAATATATATAAATTAAACAGGACATTTACTCAACTAATGAGTCTCTCAGGCACAGGTCGTGTTTTGCTACCATAGTTCATAATCAGCAGAACTGGTCAAGGAGTAAAATATAAGTAATTGGACTAAACCAGCAACTGTTGCAACTCTGACTAATAAAAAAAAAAAATGAGGAAAATGGACAAGAGGAGGGAAATATGAACAAGGAAGTTCAGAGCTAAGAACAAAAGTGGGCTGGAAAGAAGAATGATACAGGAGGCAGGGGGACAGTAACAGATAATAATTTGAACAAGGTGGGGTAAGAGCAGGTTTGCTCTTGCTGCAGCACAAGTGACAGATCTGAACCAAAGGCAGGATCTGAAGGAGAAGATCCAGGGATTCAAGAGGATAAATAATGATGGAGATGGGAGGGACAGGCTGTTGGCTGGGATGGATTTGAATGGATCCTCAAACCCTTTCAGCATGACAAGGAGCCTCCTCATACCCCTTTTGGCATCACGAGGAGCATTCCATACTCCTTCAACATTGATATTCATTGCAGACTTTTCCGTAACTGTTAAAAAAGAATTTCTCACGCATGCTGTTTGAGCCGACAAAACTTTCACAATTTTAGCTATTTCAATATTGCTAATTGTGATGAGGTACTATTAATAAACTGCTTCAGTACAACGATATGTTCTGCCAAAGAGCAAGTAGTGTTCACTGAGGAAGCTCCAAGCCCTTTCTCCTTGTAGGTCACTTCCTACCAAAAATGGAGCAAACCCTTTGAATGCACACATATCCTATCAAAAATATATCCCACAGACTTTTAAAGCATCTGACAGGGTACTCATAATCCAGCCCCAAAGTGGTATCTATAGCTACTACCTTTGAAGTGAAAACATTCATATCGTAAACCATGGAGCAGGAATCCAGTCTGCTATCATTCATGCACAAGAATCCAAATCCATAAGCTCAAAATCAATATTTTAAACCACTATAGGGTCCATATCACTGTGTGAGTGTGACAAGGAGACATACTGATAATACATGGTTCATATTTGTTATTAAGAACATGCATTAAAACAGAGCTTTTATGATAACTACCACTATTATCTATCCTATTAGGCTGTTAGGAGGATGATTTTTAATATTTTTCAATCTGACCTTTTTTCTTCCTAGCAATGCAATCTTTACCACATTCCCAGATTTAAAATGACACTTTAGCTGCAGTTTTATCACTTAGATATGCTTCTTCACATTTTTTAAAATACAAAAAGGATCTGAAATAAACAGATCATAAAATCTTCCTATAAATAATATCTGTTTACTATCTTTTGGGGCTGGTATGGACAAAGAATCTGAACCAGAATGCCATAAGAACAAATATTCTTTGGGGAATTCATACACATCTGTTCCCATAGACAGGAGGAACAGAAATTAAAAACAAAAAAAAAAAAGAAAGAAAGAAAAGAAAGGAAACGTAATTTTCAAAAGGAAAAGTGGCTTCCTCTGATCTTTGGCAGAAACTTCTGATCAGTTTTTATTCTACCTGACCTGATTAGCCCAATTCTAATCAAGAGCTAATGAAGAAAGGAGAGACTTATTGTGATAGTTAACTCCTTTCTGGTAAGGAGATAGATGGGTTTCTGAAAATAAGAGTACCTGGAAAATACACTTGCTTGATTCTTTCTTTGCAAAGCTTAATGCATCCCTTTTCAACTTTTGTTGATGTACCATTTGCAGTAACTTAGCAAAAGAGCTTCTTTTACTATATTTAGTAAACTTTTAATGCATAACATACTGTCAACCTGCTATCATCATTAACGGACAAATCATTAATGAAATGAAACAAAATCATTTGAAAAATGAAAAAGAAATGAAAAGATATACCCTTTCCCCCTTTGTCTCTGGCAAGTGGGGATCTGGCATTGACCTTGCTGCTTTGGAGGGCCA
Source organism: Scolopax mira (assembly GCA_004320125.1). Classification (NCBI taxonomy): domain Eukaryota; kingdom Metazoa; phylum Chordata; class Aves; order Charadriiformes; family Scolopacidae; genus Scolopax; species Scolopax mira. Next base: position 70,581 of record BJBW01004238.1, read on the forward strand.
GAGGGCAGTGGGTGTTGGAAACCTGTGGTCCCAGCAGTTCCTGCAGCATCAACAGGAGATAACTTGCTCACTGGGTCATCAAATGCACTAGTGGGGTTTATCATCTCATGCAGGAGTTGGGTTTGAAGAAGAATGAGAGGGTGTGGACTATTCTGTTTAGAGAACCTGTTTGCACCCCAATTATGGTTTCAATTTTCTCTTTGAAATTTAGATCAAACAATGCTGCCAACATTGATTCCTCTCTCCCAAATCGTGGATGTAGGCTGGACTCTGCAGACAGCTTATGGGCCAGGTTTTTTGATAGCACTGCAGCAGAAATATGCCTTTGTTTTTAAGGTCTATCCACCTTCAAAACAATATCTAAGCACAGGTAAAAAAGTCATTGTTGGCTTATTGGATTGATAACTAAATAGCACCAAGCTATGAAATGCAAACTCATGCAATCATGCCTTTTATAATTTATAATTAATCTACCCCGCATCAGCCTACTTATTTTTCCTTTTGCTGGAAGAACAGGGTGCCTGATCCAGAACCAAAGAAGATGACTGGAGGCTTTTTCAACCAATATCAATAGAACACACAGCATGTTTCTCAGGAATGTACTGCGCAACCACAGTCCTTAGTAAAAAATATATATGTATGGATAAGAGCAGTCAGAAAGGATATAAGGTTTTCTGCAGTATGATGACAATTGTCACCTTCTCTGATTTTTCTATTTTTGGTGTTTATAGATTGGAAAATGGTGATGTAATGTAATTCTGTGATGCAGACAAACACTCTCTATTAAATGGAGGAAGATCATCAAGTCTGTTTTGTTTGAATTTCTATAGCTTCACTGCACACCAAGTAGAAGATCTGGCCTGGTAAGTATTGACTTCTTTCAAGATCTATTTACTTCAAAGTTACATGGCTGATGAAGGTTTTAAAGTTACAAATTCCTGTTTTTCTTGGAGCAACATCTTTAAAGATATGCAAAGAGGGAATTCTCAGCGCTATTCAGAAATGAGTCTCAAGTGATTTGCCACCTTTGATTACAGAGGTTGTTTTCTAATTCAAGCAAACATTTGGAGAAGAAAAAAAAAGGCAATGTGAAAAAACGCTCATTAGGAAAACAACACTAAGAATCTTAGTAGAAATATTCAACCAAATTACTTGATTTCTTAGTTGTGCTTTTAGATCCTGGAACATGAGCAATATGAGGTTTGGAATAAACCCCCATTTAAAGGCCCACTAAGAGTGTATTCCCAAAGCTGAAGTCATTACTGCTGTTTCTCATATTGCTATATATACATTTTTTTTGGAGATACTATTTTGGGTCCAGTAGGCTATAGAAATATGTAGGTTATTCTCCCTTAGACAAACAGATATTTAGATAAATAGATCTATTTACATAGTAGATGGACATATTCACGGTAAACATTTGATTGATGAATGCAGAGACAAAATTCCTCTGGGTTTGCTGATAGAACTGCTATGTGCTATGCATAGAAAATTACCTCCATGTAGGTAATGTATATTTGACTTCACCTTTTGCATATTGATTGCTCTCTGAGTTGCAAATACTTAACCATACGGAAGAGTATGTAATATGAATAACTTTATTTCAAACTTGCATGTCTTAAACCATATGTTCTCTGATATCTGAGCATAAATCTACTGAAATTTACTATCTTATACTGCAGATCAATAAACCCTACAGTACTTTGGAAGTGCTGAATGTATATTAAGTTTGATAGCTTCAGAGGCACATATTTTCACATATAATTATTTACATATAGGGTCCAAGACCAGGAGATAACCTTAAGCTTTGGTAACATTAACACTTGCAAATAATCATCACTACTGTATCACTCTCACACTCCATAATCTGCTAACATATGTCTACATTTTATATGTGTTTATGTAGTACTTTATATGGAAATGTTTCATTACTGCCCGCAGCAACATGTGGCATTTCTTCAAGAACATTTCAGCACCTTTTAACATGGTTTCTTCAAATGTCTTTCTAATTGTGAGGATTTCATTCTACAAATGTTATCACTGCTCAAGCAGATTAATTTTCTTAACTGCTTAACATGCATGCTCTAGGCATTTCTACAAAATGTAAAATATATAGTACAGAATTAATATAAATAAACTACCAGGCTATTATAGACCAGATTTAAAGCAGTATGGTTAGAAATAACTCCATTTTAAGACTTACAAGTCTTTTTATTGTGGCATCATTTAATCTAAAATTTTTGTTTGGCATATAAGGCAGTTTTTCAATTAATCGTTACGCCACTTCCTCTGAACCAAATCATGATGTTCTTAGTTACCAAAACAGCGACTGCTGGTGTGGACAGTAAGAATTTTCTGAATCTCAGTAATTTGGGTTTTGTTTTGTTGCGGGTTTTTTTTTTGGTTTTTTGCTACTTTCTATCTGATCAGGCATCTTCTAAAACTGTGCAAACCCCAGCCAGGTGAAAAGACCTCCAGGCAGGTACAGATGCAGAGAAGAAAGTAGCAGCTGGCTAATACAAAGGCTTCTGAGCCAGCTCACTGCCAACTGTCACATTCTAAGAGACTTAGACAAGCAACTGCCATTGATGCTTTTGTTATATTGTGTTCAGATAGCACTTCAGCCTTCTAAAAATAAGGGATCTGAAGCTGGGTGGGATGAATGGCTTTCTGGCCAAATTCACTTCTCTCTGTCAAACCCAGAGCAAGCCTAGAGTAACTTTTAAAGAACTAAAAGCAGGTGAGATGAATCCAATACCATACCAATATCTGTTGTTTGGTTGGAGACATCATGAATCTGAAGAAATCATCAGCTGAATACATCCTTCCAGCATCCTATTCATCATCCATTTGGACCTAAGTCGTCTGGTCTTTAGGGAGATGCAGCGTTAGCAAGAGAGGAGTTCTGGTTTAAGCTTCAAAGTACAGATACAAGAGTAGGAGATACAGACACCATCACTGCCTTCACCCTTGATGCGCAAATGTTCCATTATCTGCTGACATTTATGTAGGTGATATACAGATTAATCCAATTATATAAAGACCTTCAAGATGTCTAGAACAAAAACTTGTTAGAAGAGCACAACAGTTTCTTCCTGACCCCAGGGCTAAACTGTCCATCTCAGTCCTTTCCTGCTGCACTACCTGCTCTTGCCCTCCATGCATTCATCCCAGCACTTGGCAAACTAGACAGAAATTTCATTTTTGAATAAGGAAATAGCACATGGCGATCCTTCTGATAGGAACAAGCTGATTCTTCTGTAAGGTCCATGGATTTTTTTTTTTTTTTGAGGCCAGAACAAATACAATTTCCCCACTATGGGATTTGGTACCGTTACTGTTGGAGAGATGAGTCATTGTTTCTTTTGTATATATCATCTGAGTACCTATAACTGTCTCTCATCTAAATGTTAATTGTATCCAACAGAAAGACTTTAAATGAATACTCTGTCAATAACACTGTTATTAATGTTTCTTGATAGGCATGGTTGGAATATTTTGTAAGATTAGAGTCTAATATTTCCTACAGAATCTGCTTCATGTGTTCTGTTATTGCATCTATTTTGATCAAAACCTTCTTGTAAAGTCTAGGTGGGCTTTTATTTTTATTCTTCTCTTAAGAATTCCCTTATTGCTAACTTTTGGTGAACTATAGTTACTGTATGTGTAATAGTAGTCCACATTTATTTGAACCACAAGTCTAAGTTTAGCTCTTAAATTCACATTTTCAAATTGCTCAGCAGCACGTTCAGTTGCCTTCACCCTGTGCAGCTGGTATCATAAGACCTGATGGTATTAGGGGGTTATAGTGTTAGGCTTGGTTTAGTCATCCGAATATTTTGATTTATGCCAAAGCTACCTCTGTCTTTCTAAATGACTATGACATGAATCATTTGGCAGCAATGCCTTGTTATTGGCCACTCACCTACCTGAGACAAAGGGAGGCAGAAAGAAGAACCCATGTGTTTGACTAGAAAAATAGACAGAACAGCTTTTCTGCGATGCCCCGTGTGTATAACTGATTGAATTTACCAGCCGTGAGGAGCAGCAGCAGCATGCCAGCCACAGAGGTGGTGTGCCAGAAACACCTAAGCAACAGGTGGTGGGAGCCTTCTCTTTGATGGAGCCGGCTTTGCTGGGCTGCCTGGAAACATTGGGAAAGTTTAAAGCACACACAGCCCACTTTGTTTGAAAAGAGCAAATAACCTATCCAAAGGCTGAAAGCCTCCTTTTTTTTTCAGTCCCTCCTCTCATCTCCTTTTTCTCTTCCCCCGCTGTTTCTTCAGATTTAGTCCTTTTGTTTCTTCTCTTTCAGACATCTGTCCTCTGCCTGGACTGCTGTTCAGAGCAGCTAAAGTACATATATACTACCTTACGTACAGCACACTTTGATAGTTCACAATGAGACACCAAAGCTGAAATAAACACATAGCTGGAAAAAAGAAAACTTAAATCCCTACTTGAAAACCTGTTTTGTGTTTTCTTATTTCTTAAAGTTATTTTTAAGTGTTTAAACCAGACCAATTATAGTCAGAAACTACTTCACTTAATCCATTCCTTTATCTCCTGGGAAAAATCACCAAAGCAATTCTCAAAATGTTTAAATCCCACAGTGTGCATAAAAGCAGCAAGTAAATCTGCTCCTTCCCAGGCAAACCTTAAGGATTTTACTGACATCTTTAATTAAACTAGCAAATAGTTCGGTTTCTCTTGTATTCTGACCAATACACTGTCAACAAGGAAGAAAAAAAACCTCAAAAGAAGGATTTGTACTGAAAAATAGCACCAGAAACATTTGTATAATCATGATCATGGACTGGAACAGGAATGTAATCAGCAATTATTAAACATTATCAACTACTTCCTGGCAACATACTGCTTGGATAATACTCCTGTAACTACAGTAAAGTTAGTTATGAAATAATTAAACCCAAAAGTTGGAAACAGAACAAAAAAAAACCAACCCAAAATGCATGCAAGCTGTGCGAAAGAAAAGTATGTTTATCTATGTGAATTTATAAGGGTGGATTTAATTCCAAAAAGGGAGATTATGCAGTTGTTATTAGATCAGTAATAAGCACAGATGGCTGCAAAGGAACCGTTCTCCAACCCATCCTACCATTTCCACCCTGCAGCACTTGTGAAGGAGAAAGCAATACAGAAGTAGAGAGCAGCAGAACTGGAAATTTAATGTTTTTTAAATATAGAAGACTACGTCCACATCACCATATGTTATTCATGATCAATAACATTACTGGTAAATTTACCCAACACAGATTTTAACACACGATTATACAAGCTCATTTCAGAAGTTATACCCAATGCCACTGGGTGACTTGTCACAATCTCCTGTAGCTATCCTCTTCTTACATATTTTTTTTTCCTGCCTGCATGAGAAAACTTATGTTCCCAGGGATGAAAAGGTTTTTCATTGCATGAAAAAGCATGATCCAAAAATTCTGCTCTCAGCTCTGTGGAAGAAGGATTTATGATGCTCAACTAGCAAAGATAGCAATTAGCTAGAATACTCAAGAGCAGAGAGCTTGACAATCTGATGAGTTATTCTTTTGAACTGGGGCAGCAACTCATGCATAAATTTTCTTGTAAACAATTATTACAGGAATGCACTGTAAACACAATTAATCATCTCAAGGTGTTATCTCTAGGTATTTTCCCCACAGATTATGTGCCACTTGCTCAATAAATCAAATTTTAACATAAAGACATCAATAGCTGGTATTATTAATATTCCCATTCAACCAAACATGATTGGGTAGAAGCTAACAAGCTTTGATTACATTTTGAAAACACAGAAAATATTACATAAAATAAGAAAAAGAAGATGTGAATTGTGAAACTTTGAATGAAAATAGGATTAAAGAGGAGGCATATGAATCAGAACATTGGCTCAGATAAAATATGAGTACTTTGTAATTTGGAATGCATTTTCACTGATATGAATTGGAAAGAGTAGAGTACATCTTGTTAATAGGAATATTAAGTTTTACATCATCTTAGGTTCTTCTTACAAAAAAGTATTTACAAGAGCCTTACAATAATAGGCTGCCTAATGTTTCCATAAGATTTCTTCTTATGATATATACCAAACATATTTTCATCTATTGTTCATAATTATCATCTGGGGATTTGAGTAGCGGGCAAAAGGAACAAAAGCATCTAACTCTATTTCATCTCTTACAGTCCATAGTGTGATAAGCAATGTGCACTCCAGATTTATTTGAAAACCACCCTTTCAGAAGCCAAGCTCTGAGATCGTTTTGGAGACCATCATGTGGACTTTGGAAAGAGTTGAGAGAAAAAATGGTTCAAAAGAGTAGAGCAACTAGGGCCAGTCAGATGGGGCAAGGGGGAAAGAAAAAGAGGAGTTGCTGGAGCAGAGGAGAGGGGAGGAGGAACACAGGAGATCGGAGCACCAAGGACCATCTCTCTGGCCTGTCAGCTTTGAAAGAGTTTGGAACATACAGAAGATATGAGAGGCACAAAAAAAATCCACTGGAGGAGCTCCTAAAAACTGCCCATGGGATTTTCCCTCCAGCAAAGGGGACAGGAGCAGCACAGAGGAGCTATCAACGAGGCCTGAAAGGCAAACAGAACAGAAAGCATCAACATCTGCAGTTTCTGCTCAGTTATTTCTACTTATTTTCCAGTGAAAAATCATTATTCCTGTTTACAAACAAAAGACATGCTTGCTTAGATATTTGCTACTCTGCCCAATGCCTTGTGCAGCTGATGACACAAACAGGTCAGCTGAGTGAAAGGGGTGACATTGGGAGAAGGGGACTTAGGGTTCACTTGGGGTTTCCATGGATTCAAATGAGTGGTGAACCAAACCCTCTGGGAAGTTACAGGTGACACATGAAATCAGAGCCCTGGGAGAGAAAATCAGAGTTCATGCCCTTGTCCTTGTCTTCATGCGGGAAAACAAAAACACTGCAGGAAGAGGGATACCAGAATTTGCATCTTCTCAGGTTCCTCTATTGATTGTACTTTGTTGGTCCCCAGTCAGCTGTGGCTCCACAAGAAGCAGATTCATTCAACAGTGGGATGGTCAGGAGAGTAGGGAGTCGAGGTTGTGATTCTCTTTTTCCAGGCCTTCTCAGGGACTAACCCAATGCAGTTTTTCCACAGATCTCTTTATATTTTGAATCAAGACTATGGGAGATGAATGCAGGCGTTTCAAAACCTTTTCACACCACTCTGCTTTATTTCCTAGAGTTAGTTCATATCATGAGGCAGTATCCTGCACTTCAGGGGTTATGGTCTTCAAGACTTTAACAAGTTTGTACACCTCTTCAAGGTTGTACACCTATTCAAGAAGCTGGCCATTTGGCAAATTGTTTGTTTTCCTATTCATTACCTGAAGCAGGATGACAGAGAATGGCCAACAGACAAATCATGCTACAGTAATGGTCCCTGAGATTTTTGAATGGATACTATTCAATACGTGTAGGTGTACTAACTGTAGTGCACCGCAGGCATATTTATTCATTGACATGGATAACAAAATTGAACAAAAATTATTTCAAAGGCCAAGAAGTTACCTTGATATATTTTTTCTGGGGTGTTGCCAATTTTTATTACTGTCCGTTCCTGGTATGCCTTGTAGCCCTAAAGATAATTTGGTGTCTACAAAGCTATCACTTGGAAATGCAACTGAAAATCAATTAAACCCATAAGCACATTTGAGTGTGCATAGAATAGGAATGTATTTGGAGACATTTGTCCCTTTATGTTGATGGCAGTCCTTACACAGCAAACTTTATCTAACCCAGAACTGGCAAATGTAAAGGAGGCAGCTGAGAGAGTCCATAAAACACGAACAAAGGGGAGCAAAATATACTTGACGAGCTACCTCAATTCACCTTAATAAGTTCTCTTCATGGCACTATCTGGCATTACTAATGTGCTGCACAACCATCAGCACAGAGCAGTTGAGATGAGTTTTCTGCTTATCAATGGCTTCTTTTTCTTTTCGTGTCTGGCAAATTTCTAATAGTGGATGATTTCCTGTATGCAGATCCCATTTATGGTTTGTAGCACTGTATTATGATGAATTTACACTATCAATGAACATTGCTGAAGGGCCTCATTAACTTGTGCAGGCGGTGAATTTTTATTTTTCAAAATGCCACTCTTTCTCTAAAGAAATCTAGCTGACAGTGGCAGTCAAGTACTTGACTGGTTAATAAGGCAGCTCAAAGGAAACAGCTTCACTTCACTGCGAGTTTTTGTCCTTGTTTAATTTCTGCTCCTTTCTCGACAGGTTTTGAGGATGTGCGAAGATAATATATTTCAGTTTTTAATCTCTCAGTCCCGCTGACTATGATGATATAAACAAAAGCAGAAAAACAGAAAATTATAGAGCTACACTTAAAACAGAACCAGTAATAAAAAACCTGGGGTTCTGGCTGAGATTTTACCCAGGCAGCTCTCTACTTGGCATAATTAGGAAGTTTCTTCAAATCTTGCTAAATCCCAGCTCCATTTTTCTATGCCTGCAAAGTGAACAAGATAATCATGCCCATAATGCAGGGCCTAAAAACCTGAAGGCATCAGCACCCAGCCCTCCAGACAGACTGCAACCTGCAAACAGTTCAAAAGAAAGCTTGTCAGACTAGCTGCGACATATGGAGCTACAACGAGAATATTTCCAGATATAGGAAATACCAAGCATTCTGTAAACAGAGTCGTTGGGAGTATTTTTTCCAGAGATATTTTTACGACTGGTAAGTTGCAAGAATCTGTTCGCAGTATCTGCGCTCTCAGTTACCACCTGTGTTTTTCTCAGCAGAACGTGGTTAACATGCAGGCTTCCAATAACATTTTTTTTTTATCTCACACTGTGTCTTCCAGTATCTCCTAAAAGCTTTATGGAAGCTGTGCAGAGACTATGTGGAAATCTTCTTCCTTCAATATGACAATATTTAGTTCTCTGAGATCTTTAAACGTACCTAGAAGTTGATGAAAGGTGTTGAGGGAGGGGTGTCCCTGGGGCTGGGGCTGCGCTGATGGGCTAGGAGAAGGTTTTGGCACCAAGGTCAGCAGAGCTTGGCCAGAGCAGTCCAGAGGGAAGCATCCCTCCTGCAGGGCCACAAAGGCTCAGGACCACTTCTGCATCAGCCTGCTCATCTCAGAAGGGTCAGCCTGTTGTGGTCTGTGCAGGGCTGATAGTAGGAACATGGAAATGGGATATACTGAATATTTTATATATGGCTTGTAGGGCTGGACTAGGTCAAAAAGACATGCAGGAATCAGGGCTAACACTGCAGAAGAGATGTACTCAGTGTTGTGTGTGCCATATGGGCAGCAGTAACCACAAACAGTGAGGTCAAGCCTGGGAAATGGCAGCAACAGGCAAGGCAAAATGTATTCTCATTCAGTCTTAAAAACCAAATCTTAATACGAAGTGAGTATTTTCACTCTCTCTGCTTAAACATATATGAACACATATATAACAAACATGTCTCTCTACACACACACATTCCCATATAGATGTAGGTGAAATAAATCTGTAAAACATGAGAAATGACATCCGCAAAGGTACATTTTTAGTAACATAGAAGAAAAATGATTGACAGAACAAAGCATATGGAAACGAAGAAGAATCTAACCCACATTTAGATCTAAGAAAAAAATATTTGCCTGAAGGGAAAATATTAATTAGTTTGTCTACATGCAAGATAAAAGTCTGGAAGACATATCCATCAAAAGGCAGCAGAATAAACAGCAAAATGGAAATTATTTGTAAATTGACAGTAAACTTGGCAAACATTGAGGGGGTAAACAAGTTATTTGGCATGCAAAGCACTCAGAAATCACAGCCTCTGTCAGGAGGCATCTGTGCATATATTCACTTATTTGACAGAAATTAACATTTTGCAGAAATCTTTGTTGCATGCTAAAGATTTCTTCACCCTCCTTAATTATTTTAATTGCTGCTTCAAAATGTTCCATATAAACATGAAAAAAGACATTCAAATCCACCAAGTCCAGTTCCATGTTATCAATAACACACAGTAACTCTGTACAGGAGTTTAACACAAAACCTATGGAGACATAAAATATTGACATGAAACAGACACATTTGTTTTTTCCTGGTTGAAATTTAAGAAACATGCAAAGACATTCTCAACGTGCTTTTGGTATTGTGAAAGGATTTAAAAGCAAAACAGTTCCACGAACAAATGCAATTAATTCAACTGCTTAGAGGCCCAGGGTTATGGAGACCCTTATTTTATCTGGGAGAAACCGTGAGAAAAACTTGCTTGCACGAGCTGCATTTGTGCACCCATAATACAGATGGAAATTGGAAGTGACCAAGCCATAAAAACTCTAAAGATAGGCTTTTTTTTTTTTTTCCCCAAGAGTCCCAAGAGTAATCTGAATTAGTCTACACTTTAGCTCTTCCCTTTCTTGCCCACAGGGAGAGATACACAACCTCCCATCCACATTGTCTACCTGCTGCATAGGTGGTAATGGAGACACTGTCAGCACAATGAACAGCATTATGGGCATTTAGGAAAAAGACAGGTAATCTGAAGGTGACGAGTTCAGAGGAATCCTGACACTACCCTAGGTCAACAGGAAGCCACTGGTCCCACAAGAAAACATCAAGAAAAAAGAAAAAAATGTTATTTGAATTGAGGCTGTCCTACAAGAATGGGGACTTGAGATGAGCCCCATTGATCTCCCACAATGAGAGCGGCTGCTGCAGACACAGGCATAGATGGACAGACCTCACCATGATAGTTTGGTGGCAGAAGGAGTTTTATCTTGTTTTGTACTGAAAAAAGTATTGATTCCGCAAATCACACCAGACTCTATAAGGATGGCAGTGGTATTTCACCATTATTTATAGCCGTGGATTTATGCAAGAAGTTACATTACAAAGTCAATGTAAAAATGGGGTTTTAAAATAGAGTATGAATAAAATTTCCTGCAAAACATAGACCCAAATACTACACCTGACCCTCAGCAAGTATAAATTCATATAGTTCAATAAAACATTTGATATCAGATGGAGATCTAACCCTTTACACTTACACACTGTTCCAGTGGAGCTATAACATATATCTACCAGCAGCTTGCAAAAATGAAGTAATCCAGAGAAAAAATAGCTAGATATCATGAGCTGGCTCTTGATGCACTAGCTCTTCCTCCTTGTGTTGATGATTTTTGTGTGGGCATGCCAGCCCAGTTCGATTAAAACAGCAATAGCAGGAAAAGCTCATTCAAACAGATCCAAGCACTGAAGGAAACCTCAAGTGAGCCTAGATTAAAATCCAACAAAAAAATCAAAGTGCTAAACTTAGCCAATTCTGAAACAGTGTGTTCCTTTTCATTAAAATGAAGAACAAGTCAAATACTCCATTTCCTCCAGCAATCCATTTCCAGGTCAGGTTCCAGAGCCAGAATGTCTTATTTTCTGCATTATTTTTATGCATTGTAATATCAAAGTAATTTGAGTAGTTGCCAGGCTGGATGCCTGCAATTCACAGCTAGGCAAAGGCTGTGGTTTCTGCAACTGTAACAACAGCAAAACCTTGGAAAAATTTCAAAAATGGCAACACAACTCTTGATACCTATTTGCAATAGTTAGCAAAGAATTTGGAAATGCAATATTTTAAACAGAAAGCCCAGAAATATGATGTAACAAAATAAAATCAATAGGAAATAAATAATAAGCTGAAAAATATTTGGCACTTCATGACCTAACCCAAATAAATACTAAATTGAAATAAGTTTCCACATAGACTCTAATTTGTGTATGAGAAGTTTCTGCAGGTATCAGAAGTTTCTGGCTCTATGAGACTCCATACCACTCTTGTGAAGTGCAAATGACAGCAAACACTTGCCCCTGATATTCTTTGCTCAAAAGCCATGTGAAGGGTTCATCTGCTTTAGCCAAGAGCATCCTTTCTCAGCTCCTTGGCCATAAGTAATTGCCACTTTCAAAAAAAAACCACACCGTCTTCTTACCTTCAGACAGAGGCTTGAATTGTAGAGTAGAAATATTCCTGGTGAGTCCATAGTAAATCCAATCTTCTAACAGCTGGGAGCTGAGGAAAGTGGGAGCAATTCCCTATGTGGATTTCCTAAAACAAAATGGTATTTGTTAAGTTTTTTAAACAGCTGAAAACCACAAAAAGACCACAGGCAAGACAAACCAGTCCACCAGGCACAATGTCAATTACATACAGCTTTCCAAAACTGAACCTGTCCTCTGTTGCCCCAGTAATCAGGTTGCCAGCAGCAGCCTGTTGCCTTCCAGAAAGGCTCCTGCTCCATCTGACAGAGCGTGCTCCTGAATATCCTTAGCCTTGCAGGACCAGGTCTCCTTTTAACTATTTGCAATTCTGACATCTGCTGAGTCCCAGAATTCACAAAACGATCATTTCGGCTTTGCAGGAGGTGGATTTAGGACCTTCTGCCCTCTCCTGGCACTAGGGGTCTTCTGCTGCTGCTGTCTCTTGACCTACAGCAATGTTGCCATACAGCAGTAAGTCTATCTTAACCGGTGATAATAAAGCACTACTAATATGGCTCACACATCTGCATCCCCTACAGCGGTATGAAAGATCCAATATTCAAAACAGTGAGAATCCATACGTAGTCTTTTCCACTGACCTTATAGAGCCTTACACCAACTGTGTCAACACCTGCTGGCTGACAAGTACAGGCTTTGTGTGTGGATCTGAGCGGCGAGGTTTCACACCACCACAAAGCAAAGCCTAGAGATGTCACCAGGCTTATGAATTATTTAGAGCACTTTTTGCTAATAAGTTTCAATGCATAGTTATAATGAAAGCTTTGCATGATTTTGCCACATTTAAAAGAAAAAGAATTTCAAGTGTTATCCAGACTTTCCCATGTGTAATAAGGAAAGATTACGGAAGAAGTCTGAATAAAAAAATATATTAAAATTTTTAAATTAAATAATTAAAACAAGGCAAAAATCTATTTTACCATACAAATTTCTCCTG
>BJBW01004238.1:83744-253281 GCA_004320125.1 Scolopax mira
TTCCAAATGTTTGCTTAAACTAAAAGTTATAGTTGTGTTCTTCTTTCTTAGATGGTCTAAAGACAGAAGAGAGGTAAGGCTTGCAGGGAGTGTTTATGTCTTTTATAAGCTCAAGCAGCCTAAGTGGAAAGAGACGGACAAGCTTGCAGGCACACAAGGGCACACATGCTCTAAATAATTTATAAGTCTGTTGACAACTCCAAGTCGTGCCATGTGTTATTTTGATACCTTACTGCTCAAATCTATAAAGCTCATATCTGTCAACTATCAAGCTCTTGTGTGCCCCAAAGCTTGTTCATTTTTTCCATCTATATCAGTCAGTCACATAAAAGATCTTACCTCACCCTACAGATTTTGCCACTTAGAAACAATACGAGCTTCCTAATGTCATCTGCCCCTGGTCACGTTTACTCCTTGGCTGGTTTAAACCACCAGTCCAAGCTGAAAAGAATATCCACTGCTATGGGGCTTCTGTAAACTGCTATGTATCTAAAATACGTACACAAAATACATGAATACTATCAAATATATAATGACTTAAAACAGATTATGTTTTTCTTTTCCATAGCAAAAATATCTTAAATTCATAAGGGAAATATTTATATTAGTATTTATCCTTTAAACATGGGAAGGGAAAATATTTGGAAAGAAAAAAATCCATTGAAGATACCCCAATTCTTTTGTATCTTTAGTTTTCAGACCATCACTCACATTGTTTCTCCTCAGTCAGCTCAACAGACTAATTCTATTTAATCCTTTTCTTTTTATATGTAAAATGATACAGTTTAATGCTCCACAGTTTAATATCTGTGAAGTTTTATCTTTATTTGTTTGGGAAATTTGAGTCAGATACTCACCTACTGTAATTTCCAAAGAACAAACAAATGAAAAAGGGCAGTCCATTTTCATGCAAATCCAGCCAGCTGTTTAGCTCAGGCTGCCCTTGCCTTCTGATGTGAGGATCTGCATAAAAACCAAAGTGGAGATATGATAAAATATAAAAGGCTGACAATAACATGCAAATCGAAATCAGTCATTGGAAAACTGTGGACTCATTGTCATCAAAAGAATTAGGTGGCAGAACAAAACAAAAGAGCCCTACTGATAAAAGTAACTATGGCATGATGGCTTTAAAAATCTACAGATTTCTTATACCACAAAGAAAATTGAAATTAAACACCTCACTAGACTGTCTGCTTTTAATCTTTTCCTTCTGAGCTGCTTCCTGACATATTCTCTGTTAACTTTTTTTCAAAGGTCATTTATAATCATATTTCAGAGATAAAATAAAAATAAAAAATGCATTTATTTCCTAAGTTTTAATCAAGTGTCCAGAAAAAAAATTATATTAAAACAAGCATCTGAACACTAAGCAATGTAATCCAGACACACCAAAATAATTAGAAAAAATATTAGCAGCCTTTTATGTTAACAAATCCAGAACTGAACTTTTGGATATGATTTTGCCCTCATTTAGACTTATAGTTAAATCTGATTATGAGTTATGGGTGTTTTTGTGGGCACACAGAATAACAGCAAATCCCTGAATTCTGATACACAAGGAGGTGATGGTGTGACAGAAGGTCTACTAGAAGGATAAGCAAAGTGTCAAATCACACATGAGAATATCCCCCTGTTTAGGAACCTGAGAGGCCACTTCATTAGTTTATTGGAAGATTTTTCTGAAAATACTCAGCAAATCATTCAAATTGGTTTAAAATTTTCTCATAAATTCTTTCCATTCTCCTAGGAAAAAACAGATTTCTGGTGAAACATAGTTTTCACTCCAGAGGAACAAAACCAGTTTCCCCAAGATTCCAAAATACTTTCATAACTAGGCCACCTTAGGTAAAGAAACTTAAGGAATTCTATCTGAACAGAAAATTAGTTTAATTTTAATTTTTCTTTTGTATTAGTATTTTATTTCTGTTGATAGGGGTTGCTTTTAAAATGATAACATTAAGCAACTGCGTTGTAAAATAAGAAGAGATAAAATGAAAACATTTTAAAAATAGTGCAAAAATCAGAGAATATAGGATTTTGAGGGTGCTGGTAAGCCACCCTTCAATCAGCCTGGTCCACTGGTGGTACGCTTAGCTCCCTGCTCAGCTCTGGACTCTCCCAATTAATTTGGATTGAACCAGTCTCCCCCCATGGTGCAGTTTCCCTGTCTTCCCCTGCTCTCCCTGCCTTGCCCCTTGGGACGCAGGCATCGATCAAGCAGCACAGTGCTCCCCAGCTTCCCCAGCAAGGCTGATCCAGCAAAGCATCATCCAACCTGCCCACTGCCTGGCCTAATACCAAGCCCACAGCCTTTCATCTTGTGTTGATACACGTTGCTTATATTAAAAAGTAGGCTAAAAGATTGCTAATACCACATACCAAAACACTCAATAGCTAGGAAATGCTGGAATTTAAGGTCCCTCTGCAACTTTAATTTGGCCCTTGCCTGTCTTCGCTATGATGTAGTTGTTAATTACTTGCTCACAGGCGAGTTGTTTTTTGTTTGGTTTTTTTTTTTTTTTTCCAGAGAAGCCCAGTCTCATAAGTGCATAGGAATGACTGTGCATGGAAATAAATCATGATTTTTAGTTTGCTGCTGTCTGTAGCTGGTGAGTATGCACTAACTGAGCTGAAACAAGCCAGGAAGATAAAAAAACGTGTCACCATTTAAGACTACGTCTATGTGCTGAATTGCACATTCCATGGCTATACTGAACAAGTCCATTTGGGTCCCCACGGCAGCATCACTGTATCAGTACAATGCTGTGTCTGATGAGGCTTTGGTGGTGATTGTACACGTAGGGTTTTTTGGGGACCAAAGCACTGCTCCCTGTCACCTGGCATGCAGCTGCTCCTCTCCAGATGTGCAACAAGTTACTTAAAAGAAACTGTCCCAGCAGCAGCACCCATTTGCCAAGGAGTTAAGGATAATGCCTGTAAACAAGGAAACCTGAGATACCTCAGCATCTACATCTTGATGATTATTGGTGCTTTGGAAATACCTTTAATCTCGGTACTTGATTGCTAATCTGTAAAATGGAGATAATCCATTCCTTCTGCAATAATGGGATTCTTCTCTAATACTATTCACATCAGTAGCAAAGACTAGTTAGTTGTAAAAAACCACAATGAGAGCATCGGAGAAAAATGCATGAGGAAAAGTCCAAAACTTGGATAGTGATAGGGAAATAACAGATCGTGAGCGTGAGGAGACCACACGTGCTGAAGCAGGAAGAGGAGCCATTTGAACACCTTTTAGTTCACACCACGTAACAAAAGCCAATATGCAGTATGTGTGCATATAACTGTAACTATAAATATGCCTGTATTAGAATTTTCTTACTTTCCAGTGTTTAACCTTACAACCTTTATATTCTTTTGCTGCTTTTCACGTGCAACTTCCCTAACAAATCAAGACTTTAAAGTGTTCAGTCTGCAGGACCATACAGCCTTTCCTGACTTCACGAGCAAGACTGGACCTCCAGACTTGTGGTACCACCTCCTGTGCTTTGCTTACATCGTAATCTGTGGCAGTAGAAAGCTTTTGTACATCACCCATCACTATAGACATGGAAAACATACAATTTGCCAGTGTTTGCACAAACATTAAGCCCAAAGAAAATAATACTCATCCTGTCCCTGAATCAGCAAGGGGTCGCCTGAGAGCAGAGGGGAAAGTGTTCCTTCCTCATCTCCTCCAGCATTGTCAGGGACAGGAGGGAGCAGCCCAGTGCTGGTACCCAGCCCCAGCAAAAGAGGAATTGCTCTGTATGGGTGCCGCATCCGCGCTACCGTCGGCATGGAACTGCCTCAGTGCAGATGGACTCAGCAAGTGCAAACAGATTTTTAACATGCCTATAAACTAGGGCACAGGAGGATTTTTTGACAAGAACAAAAAAAAAAAAAAAAAAAAAAAAGCGCCAAAAAAACTAACTACCTGCTCCGAAGCCTGGAAGAACTGGAACTGCTCAAAAAATTATTATAATTTTGAAGTCAGTGAAAGAACATACTTTCCCACCATCTCTTAAAAAAAGAAAAAGAAAAAACTTATTCAGTTTAACAGAAACTTCTAGAAAAATGCTTAATGCACAGCTGGCACAGAAAATATCACCTCCAACATTTAAAGTCTGCCAAAACTCCAGGCAGTTTCAAGCAGGGAGTTAAAAGGCAGACCACTGGGCAGCCATCACAAACACAGAGCCTGTAACTGCTGCAGAGAAGATGCTTCAGGAATGAGGAGATAAGAGCAACTGTAAACTTTTGAAGGTGAATTGATCACTATACAGTATCTCTTGTAGACTAATTTTGATTAGGATAGTGAATGCCTTGATCCTCGTCACTCAGTGTTAGAAATTGGCCTGCTGGGCGTTTTCCTGACAGGTGATGGAGAAGGTTGATTATGGGGCACAAGAAAGCAAAGCCCTCAGGCGTGGCATGGATAGGCCCAGGAGGACAAGGAACCCAGGAAAACAAAGCCTCAGCACCCCGACAGCAGAGCAAGAGGCAGTGTAATCCCTCCTGTGACAGCACAAAAGAAAGGTAGAAAAGATGAAAAATCAAGGCATGATACTTTCAAGATGCCAATCACATTGGAGGGAAGGATGCCCCTGCATTCATGAAGATCTTGGAGGACCATCTCATACCTGACCAACATCCATCTCCTCTTCTCCAGCTGATATATCTTTGTTGTGTTTGTGGAAGATTGACAGCTCTTTCAGAAGTGACATGCAAGCCATTGAGTTTGCCACAGTAAGAGCAAACATTAGTTTACTTGAGCAAAATTATTTTACTGAAATCTGTTGCCTAAGCCAGGATTTCAGGAATCATGACTCAAGCCTCAGGAAGTTATGAAATTAGCTCCAAATGCAGGAGAAAAGTAAGTGAGAGAGTCTATTTTTTTGCTTCTGGTTTATAAAACCCAAGGACATTTGAAACCAATGCAATAGCAACTCACTTTCCCTTTATTTAATGGAAACCAGAAATTCCCATCCCACTCCTGGGGTACTCCTCGACAAGGAGGGCTTTAAATAGCTGGTGGGTGGGTGGCAATAACGTCACAAAATCTGAACCCTGAACTTGTGCATAGTGCAAACTAGTTCTCATGCCTATGTGCTTTTATCCAAACCATCCCAGGCACCAAAAATCCTTCCTATTAGCACCGATACTATTTGTGATTCCTGATGGTGCAGAAGCCCCTTCGAGGACTTGAGCAGACTCCAGAGCCTTTTGCTTAGGTACTGTACAGAAGTATTTCAGCAGCAGCAGCAAGAGGGTACACAAATGCTCAGCACTGAAAATAAGTCATTTAGCAATAAGTACATTTTTCCTGTCATTTAGCACAACATGAAAGTTTTGTGTCAGTTTTTATCCTCCAGATGTGTTCCTAATATTGTCATCGATAGCAGCAGTTAGTATTATACCTTTTTAATAGAAAAAAAAATTCAACTCCTATTTTGAACTTTTTAATCTTTTCCTATGTGCCAGAAAGTAGAATAACTAAAGCTTATCTATTTATGCATGTGCCTAAATCTTCAGTGCATATATAAATTCAAATCTCATTACACTATAATACACTGCTTTAAAAATATGGAGACATTTTAAGAGTCTGCTACATATTTTTATCAAATAGGGGGGCTTAATTTTTATTTTTCTTCCACATAAAGCCAGTGAAATCCTGCATGTTAATACTTCAAGAAAATAAACTTGTGTAAAGATTTGCCTATCCAAAGTACAGTATAATTTAAATTTAAATCCCTTAGAAACCCAAAGCACTGTGTTTATAATATGAGAACAGCGGGCAGTCATGCCCTTGACTGGAGGGCATGTCATCTAGTCCTCTCCTTCTCTGCAAAACCATCAGCCTGGCAGTAGTGACAGATGAACAGCTTACCATTAATTTCTCCTCTTTCATGCCTTCAATCCAAATGGTGCATATTCTCCACAGGGAGGCATCAAGGTCTTTGCCTTTATTTCTCTTGCATACTCGCACTGACTTATAAATCAAGTGCAGATAAGAAGAGAGGGCAAATATCAATCTTTTTTTTTTTTTTTTTTTTTCCTGGCCAGTGCCCACTGGCACACTACTGAGCTTTGACTGAAAGGTTCTTCAAATCTTTATGTGATTCATAGGCAAGGGAGTGCTCCATGAGGACAAAACAACAAAGGAAATTTGAGAGAGAGGATTTGTATATCTTGGCTTGTAAATTAGAAACCTCCTCTCTGCAATGTTTAAATATGGGTTACAAAAAAAAAAAAAAAAAGAAAAAAAAAAGTGAATCTAAGTTGTTATTACTTTATTGAAAAAAATCTTTGTGGAATATAAAATAGGCAGCACTTCTTTGCATGCGGACGCTGAAGCAGCTCTAATCAGAATGCTATATTTTCCCAAAATAGGCTTTCTTTTGGGGGGCATCTCTCTTCCTTGCCACTAAAGCAATTCAATCCTTCAGAACAGATTGGCTTTTACTATTACTTTGTGGCATTAATGATTAGCTCTTGTCTCTCTGAAAAAAATAAGAAATCTCATTTCAATTTAAAATACAAAGGGCTGAATCTACACCCTATACAAACCAGCAGAGATATACAGGCTCATATGCAGCTCTGCTGATTGACAGGAGATGGAAAATTGTCCCAAAATGTTTTTTAAGTAAAGCAAAGAGAAGTTTACTAGCTTATTAATTATACTTTTTTTTGAAACTTCTACTGCATCTTTCAAAGTTCGAAAGAAAAAAAAACATGGTTTTTTTTGTTTAACTAAGTTTCACAAACCATCTTAGTTTGCAGTGATTTTGGAAGTTCATTAGAGACTTACATACTAATTCTGTAACCCATCTGACAACGCAATGAAGGGACATGGGCCTTCCCTCTCTTGCTCTCTTTTTTCTTTAAGTGCATTACTAGAAGAATTTTCTATTCAGTTACAATAAATTGATCTTGCATTTAAAACATATATTAAATCATTGGTGTGAGTGATGAAACATTATTACATGTCAGGAAAAAAATCTATATTATGATAGTTGTTGACAAATGATAATATTATTTTCCAGCTAAGCATGAGGTGTTAATGCTGCTAAATGGCTGCAAATGTTGACGTTAAAGGCTGCCTGCTGGCCATTTCCAGGTGACATATCTGGGGATTTGGGGCTATTTCATTTTCCAGCCTTTTTTAAGGCTTCAGGCCCCATCCATAAATTACAGCTGATGACAAAAGTGGAAGCTAACAGTGGCAAAATTAGGCCCACAGGCAAAATAATTATATATACAGCCTTTAGCAGTGAGGGAGAAAGCCATCAATCAGCCCCCAATTATTCACTAGTTAATCAGCTCTGCCCTTCCTTTATTGAAGGGTTACAGTGTAATTAAGTTGGCAGCATCCTTTTAATTCATCAAACATACAACACATGGCGGTGTTTGCTGCAATCAGGGGACAGCACCTTTGTGTGCCTGACCCCTAGCACTGCTGTAGGAGAGGAGGAAAAACTTCAGAGGTAAGAGAGACTATTTATGTGAAAGCAGAGCAGCCCTTGGTCAGGCAACACCGTGGTGCAGAGCTGCTGCTGCTGCTGAGGGTAGGCAGGGCTTTAACAGCATCCCTGCGTTTCACAGGCGTGATAAACACGTGTATGTGTAAACTTGGTGGGTGGAGCCACTCCAGAAAGCTTGCAGTTAATCAGATTATTCCCATATCACTTAGGGTGGGTGGTTCTAGACCATGGCATTTCTGGATATATCACCCCCGTGCCCCTCTTCCCAGCAATCCTTCCCTGATAAGGGGGCGGCAGCAGAGAGCGGAGCATCACGCTGCGGTCCCTGCCTTCATGGTGGATCACAACAGGCAGGCTGGGCACTCCCAGGCCAACAAAGCACAAATGCAACCAAAATATCTATTTCTCCAAGAAATTATTTCATGGGAACCAAGTTTAAGGAAATAGCAATTATTCAAAGGCAGTATGTAGCGCTGTATCCTCTCTCAGGTTGATGGCACTGGATTTTTATACTATACAGCGGACCAGTATTTTCAGGTTTTTTTTACCAGTAGGGAAGTATTTAGACATTGATTTTATCTCACCAGTTATCGAAATTACTCAAGATATTGCACTCTTCTAGCCACACTAAATTTTAACCCATGAATGCATGCAATAGAGTTTATGTATCTGTCTCAACTGTATTTCTATATGAACCCAAGTGATGTTATATATTGTGCATGCCTTTTTCCCCCTAATATTTACTCCATCATAAATCTGTTTTCCTGCCACATATACTTCCTGCTCACAGCATCCTAGAGGTGTTGAATGTCCTAAGCGTCCTTGCTACCTTTGCAGAATAGATACAGAATTATTTATTCATAAACAAGCTCTGTGTTTCTAACCTGCTTGTAATAATGAAGTTTTATACAATAATTGCCCTATACTGCATGATGCAGGCAAACCACAAACCCTCAACATCGGGACATCACAACAACAATTTGGACCTGCTCCAGCACCTAGGCACAAACAAGTCTATGGGCCAAGATACTGAGGGTACTGAGGGAGCTGGCAGAAGCACTTGCTGAACCACTCTCCATCACTTACCAGCAGTCCTGGCAAACTGGGGAGGTCCCAACTGACTGGCGTCTAGCAAATGTGACACCCATCCACAAGAGGGGACAGAAGGATGATCCGGGGAACTACAGGCCTGTCAGTCTGACCTTGGTGCCTGGGAAGGTGATGGAACAGACCATCCTGAGTGCCATTATGCAGCTCATGAAAGACGCCCAGGGGATCAGACCTAGCCAGCACGGGTTCATGAGGGGCAGGTCCTGCTTGACAAACCTGATCTCCTTCTATGACAAAGTGACTCGATTGGTGGATGAAGGAAAGGCTGTGGATGTTGTTTACCTGGACTTTAGCAAGGCCTTTGATACAGTCTCCCACAGTATCCTCCTGGAGAAACTGGCTGCCCATGGCTTAGATGGAAATACTCTCCACTGTGTTAAAAACTGGCTGGAGGGCCAGGCCCAGAGTGGTGGTGAATGGAGCGAAATCCAGTTGGTGGCCAGTCACGAGTGGTGTCCCACAGGGCTCCATGCTGGGACCCGTTCTCTTTAACATCTTTATCAATGATCAGGACAAGGGGATCGAATGCACCCTCAGTAAGTTCACAGACAACACCAAGCTGGGGCAGTGTCAACCTGCTAGAGGGTAGAAAGGCTTTGCAGAGGGATCTGGAAAGGTTGGATGGATGGGCTGAGACCAACAGGATGAGTTTCAATAAAGCCAAGTGCCGGGTCCTGCACTTGGGTCACAACAACCCCAGGCAACGCTACAGGCTTGGGGAAGAATGGCTGGAGCTGCCTGGCAGAAAAGGACCTGGGGATGTTGGTCGACATGAGCCAGCAGTGTTGGCCAAGAAGGCCAATAGCATCCTGGCCTGTATCAGGAACAGTGTGGTGAGTACGACCCAAGAGATGATCGTCCCCCTGTACTTGGCACTGGTGAGACCCCACCTCAAGTACTGTGTCCAGTTTTGGGCCCCTTACCACAAAAAAGACATGGAGGTGCTGGAGTGGGTCCAGAGAAGGGCAATGAAGCATTACCCTGCTGGACACTAAATTAATATTTAACTGTGTCCTGGTTGTACACATGCACCTTTATACTCATTGGGTTGGTTTTTTTTTTATTACAGAAACTTGGATTGCACAATTTAGATCCTGCATTATCTCAATGTCAATAAGTATCATCCTTTCCTAAAGAAAAAACATGCCATATTGCCGTCAACCTAAGTCATAACTCAAGACAACACAATCATGTCATAATATAATTTTATACAATGAGATTGTATCTGTTGTTACTGAGGGTCATTGAATTCCGTCTGTCAGTGTTATGTTATTGAATTGGTTCAAGTAATAGTTTGTGCTGATTATCAGAAAGTATGTTTAAAAACTGTCACTATGTTTATAGCCTTCAGGGTTGCATTTGAATTATGCAGATAAACAGGATCAAGCAGTGTAATGCAATGAAGTGCAATTCCTGATAGAAACTGCAGAACAAAGTTTATACAAAATTTTCTGGAAAAAAAAAGGGACTTTGTGCATGCTGGCTCTATTTTAAATGTAGAAGACTGGATATATATAAAGCACATTTAAATTTCTTGATAGTAAGCATACAATGTTTTCCCAGATCAAAAACAAGGACCAAAAAAGAAAAGCTTAATTTTTGATTGTGAAAAGCTACACATGAACAAGAACAATTTTTGCAGGTGTTTTTACTGAATTTTAAAAATATTCAAAAATTGTTCAAACCCATCAGGTCAACACAGTAATGGAAAATATTTTTTGTCAACAAAATTCATGTTAGGGTAAACTGCCATCTGCAATTTTCAATTATGCGATAAAAAATTTCCTAACAGTGAGTAAGAATGTAAACCACATCATATTTTTTCCTAACTACCTAATTTTTACATTTAAATATACAATTTAAAATTCATTGCATCTTGGTTAATTAAATAAATTATCCATTTGGAAAAAAGACTATTCAATGTGCCTACTGGAGCTGAAAACAACAGCGCCAGTTGCAATTGTATATTTTGTTTAATTTGAATAACGTCTGTTTTTCATATATTTTCTATTAAGAATTTTTTTGGCACATTCCTATGAATGTATTCACTTTTTCACAGGCAATGTTTAAGTAACAAGATAATGAACACTAAGGAAACACGTATTATGTGCAAATTTATTCTCTTGCCTGTTTAGCTTAGATAATATACTTAGGTATACCCAGAAAAAGCACTAGCACTCCCACTAGGTTTCCAGTTCAGACACTGCACTTCAGTTAACTACTAGATTTTTCTGTTGCTGGTAAGAGCACCACCACCTTGTTCAACAGAATTTGGAAGAGTCCTTTCTAGTTGCTATTTTCTAGTGATAACTTTTTTTTTCCTAAGAATAATATAGAACTATGTATTACATTGCTCAGAGAAGTAAAAAATAAAATTAAATTTAAAAAAAGAAAATAAAATTCGGTCATTTTCAGGTTTTATACGATCAAGAATAGAGCTCATTTAGGGTACACAATCATAGTCTCTGTCTGGACATTCATATTTACTTACAAAGAACACCAAATGAATTCAAGTGCATGTAGCAATAGTTCTCAAGACAACTTTGAATTTAGATACATATTTCATAATCAGTATGTTTAAGATAGAATCAAATTAGAGGGCAAAATGCCTTGAAGCATTCTGGCCATGCTCACACAACTTCTCTTTCCTCATTCCAGCTATCTGTTAATAGTCCAGAAAACAGATTATTTTGAATAGTTATAAAAACTCAACAATTGATCAATCTGGGAATCTTATATTTGGAATAATTCTTGAACAATCACATAAGTACCAAGGTGCCTGCTCTTGCATGGTCAGTAAAAACTACATTATACCTGACTTTCTAAGCATGCAACTTGAAATAATATTCAAGGAAGAATAAACTTCCTCGCAGACAATTGCAAAAGAAGAAAATCAGACTAAGATGTGGAAGTGAATTATCTGCTTTGATTAGCACACAAGGTGAGAGGGGGTTCTCAAAGTCCTACATCACACCAGCCAATCCATCATGATTCATACTTCAGAATATCAGATATAAGCATAATGTCAGTTGACAGTGAAAGGAGGCCAGACCAGCCCAAATCATGACAGAAACTTTGCATTCTTTTTATATAAACTCACAACTGGGAACATTAAGCTGAAAAACTACATTACATATATCAGATGGCTGTTAAGAGAGGATTTTTCTTTTCATCCACACAGCAAGAATCTGTTTCAGCCTAATGCATTAGATTCATTTGTTTTGTTGCGTCCAGCTAATGGGATGAAGATAAAGTGACTCCCAGGCAGAAAACCTTGTTAATCAAAAACAATTTGGGCCACTTGTACATGTTGTTCTGACTTTCTGAGTAGCAACTTCCATTTTTCACAAGAAATGCACATGCATGCAACAGAAAAATTACCACAGATTGTGTTTCATTTTTGGACTCAGACTATGTTAATGTTTTTATCTGACATATCACCTACAGACATGTTTTTCCCCCCTAAAACAAAAGCCTCTTATCTTTGGGAAAGACTATGTTTGATTTTAAAGGTTATTTCCAAGATGTAGTTATAAATGGAGTCACTTCTTAATATATTTTGCAGAAATTTGTGTAACTTTATCACCACCTGGAAGCCACGTTGACATCCTGAAAAGAAGAAAACCTCAAGAAAATCAGCCGAAACTGTGCTTAAAGCAGAATAATTTTGTACGCTGTGGATGCCTGTGGTACCTTAATGATTGGTAGCTTGACAGTGTTAATACATTATCTTAAGAGATAAGGTGGAGGATGGTGCCACCACCAAGGCAGGCACAAGAATGGATTAAGTGGCCAATAAGCGTTTTGATCTCTTTGGAAATGCCATCTTTTCCACAAATTATTAAACTGTGTACCACAAGAAAAGACATTTGGAAGGAGAGACCACTACTATTAAAAAAAACCAACCAAGCAAGAATAACTAATTCTAATGTTTGCAAGTGAGAAGTAAATGTAAATTTACACAAGAAATATATTAAAAGTGAAAGCAGAAAGGTGTCAAAGGCAATAGCTTGCATTTGTGTAAAAAGCATAAATTAATGGATTCTTTATTGAAGCCTTTTTTTTCCTTCTGATTAATAAATCCTTTCTTACCATTACAAACAAAGCCATTAAGAAATAAGCCAGGCTGTATTTCCTCCTTTACCTGCTTACATAGCCCCCAGTTTTGCTCTTGTGGTGTACTTACATTTAATTATGAGGTCAGAGTTAACACCTTAACACACCTTATCTAACTGCTAACACTTCACTTACATTTAAACAACACTTTCTCCCTAGAATGATGCATGTATTAACGCATTGGCGTGAAGGCCAGCATCCTTCAACAGACTATTAAACACCACCACCTCTGAAGCCCAAATCCTACTTGGTGCTGCCGAGTTAGGTTCAAGCAGAATTTCTTTATAGCCTTAGGTAAGTGTAGCAGTTGCAATTATCCCCTCCATTTCTACATCTGACAAAAGGATTCCTCCTGTGTAGTATTTGGGGTGTATATGCCTGGTTTTGGTTGCAGTCCTGTACTACAGCCCCACTACTGATGCAGGAGCAGGGACGCGTGGCTCAGCCCAGCTGGCAAAGAGGCATCACACCCCCAGCATGATGATGGGGAGACAGGCACCACATCAGCTTCGGGCTGGGGCTCGTTCCTGAGTGACAGGAATGTCTCACACAGCTCCCTGGCAATGCCTTTTGTGGACATCAGCATGGAGCTGACATGGAGTGGTGCTTGGCAAAAGCCATCTTGGAGGCTGCACGGGATGAGCACAGTCATTGCTCCAAAAGGAAATCAAGAGAATGGAAGGCATTAAAAGGGCAGCAGAAAATGCTCTGAAACACCATTTTCTCAACTACCCCACAGGAGATGCACATACCAGCTACCTACAGCATCTGAGTATTTTTGGGGGGTTTTTTTGTTGTTGGATTTTGGTTGGTTGGGTTTTTGTTTGGTTTTTCGGTTGTTGGGGGTTGTTTTGAGGTCTTTTTGTGGGTTTTTTGGTTTTTTTAAACAAGAACTTAGTCCAGTTTACGCTTTGCTGCCTAGCAGTAGCTCACAGCACTAAATCTCTACCATTTTTTATATGCCAATGCCTGTATTTAATTTAATTTCTCTTTGTCCTTGTTCTTGGGGAACAGAGAGCCTGCATTAAGGCAGGCCAGTGTACAGCAATAGCAGATTTAACACCAAGCCCGCCTATACCCTCTTTCTTTTGCAAATTCAGACAAACCAATTGTGATTGTCCATGTACACCTAGATATGTGTGAAACTCTCTGTTTAGTCTAGGGGTTTAGATCTCCATTTGTTTATGCTTCCTCAATACTTGGTTAAAATCTCCAAGCAAAAGTAAAAATCTGCTTGAAGAAGGAGCAAAGTAAGTCAACAGAAAGTTTTTCACAGTTTCAAATGAATTATTAAATCACTTTCTGGAGTCCACAGAAGGAAACCCAAAACTGCTCTTGGGATTTCAAACTCCAGTGAACTTGGTCAGTGCTTTGCATCCCTAACAAGTCTTGTAATCAGACCAAGGGGCTTCTTTGTGGGCCTTTTTTTTTTTTCCACCCTTCTAGTAAACACGTATCTTTTTATCCCACTTACTTTTGTTTGCATGGTCCATGTATTTCTTTATCTGTGTTTTCAAATGCTGTTAAACGCCCCTCAGTATTTCTGAAGAAAGTCTGAAATTCAGTAACTCAGTATTCCCGAGGCAACCTGCAATAACAACCAGCGCAGGATTGTAAAGGATATTCAGTCAGGAAAGGGATTTCATTTCTAGTGGGCAATTGCAAACAACAAGGAAAATATTATTTTTTTAAATTACGATAAATACCTTAATGGTGTACTATTAAAATAATGTGCCCAGCTTACATAGACCTAAAAAAAAAGTCCACTATTGAATTTTTTCTCTTTAGGGATATGCTCCTGTTACCAGTACAGGAACATTAAACACACTGAGACTGCCTGTTGGAGTTGCACTTCAGAAACAGTCCCTTTGTCCCCGTCTATCTGGAAGTCTCTCTTCATCATTCCCACCAAAGCTGCCAGCACCACTGCTCCTCCCTGATGGTCGCTTCATTGCACAGACACAAGGAGCAGGATGCAACTTCTCCTCCTCTCCTTAATGCCAATAATTTAGTTATCCCCCAAACCACCATACACATCCCTAAACACCACCCATCACATTGTGCCTGAACGGGCTGCTGGAGAAAAAAATCCCAAGAGATGTGCACAAAGAACTGCATTTCTGCCAGGAGTTGGTGCGGCACATTGACCTCAGGCATGGAGGGATGCAAAGCTGGCGTGGGCAGGCACCACAGGCTATGTGAAATCCCACTTAGAGCACACCAAAAGCAGACCCGGGTTTGTGGGTCAATATGTAGGGGTAAACGTGCTGTGGTAAAGCCTGTCAAACATCTGCACAGTTCTCATTTAGCAGGTGGGACTACGGATACAAAAGAAAATAAATAACCAACACTGAAGGCAACAGTTCTGTCCTCTATTCTGCAGGTCACATTTACTTACATACACTAAGTAAGGCAATGAGAAAATAATGGCATGCAATAGAGTTAAAAGTGAATGCCTTCATCCTTTTGTTGTTTATCAGTTAACAAAATGACATTATAGAGATGCTTTATGTATTTATTGAAAGGGGAGAAACATCTATCAAAGCTCATTTTAGCTATTGTTACTGCCATCAGACTTGTTCTCTTCTGCCATGAGCTGGAGCAGGACTGTCAGCAAGAGATGACTGATATAGGCAAATGATTTTGCATCGTTTGAGATACATACAGAAATATAATCATACCCAAGGTCAAACATTAGAAAAAGGTTGGGCATTTGGGGCAATGAAAGCAATGCTGTCAGATATTGAAATCTCAGCAGGAGATTCAGCTCCATTAAAACTGAATACACAATTACTTTCAGCTTGCTACTTTCCATGCATGTATAACTAGTTTGTTCATCTTGGTGCCCCCTGTGTAGTCAGAAAAGGTAAGATTTGAATATTTTGAGGAATGAGTATGATACTCCTTTCACAGAAGTCTACAGAAGTGATAAAATGACTATATAAAACATACGCAACTGGTGAATAACTTCAACAATTAACCTGCCTCCCAGAAGCAGACCTGTGAGATAGAAGCAACTGGCTCTGCCCAGGTATCTTTAAATTCTCTGCAAGTATTTGGCTGACTTCATGGGAGTGGCCTTCCAGAAGATGCTCCTTTGGTGACTAGGAAAAGAAACACTTGGTGTGCCTGCTAAGGATCTCCACCAATGACAAAGAAACAGGGCCAAAGGAAAGAAACAGGGAGAGAAACTAATCGAAGCTCATTTGGAAAGAGAATAGTAAGTGAATATTAAAAATTGCAAAGGAGAAAAAGTGATTGGAAGGGCTTTTCTCAGACTGAGGACTGCACAGGGAGAGCAGAGAGAAAACACCCGAGTTACTGGAGTGTTCAAATTTGGCTGTTTTTGAGAGCTTCGCTAGATGTCCATAAAATTGTAGAGGGAGGAGATAAACACCGTGTGCACTTAGCTACTTGTGCTACGCTCTGTTACTGCATCTCTGATAGGACACTTCTGGTCTTAGAGACACCCAACCAGCTTCAAGCAACAAATATTTATGAAAAAGATGATCCTCTTAAGAGATGTTTCCTCCAAATCTGGCCTTTTTACCCAAGACAGAGCACTAGCTCAAGTTACCATTCAGACATTTTGGACCCCGAGATCAGGTATAGCCTAGTATTTTGTGATCTCAGGATCAGGCTGAAGAGATAGACCTTTCCTTCTTGACTTGAAGACTAAAATATTCTTGTAATATTGGCAAGACTTCACATTGTTATGTGGGGTTTTTTTTAAATTATTTCTGAGTTTTCTACACTGGAACTCAAAAATAATCTAATATTAAAGTTCCAAATTTTATAGAAAAAACAATATTCTAACTTTTTTCAACTTATATTTCCATGTTATTAAAGATAAGAAATTGCACGTGAGATTGAATTATATACTTATAAAGTTATTTGTATTGACCCAGCACAAATCTTCAGTTTACCTTATCTGTGTATTTCATACATCATTTCCTCATTTTCTGATCCACCATTTACAGTTACAAATGTCTGTGTAACACGTAATACCAGGAACATACAAATAATTGCATTTATCATGTGCTTCTGACACATTACCCTGCAGAATTCAGGCAAATTAATTTCTAACAGTACTCCCAAAATTTCTAATTCATGCAGAATTTTTCAAGAAGCTAACATTATAATAAATAATATGGATTAACATTAAATAGCTTTATTATTTATTGACGTTATAATAAGTAAAAAAAAAAAATCCATGTTGTGCCCCTCAACTATTCCAGTATGATGAGCAATAAGATACTCATTTACATCCACAGCTGCAAATACCAAAGAAAGGTTGGGAACATCATTTCCCTTTCCCTGCTAAAGCATTTGTTCTCCACCTGCAAAGACTGCAAGGCACTACACTAAATAAAAATAAATTAAATCTTGAATTTGAGATAAATGGGAAACACTGTTTTCTTTACAGATTTCTAACCATAGTGATTTTTACCTCCTCTCAGTTACAGGCTACCTGGACCCATGGACCCATGGCAGCTGGTTTCACCACTGGCAGATAGGTAATGTGTCACTTTGATTCACTCATAAATTCCCCAACCCCTTGCATGTGGTTGCTCATATGTATCCCAAACCATAAATAGAAACAGGAAAGATGGTATAAGGTTTTTTGAAATGACCTATGTTGTTCTTTTGTTATTTTCCTTTGCAAATGACACAACCCTCCCTAGCCAACATATCTCACTTCATATACTTCATATACTTGCATACTTCATATGCAGCAAAAATTATACCAGCTGTAGGAATGTGGCGTGCCACTTACTGGAATTAAAGATGTGCCAGGGCAGCAGTGACAGCCAAGGGATGTCCTTCATGCCAAGAGCTGCAAAACACCATGTTACAAAGAGGTGCACACAGGTTCTTCACAGAAGTGTCTGATTTTCGAACACAGTTAGGTTAGTACAAGTTGGTTTACATCCCTGCAAACCTTGTCTCTTTATCTTACCAACCACCCTCCTCACCTCTCACATGGTAACTAACCTCACTCTTTAAAAGAGAAATAAAATTGAAAATACAGCCTGTGACAGCTCTGTGGTTAACTACACCTTCCACATCAGCCTCCTCCAGGGAACATCTCTGGGGTCACAGACCCCCACGCACCATCTTTTCCAGGGGGTAGGCTGCATCGTTCTGCCCTGGCGACCACAGCGTGAAGGCTGAGCTTCCCTTAAAGTCCACTGCAAACAACCCTCCTCACGCTGACCCAGCATTTCTTCTTGCAATATCTTATAACAAGACACAGAAATAAAAATAATGTATTGTTCTACTTCTTTAAAGGCAGACGTCTTTTTGAGAAACATCTCCTAAGAATCATACCAGCCCAGCCATGTTACCCAGCAGCAGCATAAGAGATACTGGTAACATTCACCTTCCTGAAACTCCAGCAGTGTCTCTTTACCCAGCCCATCCCCTTCTTTCTTTGTGAAGCCTCTTGAGCCAAAACAAGACAACTATTTAATTCTTCTAGTAGGACAAAGCTCTCTGATTTACAGCAGTTACTGCCTCTCCTCTTCCCTGGGGATTCCAGGGGCTCAAGTCATGTGCATAAATGCATGCACACGTACGTGTGTGTGTACATGTGTGTGCATATACACGTGAAGGAAAGAGATCACCTAAAGCACTGATAAAGCAATCTTTTTCTATTTTTAATTTTATTTTTTACTGCTCCACATGTCCATGGTGCCTAACACATCTCAATGGTCTTTGAAGTTTCCATGCTTTCAAGGTCTCACATCTGTCACACTATCAGTACCCTGCCTCAGATGAAAAGAATATAATTATGGATTTAGTGTAATCATTGATTTCTGGGCTCCAAATCATTCAAAGAAAGGTCACAAGTCCACATGGCTGCCCCTTAGGAAAAGAATTTGCATCTGACTATTTTATTTAACAGAAGACACCCCCAATTAAACATAGAGACTTCTCTTTGGGCTCTGCACCTGAGGCAACTTGAAGAAGATGGATCAATCTTCCCCATGCCAACTGTGCCTTATTTGCACCAAGCTGACACTGCTCCCACCTGTTACAGGCAGTAGCCCCCTAGTAACTCACTAGCCCCCTTTCATTTGCTAGGCGGCATCTCCCTTTGGAGAACTGCCACGGCAGACGTGGAGGACGTGCATTTGAGGAGCTGCACTTTTGAGAAAGTGGCAGAGTGCCAGAAGATTGTGCCTGAAGCAGGGGAGCTGCTGTCAACCCTTCAAACATTTAACTTACTGCAGTTCTCGGAGATCCGCAGTGCAGATGTAAAGACATAATTTTGCCCACAGTATTTGGATTAGCAGTAAATCTACTAATCCAACACAATATCCAAGGGGGCATGGCTAGATCTATGGGTTCATAAATTCACACCACTCCTTTTATTATTCTGGGCCCCAGATGGTTTCGAATGGGCACGGGCATAATGAGATCTTGGAAGACATTATTATATTCTTAGGTCAAAATTCTCAGTCCAATCTCTTTTATCAGGCTCGGAGCCTTTGTGTCCCTGAAGTGCTAATACTTTATGCTGATTGACTATGCAGGCTTTGGTGGGAGTTCACATTATTTTTGATACAATTATTATTATTATTGACAGCAAAAACTCCACAAAAAAATCCCCATTTTATATTACTTATAGTATCATACTGTCTGGAAAATGCAACATCTGAGACCTTCATTATACTTATGTTTTCATAACAAAACAGATGAGAGGGGAAAAAGAGGGCAAGATAAAAGTTTTATTTTAGTAACGGGAAGACAAAGTATGAGCTTGGTCATAAAGACTAGTGAGCTTTATAAATGCATCTTTGAACTGATCGAGGCACTTTTTTTCTTTTTTTTTTCCCCCCTTTTTTTAAAATAAATGGCTCTTTTGAACCTGGCAGTTGTAAGGAAGTGAAACAGAACAAACTTTGAAAAGTGTGCTTGTCTGAGTCTCCTTACACCATATCTGGCTGAGAGTACAGGTGGCCAAGCACAGAAAGTTCCTGCCAATTTCTAAAGTTACACTTTTATCCACTAAACAAGCATCCTGATCCGGGTTACCAAACAGGGCACTCAACAGGAGCCTCAAAGTGCACATATTAAATATCACTTATTCCACAGCCTGGGCCATCCAGCTTAGTAAAGCTTGATCTAATACTGTTTCACCCTTTTCCTGTGCTCACTGGATTTTGGGTAATGGACCTTCCCAGGAGACTGCTCTCAGAAAGTATCTTCTTGTAGAAGAGTTGATGCACATGCTTCTATTTTAAAAAGCACATGTTCAGCACATTTCGCTTTTGTGAAATGGAATATGGTTTAAGTTTGTTTCAATAAAAAAAGAGATTCTGCTGGAAGGACTTATGTCAAAGTGCAAAAGGTTTTATACACAATGAATGGATTTTTTTTTCCCTCTTGAGGGCCAAAGAGGAGACACTAAAATGAAATCTTTCTGCCACAATAGCAGTTGCTGTTTTACACACAGAGAATCGACAAGGCAGCTTGTTATGAATTCTCTATCTTTGTATTTATTTTGGATTAGACTGATTTAATCTGAGTTACATCAAGAAAGCCAGACCTTGTCTTTAATGAGAAACTTAATATGTATTCACAGTAAACACTTTAAATGTCAAAGTTTAATGGACAGTATTCAAAGGCCATTATTATAGTAACTATGCTTTTATATCAGCATGGCTGATGAGGAGTAATTCTTTCAAAGGCACTCTTAAAAAAAATCAATAAAAACGCTAAAAAAATAATAATAAATCCCTACAGTGCATCTTAATACAGAGAAAGAACAGTAACAAAACCCTACAAAACTAATAGATCTAAAATCAAGCCTCGGCAATGACTATCAATGTGAAAAGAAGTACAAATTGTATGAATCCAGTGCCAGGTACCAGCGAGCACTACGAACAGAGCAAATTTGTATTCAGCCTTTTTGTCCCCTGAGCTAACATCTAAACCCACATCAGCATCAGCCTCCTGAGCTCAGCTGTTCCCTGCTCTGCACTATCTTCCTTCAGGTCCTTCTCACCCAAAGAGACATTAACCACCTTCATATAGTATATAGACATATATGTCCCCTAGGAGTAATTTTTTAGCACATAATTTAATAATTTTGCATAGCAAAGCTTAACAGAGGAACCTCATTATTATTTATTTTTTTTAAACTCCTAGAGTCTCCCATCTTATTAACAGGAATCTCTTCCCTAGGTCTTCCAGCATGCCTTCTCCACTTTCCCAGGACTTGGGGGCAAGGAACAGAGTGTGGGGGGGTGCTGGGAGGAGAGCTCGAGCCAGCAGCATGCAAGAGCACTGGGATCACTTTCACTTGAGCTCTGACTAGATTGTACTGATTAAAAAATTATCTCAATCTGCCTTTTTTTTTCACCAATAACTCCTCGCACTTTCTGATCTATCCTTTTGTCCAAACACATAAAAAGTTTCCTGCATTTCCACACACACTTCATACCTATTATATCACAGTCTATTTGCAGATCTACGGTGGGCACATTCATTTTCTCAACGGGATTTAAGGAACGCGCATCTAGTGGTTTCATAAAGATACTTGCACGTATTCCAGCATGATTATTGTTCACTGAAACAGAAAGTGGAAAAGTTCTGGTGTGCCTGAATGAATTTCTGTCTTGATCTGGAAGGAATTGCTTCATAACTTAGTCACAAAATCAAAACCTGTGACGTGATGATGTTTATCAAAAAGAAAGCCTGTTCAAGCAGGCTCAATTTTTATTTTCAGTCATGGATATATCTATCTATTTATAGATAATTTTATTTAATTGCATTTAGAATCAATTAAAACATGACATTTATATGGAACGATGTAGCAACCAAAAGCTACTGTTTACTCATTCCCTACACTGAGAAACTTTCCCCTTGGCAGCAGGGTTGAATTTTAAAAGGCAATGATAATCACTACATTCATGCATACTCAGAAAGACACCAAAATAATTCCTTTCCAAACAGATTCAGAGAGATCAAAAACTCTTGTTTCTGTGGATTCAGACTCGGTAATGAACTAACGTGATGCCATGCTATTTTATTTGGACATGCAGAAACTATAGAAATGGGGAGAAGGTGCTAATTTCTTTCTCCAGGTGTTGTTACAATATAGTTACTTGAGGGAAATTCATCATTAACACACGTTTATTTAATTTGCTGACTAGCCATTGTGTATTTGCTACTTCATTTTAGCTACATTTCTGTTCCACTCTCAGTTGTCTATGGTTCATAAAGGAGATAACCTGCAACCATGGAATGTCCAGAATTATGCTTGAACTATTCTTAGAGAATAGCAAATGGTACAAATGTTAATTGATTCTGACTTATTTTGCTGTGTAGCATGCACCTCTCTTGTTTTGTTACTACCTGATGATAAAAGAATATATTTCTTCAGCAATGAATAGTGACAGCAGTAGACTGGCCTGAGACTGTTGTTGTATACATAGAACCTGATTCTTTGCTAATTAATTTGACTGAAAATCAGATCTTCCTCTGCTGAAGTCAACAGTTTGCACTGACGTAAAGCATGTTGTACCAAAGAATAGATGAGGTCCATACACTGCACATGTAAATGAAGAAAGTGTCAGTTCTGAACTGCTATTGATACCCACCAGACATAACAGCTACTTAAAGCTATGTGGCATTGATTATCTGTCGGGTACACGCTCAAGCTCTTGACTCAGATTTTTCAGAGAAGAGCAGAAATGAACAAGCCTTTCATCTGAAGCATACCAACTAGTTTAAAAAAAAAAAAAAAGAAAGAAAAAAAAAGGAAAGGAAAAGGGATAATAATTCTTCAACGAGGCAGGTTTTTGCCACTTTGTGTTTGTAGAATCCCACAATATTCCTATGAAGCACTCGTCAGGCAAAGACCAACAGCACTCAGAAACAGTCAAGATTAACCTCCTACAAGTTATTACTCTCTCTCCTTGTCCTTTGGAAGAAACTATGTAGCTACTACTCCAAAAGAAATTCAAAAAGCATGAATTGATAACAAATGAGAAATTCATGAAATCCACAAAAAATGCAACAGCAAACACAAAATAAAATTTACTACTTCATTTTAGTATCTACATTCAAGTAAGAGTGTACTTGATGATATAGCATACGTGAAGATGCTAAGAAGAGGTGCAGTATCATCTTGAATACCAAATAATACATTAAGAACATCCAGCCAGATATTCTCTAAATAATCTTAAAGTATTTGTTAGCAGTTGTCTTCTCAAATTGTAAATTTGCTTTTTTTTCTAATAGGCTAAATTTGCCTTGATTTGCGTTTCAGAAAAAAAAAAATATCCAGAAGTGATGTCTTTCAGCCTCTCCAATTTTCCTCCACACAAAAGCTAACCACCCTTTGGACATCTTGGACGCAGAGGAACGTGTCAGAAGCCTGAACAGTCTTTACACTGATACCTTGTGTCTGGAGATCAGCCAAATGGGGTGTCCCTCAAGTCAGAAGTGGGCAGGGGTAGGTCAGCCCCTTTACTTGCACCCACTTGCTGGGCTATTTTGAATTGTTGAGGATCAGCTACTCGTGTTATAATAGGATGTTTAGATCCCTGCCTACTATGCCTGCTTTCTGAGGAGTCAGAAATGAAAGCCACAGGAATCTTGTTTCTCTTGTACTTATTATGTTGGGTCACATCCTTTGTTCAGTTTTAGATCACAGAGATTACAGAATTATCTCTCTCTCCAAAACTTTGAATCATTTTCTCACATGTGATATTGTTAAAATTGCTTTCTGGCCTCTTTTCAAATGGTGGTTGCTGAATGATATACACTGAATACTAAATAAAGTGAAACTTTAAATATCCTGTGCTCTGTGTTTGCGCCATTCAGCCTTGGAATGTGCTAATTCTACACATTCAGGAGACAAAAAAGTTCTTTTAATTAGTAGGTGAGTATATAAAGTCAGTGCAATTGCAACCCTTGAGAAGCTGCTGAAGGATAAGAAAGAACTTTGCTGGGTGCTCCTGACACTAAGGAAAGAAAGTATCACATAAACAGAAGGTGTGATAAAGGGTGGCACAAGAAATTGGCTCATTTCTGTTTCTAGAATCTATTGTTATGTGGAATGAAAAATGGATGGAAATCTATCAAGCCAAATGCTAACTAATGCAGCTTGAAGCAGAGCAACAGAGTGAGAGATACCTAGCACAGTGCCCAAAAGGAGGGTATTATAAAACAGATGTATTTCCCAATGAAGCAATAATTTTGGTTGGTTTTGCTTTAATCACAAACTGCTCGTGCAAGAGAAGTAGCTCAAAAATTAGCTCAAAAACACTTCTCAGCTTTAAAGAACTAAAAATAATCCAAACCTTTTCAGCAAAACCTGAAGTTTTGAGATGCTCTAATTTACAGAGAGCTATTCCCTTTCACAGCTAAAGACCACCAGGATACAGTTACAGTAGAATTCCTGCCCCAGTATTTTGCTTCAGGCACTGAGAAGGCTTTATCTTCCTCTGGACAAATTTTGTCCAAACCCTTCAAGCTGCCATGTCTTTAAAACCATCTGCATTTCCAAAAATTGTGGCAAAATCTGATTCCGATGCCATGAGGCTCACAACTAATGTTTGCCAGGATATCAAACATGCAAACCACTTTTTATGCACATGGGAAAACATGCAGTGGACAGTATTGTTGTGCATTACTGCGTGGATGATGATTGTAGCCACACTCTTCTGGGTTACTTGGAAATTTTTCACCACTTCCATTTTACTAGAAGACTTCTGGGTCCAGGTTTTCAAATCCAGTTCATTTAGTGCTACAAGACTAAGTAAATATTTACCTACATCCAACTCCTAAAAGCAAGTTAGCATTCCAGACGTCTAAGATTTGCTCACAGAAATTCATGGATGGATGGTTCAGTCATTATATATTTTTTTGCTGCTTTGTCTCTAAAATGAATAGTGTAACTTAAAGCCTTACAGTGACAAGAACCTACAATTGTCCTCTGAAACTAAAGACCTAATCATTGAGATACAGTAATTCACGTGTCTTAATCTATTACTGATGTATATGTGTATATCTGACTTGTAAAATTTACCAGGCAAATAAATTCAATTCATTTGTTTATAAAGAAGGTAATTTTGTCTGTAAAGTTTACTACAAGTGCATCACTACTTTGGAAGTACTTTTATTTCCTTTCTTTTTTTTTTTTACTTGCTAAAAGACTAAGCATTATCTACTAATAACATGAAGATGCAGAAAAGAAAAGGTCAATTTAATTGGAACTACTATTTCCTGGGGTTTAAAAGGAAAATGCTGAAGCTAAGATGACATTGACAAATTGCTACTATTTATTTAAATTGTGTAATGCAATCTACCAGTAGTTCTATAATCTGCATGTTTGAAGCAGTTGACCCGTCCGACTAATGCAAACAAATTAGCCTCCCGGGTACCAGCTATACCCTACAAGCCATTAAATATCGTAATCTAACATCATTTAATACACAAACTCTCTTAGTTAAAGTGTTATAGTGAATATGTGTTATAAAAATTACAATATGTGGGGTCTAAGCACCGTGGAGCCTAGGTCAGTAAATTTCTCTTCTCTGTCATTCAGGCCCAATGAAGGCGATGGCAAGGCTGCCTGGATTTCACCACATCTCCCAAGCACACCAAGGCTCTGCCCAGCAGATATCTTCATTGCCGTGTGATTAATTTCCTCTAAAGTTCAGCACTGGCTTAAATGTTTTAGTTCGATAGTTCTTACCACTAATACATTGTACAAATTTCATTCTAATGCGTAAATTGGTCTCGTTAAAGTGTTTGCGTATTAAATATTTCTAAGAAAATTAAGGCTCTATTATGCCCGTTCTACACAGGCTAGGAACAACTCAGTATTTCTCACTGATTTATAGAAATGCCAATCCAGAGACATCACAATTCATGCAAATAAAGTCACCTGAAGGGAATGGGGCTGTTTGCCTGAGTAAAATATGAACAAATACCGGCATAATTAATAAAGAAATAACTCCCACAGGAACCCAATTCTGATGCTTTGTGAACATGGGAAATTGCCTGTTCTTCATTATGATAAATATAGCAGTAGAAACATATATAATTATTATTTGTCACACTGAGAGGTCTGCTCTGGAATAGATCCATGGGTAAAGTCCATCTCTGAGTACAGTCTGCCTCATGCAGGACCAAGACCCAAAAGACAGGTCTGAGGGCTACCATAACTTCCCCTTGACTTCGCTGGCCCTTGGATCAGTCCTTAAAAGATTGGCTAATCATCAGAGTTTCATAAAAGCAAGGAGTCTGATTTAATCATTCCACGCTACCTTTATCTATCAGGAAAGTTAACTGTCCTATAATCAAAGGAAAGTCAATAGGATATATATCACTGACAGGCTATAAAGTCATTACAGGAGATTATGGGACTGAGTCACACAATTAATTGCCTAAGAAAAGTCTCCTGGTTGCAGTAAACAAAATATATTTTTAGCGTATTGATGCAAGGAGGGTGATCCTTTACATGAACTTTTCTGGAAGATAGCTAAGCAACAACAGCAAAAATAACCCCACAAAAATGAATACCCTCAAATTATCAAACCATGTGGAAGCATCTTTTTCCAAGCTGTTACTGAACTTCCTTCTTATAATCTATGGTTTGGGTGGAGAAAAAGACCTTATAAATTTCTGACTTTAATGAGAAACAAGCTGAGACTCAGTTTTTCAAAATGAAAAGAAAAAGACAGAATGAAGTACCACCTATAGAAACTACAAAAATGCAGAGAAAATTAGAGATT
This sequence comes from Scolopax mira, assembly GCA_004320125.1. Taxonomy (NCBI): domain Eukaryota; kingdom Metazoa; phylum Chordata; class Aves; order Charadriiformes; family Scolopacidae; genus Scolopax; species Scolopax mira. The sequence goes on from BJBW01004238.1 coordinate 110,215, forward strand.
CTGCAGAAATTTGGGAAATCTTGCTGCAGGTGTACAGATATTAATAGTTTTATGTGCCTTGTTGGGAAAAGCACAATGGATTTGAAGAGCTTTCTGAAGAGATTTAATTTCAATGAACGTTATCAGACAGCAAGAAGGAACTGAGCAAAGTGCTCTGATTCAGAGCATATGACCTTCCTCAGTAGACCCATCAACAACTACACCAGAACTTTTCTATAAGTAAATATAGAAAATAATCCCTTTTAATTTTAAATACCCTCGATCAATAAATTACAAAACCAAAGAGACCTAACTGAATCTGATCATCTCTGCCTCCTGCTGCAGGCAGTGACAAAGTGTTATGATTTTACCCACTGGAGGTGGTTGTTTTTCACTACAAAAATTATCATGTATTTTCCTTTCTCTGAGGAGTAATTAAGTGACTCATGGATGAGATCTAGAAAATCGATACTTGTCAGAGGTAAAAACAATGATCACTCGAAGAGGCAAGTTCACCGTAGGATTGTGATTTTAGTCTTTTTTCATATTCCTTGCCAAGTTTGGAACTGTTCTGGTTCTTAACAATCAGCTTATTGCCAGCTGCTAAATATTAATTTCTCCTGGCTTAAGATCTTTTAAGCTGAAATTACATTGCAAGGTGATTTAAAAGGTAAGTCATTCAACCTTTTCTGAATTCTGGTTCAAAAGCTTATGCTCTTTAATACAACCAGTACTGGCTGGTGGTTGCATTTTCCCTTTCCATAGTGTATTGCAATGCCGTGGACCTGCATTAAACATACTATTACCTTCAGAAATCCCAATTACTTTGCAGGTTAGTTCAACTTAAAGTTAGGATTTACGGAGAAACATTTACAGAGAAACAAATCCGCATTAACATGAATGATAACATACGAGGTATTTTAAATGAATAGTAATTAAAATTTAGTAGGATGATAATATGGTAATTAAATATCAATTGTTTGCGCAGGACCACTTATTGAGTTTAATAAGTATGTAAAAGATATTAATCTAGTTGTCATGCAATTACCTCATTGAGGGGGAGTGGGAATCTGTGCGTGTGTGTGTGTGGGAAGAACAAATCATGAAATGCAAAATTCAGTTTAAAATCTGCATTAAGGTTATGACAGAACTAAAAAAAAAATAAAAAATCACTTTCTCTTTTCTCACGTCAAGCTACTGGAATATGCAGGGAGACGCAGTGAAGTGAACTGTGGGCATAAAAAGGACTGTTGTAGCAAGGGGGCCAAGGAAGGGACATGGATGGAGGCATTCAGTGGAAACAGAGGCCAACTGCAATAGACCATGGCAAATACAGCACTCTAAATTTTAAAGAACATCTGAGCATTTATTATAAGACCTCCACATAGCCAGGTATCAATTACTGTACTTAACAAATGTCATTTAGCACTCTAAAGAATTATTTGCATTTTTACTTACCATGGGCTGTCATTACACTAAGTGCCCAATACACAAGAAGGAAATCTTTGGACATTTCTATGGGATTTGCACATTAATTAAGTTTTCTGCAAGATTATTGTGACAATTGTATATGTACTTATCAACTTTACCCCTCCATAAATATAGACTTTTTTTATCCACGTATAGTAATTTCAACCTGCCAAACTTTTAAAAAAAAGGGATGACCCCCACATTTTTCTTATAAATTATCTATCCTTTCTGCAACAACTTTGGAAGCAGTTCCAATTTTTTTATAACTCAGAGCAGTGATAAAATATTAATCATATCATACTTTTTTTTTTTCACAGCCCTGTGTGGAAAAAGGCAATATTTTTATGTTCCTGTGTTTACATAGGCATTAGAAGCAGAGAAAGGTGGTAGGAAACTTGAGCTAACTTGCCTGCCCACCAAGGGGGATGGAGTTCACCTATGTTATTCCCAGCAAGACTTTGACAAGCCTGTTTACACAAATTCACCAAAAAGAGGATCCCTTACCTTCCTAGCAGGGCTGTCTTAATGTTTAACTAGCCTTCTTATCCAAAATCTTTGCTGCCAAGTAAGCTAATTTCTTCTTTTCCTAAGCCCAACAGGGAGAAAGAGATATTGACTTTTCTGCTGAACAAGCCCAGCTCATTCAGCTCTGTCTCCAACCTGTTTCTGAATCTTTCATCATTCTTGGTCCTCTTCAGAGCTCTGATTCCTGCACAGCATCCTTAAAGAACAGTGTTTAAAAATGGATGCTGCCAAGACTGCAGCAGCACCAAGAGCCTGCCCTGCCCCCAGGCTTCAGAAAAACAGTAGTGGCATCTTGGAAAATGTTTTTTGCAAAGCCAGAAATGGAAAAGAGGAATAGCTTTGAAATAAATTACAGGGGACAGTGCTTTTCCCATCACCTCCCAGCATCACTTAATGATCGCCAGGTTTAGGAGTGGAGAATAGGGAGCAAAGAAGCGTTTTCTTTTTTCAAATACAAACTATTAGACAACCAAAAAGCTTAATGTGTAGAGGGAAGGAAAGAAAAGACAAGCGAGGTTAAAAGCAGGGCTTGGAAAAGCTCTGTAAAAAAACAGAGGCAAGAGCTCCTAGGTACTTCTGTTTCAGTGGTATTAGAGCAGGGCAGCTCTGCTGAGCCTCCCAAAGGAGCTGTCTCTCAGACTTTATTTTTTCTCCCAACTGTCCCTGCGGCCAGACTTCAGCACATCCACATTCTGAACCTCTTTAATTAATTAAAAGGCGAGAATAATTAACATAGCAACTCTTATTCTGGTTTAGGCCATCAGAAAGAGGGTGGGAGGCGAGGCAGGGGCAGATGCACCTGAAACTAAGCTCTTTTCGTGATGCAAAGCTGCTGCAAATCCAATAAAGAGGTAAATCCAAACAAGTTTAGCATTGCTCTGCATTCCCACAAAGCAGCTGCAGGATATTGGTGAGTCCAACCCACAGAAAGAGCAGAAATGGAAACCTTTTTAGCAGAGAATATACTCTCTCTAAATATTAGTAGCTTCTGCAGTACTGTAGGCTCAAATATGTTGATGGGTCACATCATTTTTGCAAATCATACCACTAGGTATTGGGAAGATTTGCCATACCATATGTGCATCCGTATTCTCTTTCAAAATGATCAGTTGTTGAGAGGAAAAAATAAAGAGTTGTGTTTGGGAGAGAAAAAGCAATATGCACTGAAGCTCAAAAGCAGGCTTGTGTTTGAAGTGTCACTTTTCGTTTTTATCACCATTTTATCACCACTAAGGGAAAGTGCTTTGCAGCATACAGAGCGCTGCCTTATTCAATATCATGTTAGAAGCAGTCTTTTTAGCGTGGAGATAGAAACAAACAAGAGGAAAGGTAGAGGCAGATGATTAAATGGACTGAAAATCCAGGCTGACACACTAGTACCAATTGAGCAAAACTGGGGTCAGGGGAAAGGTACAAGAGCATGAACGAGAGCTTAAATTATCCAGCTTAAATTCCCACTTTTTATAATACAACACTGGCTTATGTCATTGTATCGCCTTGATTTCATGTCTGTATTCTGCAGATTGTGGAAACATTCCCAATTACAAGTCTGTAGATTAATATTTCCACGATTGCAGAGTAACACATGGTTTATTCAGCAGTCCAAGCAGGCTCTTCCGACACCATCACCACGTCTGGGGCTGCATAAATGCACGTTGTTGACTCAAACCACTGGGCCAAATCTCCAAAGAGATTTCTTAGGAGATGTTATGCTCTAATATCTCTAAACCTACTTAAAGATTTTTTTTCATTTGAAGATCACTGACCTGGTGCAAGAAAATATTTTCTCTCCGTAGGAGGCAGACCTCTTCCCTTCCTGTGACTTTCAAACCACCAAAACTTTGAAGAATTACTGTACATCTTTTCCCACTCTCTAGAGCACCCAGTTCCTTACCCAGGCAGACCCCCTGATGTTTTGAAAATATAAATAAACACTATATGCATTAAAATTCCCAATTTACATTTATACCTGTGTGTGTTTTACATACTTCTCTCTCGAGCCCACTAAAAGTATTTCTTTTTGATAACCTCTATCAGCAACAATTTTTAACTCACAGGATTAAAATGAACAAAAAATGATTTCTATCCATGATTCTCCTGTTCCTTTAACATTTCATCTCTATGAAGATATCACACACTTTCAGCAAATAAAGACCCATTTCTAGGTTTGTCACAGAATAGCAGAAAGTTTAACTTCCAGTTGGCCTGACTTATACTTAGTTGCAATGCTGCAATTTGGAAGGGCTTTTAAGTCATTATGTAAATATTTAGGACTCTAGTGGTATAAAGCTGGATGGTCCAAAATTTTGTGTGCCATTGACATCAAGTTTGATGTGGTATTTCAGTATGATGGGAATATTAATGACACAATACAATGTAACAAGTTATTTTGTCTGTATCATCTACACATGCTGAAAAAGAATGCAAAATGCAACTCCATCAATCGTCACATACAAATAGCTGGATGAGGAATATTTTCTAATTTTAAAAAATATTTTATTTACCTCCCAAAACAATCTACTTCATTGTCTGAAAAACAGTTGGAGATAGCAATAATTAAATGGCCCCAAATCCCCAGTGTACTGTGTGTGCCTTGGTATCCATCCTGAGCCCGCAGAGTACAGGCTGAAAACTTTATATTTCTAAATATAAGTATCATTACAAGTCAGTGTGTTCAGATTAAATAATTCATTTTTAAAAAGCCTAATGCTAAAAATATTCTGCTGCAGATATTGCATTTTCAAATAAATATTTTTCTTAGGAGATTTTATCTCATTCAGATATTTTTCTCAGTTCAAACCTCATCCTTCACTGTAGTATTTTTCCCACACTTTGATATAGTTTACCATGGTAAAATATGCTGTCAATGAAACTGCAAAAAGGGATGAAACGATGGAGACCTCCATTAAGAACCTTAAATGAAGTAATTCACAGTGGAGAAGAGGCATAGAAAGTCTGTGGGTGGATGATTCAGAACAGATGAGCAAATCCTTCCTCACCAAAGACTACAGTGATCCTTAACAATAGCCTTTTCCCAACAGATCCTCCTCAGGCTATTTAGCAAACTGCACCTTCACCAAAACCAAATGGGCTGGTAGAAGAGTAGAACAGGCTGGAAAGTACAATGTCTGATGATCAGGGACAGCTCAGGAAGCTCTCTGGCATGAACTTTAAAAGTTTGTGACCATGACTTTGAGCCATGTCAGAGCAAGATGTATGGAAGAAGGTAACCTCAACTGAAAGTTACCCTTGCTAGAGAAGGAGCTCTGCTGATGTCTTTTAACCTAAGGCTTTTTAAACATTAATATAATACCCACCGGAGAACAAGATTATCTGTATGCAACAGCAGTCACCCAACAGCTTGACAAAGGAGGGGCTTCTCCTTCAGGGAGAGTTAGGCTACCACCATACACCAATAGAAATATAGCCCACTTTATCCCTGTAGATGCCAAATTTGACAAGGAAGTTCCACGTTTTTGGAATGCGGTTGTGTTTAGACAGAGCAGAAAACACTATACCCTCTTAATATGAACTATGTGTACTGTGACCCTTGTGATGTTGAACATACCCCTGGAGAAGTGAATACAGCACAGTACTTGTATCATTCCTCTAGCAACTTAATTCCAAAATGAAGCAGTAACATGATGATGATAAAAAGTGCAGGCACTATTGGTTTTTCTCTTTTGAAACTGACTACTCAAGTAAGCAGGTGTGTGACCTCAGAGCCCAGTCATTACTTAAGTTGATGGTAGTTAAGATCAAGCAAGTCATGTGTCTGGCTATGATAAAAAGGTGGTGGAGAGGTAGGACTCTACTAGACTGGTTATTCTGGTAGCAGGGACTTAGGCATGCTGTAAAATCAAGAACAGAAGAGGAACAGTAAAAAAGGTTTATTCCAAGAATTAAAGTGCAAATTTTCACTGGCTTTGAAACCAAAGTGATTGAATCAAGTCATGGACGTAATGCATCTGAGAGAAACAGACTTCAGTGAAGCACCCAAGGTATCAGAATACAAGATCAGCTGGAAAGATCATTACTTGTCAAAGCATCACCATTTTTGAACTCCGGAAAGGTCTTTCTTTTCTGTGGGAATTTCATTTTAAAAAATAAAATCTTTTGGAAAAAAAAAAAAAAGGTTCCAGAAAATCAAATAAAAACTTTGTGGTCATCTTCTATTACAGTGCCTCTCCCTAGGTCTCTGCCCACACATATCTTTATATAAAATATTATTGTTAGGATGCTCTTAAATGGTCATTATGGCTTCCTGTTGGGTCATAACAAAAATAACATTCTTAGAAATAAAGTTGGAGGGCTCGCAGTGTTCCCCAGATGGACGTTGCTGGAACATGGGCTGGCAGATGTGATCTGGTGAGGGATCTGCCCCTCTTGGAGGAAGGGCTGGAGGGATTGGTCAGGACACCAAGGAGCTACAGTGGAGGGCTGGGGTCTCTATAGCTTCTCCAACTACTCCCAAGCTGTTGCAATCCCATTTACATAATTCCTTGCCCCTAACTGTTAAAGATGAAAGCTAACAGCTACCAATTGAGTAGGCTACTCTTTTTTTTTTTATTCACATTTACAAAACATATAAAATATACTCCAAAAATTAAAAGAGGGTCTGATACTGATTCATTAATAGCAGTGCCTAAAGCAGCAGCTGGACCTTGGCTACAGTACTTCAATATATTCATTATTTAGGCCAGTAATTTCCTTTTCCCTGAAAACATCTGGCTTCTGATGCTCACGGAGAAAAACAACATGATCTGAACCTGTACTTAAAACTAGTTTCATCTTCTATGGGGCAGGCTAAAGTCACAAATGAGTAGAAGAAACAACAAAAGTTTATTTACTGTTATAGAGGATGGAGTGAGATACACACTTTTCCATACAACATGCTTTCAGTGATTTTGTAAGGGAAGCTCGCTGGATATCGTTTTCTAAGTGCTCCCTATAAAACCCATGGGAAGAGCTGGGTTTTTTTTTCTATCCTCAGGTCTTTAGCATGAGCAGAGCTGTACAAGTAACAAACGCTTTGGAGAATCCCACATGGTGGGACCGAAGCATCACCAGTCCCCAGTCCCCTTTCCACAAAAGACTCCAGCACCAACAGGGACTCACACACACTCCTGCTTCCCTCAGACTGCTCTCCATTAAATGCTCTCCAAATGTGTTTCTTATAAAACTAGCAATGCCTAATTTTACTTTGATGTAGGTTTTTAAAAACAGACTTTTATAAAGATTACTGCTAAGAGAACAGCATCAGGAAGAGGTATTTCACACATCACGGAAGACAAATCCCACCTAATAAGATAGAGAGTTATGGCATAATAGCCTTGAAATTAAACATTTTTCTAACAAGTAATACCAAATGAATTAGAAGACACTGAAACCAACTATTCTCAGTCTCTGACACGAGGTCTACGTAATTAGCTTATGGTAGTGAATTACCCCATGTGAAAAGTTTTAGTTGTTTAAAATACTAACAATCCCAGAAAGAAATTATTAACCTGTCTCCAGGTTGTTTGTTTTTTTTTTCTTAAACTCTCCACATTGCCTGGTCCCAAGTAGGAAAAATATGAAAGAATCATCTGCTGGAACTACAGAAAAGAGCAAAACCCCATTGCCTCCACTTCTTTACCTCGCTTAGCTGCCCTCAGTCAGAAGCCTGTATTAAGTTCTGCTGAGCTCCCGTGTCAAGATGAGCTTTCTGCAAATTATACTGACTTTTTACCTCTCAGATAGCAGGAGGTGCACAGATCTGTAGTAAAGTCTGAATTTCAGAGCCAAAACATGCTTTTTTCTTACATATTTGCAGTTCAACAAGACATTGAAGAGAGGTTACATTACAAGCCATGCACCCTGTGTAGCAGACCTGGGGAGTTAGACCGCATAGACAGACTCATTTTATAAACCATCTTCATAAAGACCCACAAGGTTTGGAGAAAAGAAATGACAAAGTTTTGACCAAAAAAACAATCACTTCCTTAGATTCCTGGTTTTGTAACTTTTTCTCTATTTTTTAAATTACTGTTTAATAAAACACAGAAAACATTCCAGATGAGCAAAACAATACCTTCAAGCCCTTCAATTTGCAATGAATCGTACTCTTTCCACATTTGAAAGCTTTCTAACATGGAATATAAAAAGATTCTCAAGTGTTTGTGGCTACAGATGAGCTTATTTTTAAGCTGCTCACAAAATGAGATAAATTCACTATCCTGTAAAATAGCTATTACTAAAACAAGGTGGATGAAGCCTAAACAAGATTGCAAAGGTTAGATTTTACTCTTTGTAAGAGTACTTTAAACCTGAACCTGTTACTCAGCTACAGCATTGTTCCACATCAGTACTAGTCTAAATAAGAACAGACATTTCTGGTAGTTTCCCACCCAACATATTTTACCTTTAAAGAAATGGAAATTAAATTCTTAATGAAAAATTGGGAGAATATATCCTGGCTGATGATATCCTGCCGAAAAGCAGAGATGAAGGAGAACTTTAAAAGCACCTTACTTCGGTGATGGTAGTCTTTAAAGTCTTTCATAAAGATCTGTAATTTAAGAGTTACCAGCTGCCAAGTAGGTTACTCCTTACCAGAAACCTGACAATCTCAGAATTCAGCTGATACTGGGACAAACACAACTCTCCAACAATTTACTGTACAGCAATAAAATAATCAACAATACTGCACTAATCAAACTGTGAATCAGCTCTCATTAGATGACTACCTCTGCATGAACAATGCACTATCACATGTTAAGGTTTAATTAAATGTAATACATAACATTTCTTGTAATGAATATAGGTATCCGTATGCCTCTATTATACTTGACTTCAATAATTCATCCATTTTTCTCACATCCACTCATTTGGACAATTCATCATATTGCCAGACTACTAATGTAAGTCATTTATGGGAAAACTTTTGATAGTAATTTACAGGCTGACTAGTAGTATAATGTTGCCACCATAGATATTCAGCAGTTTGGTAAACCTGTACTGAATGCAGCAATGGCATCTTGACATGATGAAAGGATTTTAAGAAGATTTAGCCTTGGATTCTCTGATTCTCATATCATTAAGATCTTCCTGCATTATGAAAATTATATCCCCAACCTTTTTTTTTTTGGTGCATAGCCCATGCTGATGGATTCTACACTCAGACTCTGGGTAGAGGGAGATCTGGCTAGTCTCAGACTCTTGAATCTGGAAACTTGAGCTTGAACTCTCCAAAAGAACTTTTTCCCTCTTTAGCACGCATCACCTATTCCTGCAGAAAAGTTCCACATTCACACTTCAGTACTTGTGGAGAGAATACTGTGGAGATAAACCAGTATCATTTAAAAGATAAGAGTCTCCTTTACCTGTACCCCCCAAAACTCATTGCGTTTTGCAAACCACCCGCCTGCTTTGTTTCCGCAGCCCAGCTGCAGACACAGGTCTAACCTGCCCCAGCTCCCACCCCTACCCAATTTCTGCAAAGCAAGCAGAATTGCACTTCTACACTTCTACTCCACGTGCCAGCATCTACAGATCTGATTTCACTCTGTAAATAGATTCTATCCAATATTTATAAAAAGATTAAGCTAATCTGACATTTAATTAATGGAAACGGCAATGTTTGACTTTTTAGTCTAATAAGCACCACCCTTCGCTCCCACAGAAATCATTACTAGCAGTGTGTTAAAAAAAAAAAAAAAAGCCAGAAAGATTTAACAAAAGGTTCCATTAAATTAGAGAGCAATAAACAAACACAGCCAATTTATGCATCCGAGTCATTAAATGTGTATCCTCTCCAACACTTTCTTCACAGATCGTACTTAGGTCTGCTACAATTGATCTGCAGGGAGCAGTTACCTTAATTATAAAATGAAACACCTCTGCTAATGCAGTTTTGGAGCCTTGTTAGTTTACACCCCAGACATGTGGCTCCGAATGGGCTCCAAATGCTAATGCCAGTAAAGGCAGGCACCGTCAGCCTCTGATGTGCCGTGCTTGGCAGTCCATGACCGTGCTGCCTACCACGCACCCCTGTTTTTTTTTCTCCCTCTTGCCCTTGGGGTGGAGATAAAATGCAAGAACTCTTTGGTCCAGCTCAGCATGTACTTTTGAATAGTTCATTCATGGGCAGCCATTTGTACAAGAAGTCTTTTTATCTGATTATCTGCGCTCATTGTTAGGGCTTGTGCCTAGATGTGATGAGCCTTGCAGGAAAAATTAAAGAAGATGTAAACAGTAAATGCAGACATTTTGCAACATAGCTAAAAATAAATTGCACTACAGGCAATTATGCAAGTTTTACTGGATACATTAAAAAGACATTAAATGCACAGCTGTTTTAAGTGTCTTTTAAGCTGATAAATTAACTGTCTAATAAATTGTAAGATTTGTCAGCTAATAATGCTATTTTATCTGCTTTAACATATGCCTTCCTAGTTCATGAAGCATTATTGTAAGTGCCAAAAGGAGATAATGTGCATTTTACAGTGTTATGTCTTAAGTGGAATGGATCATTGGCCATGAAGAAGTGTGTTAATAAATCTCCTAGGCTTTGTTAATTGCACTCAATGAAGTGTCACTGTTAAAACACAAAAGATGTGATAGAGAAAGCTGAACATAATGTCTTTCAGTTTTACAATTAACAGTTCACTAGGCAAATCGACCAAAAAGACCATAATTTGTTGAAGCCTTATTAACTTACATTTTCCTAGTCAAGGTCATAATTGTGAATGGCTTAAAGCTATCTTTTAATGCTCATCAAGAAGAGTAACCTTGCTAGAGAGAATGAACTTTTCCATCTCTCAGTAGCACTTATCGTTTCCTGTGCAGGTAGAAGACAAATAAAGCTGAACTTTGTTATATGGCCATCTCTTCTAGTCACTTGCCACCAATAAATGCCACTCTAAAGGTGGGAAACATGACTTTAAACATCTTTTCTCTACTGCGAATAGAGTGCAAAAAATGGAAATAAGACTTTTTAAGAACTCTGTAAGGTTATCAAAGCTAATATAGTGCTAAGAAGAACTATTCGTCAATGTCTGAGGTTTAGGGGTTTTTTCACTCTCCCCTGGAAACTGAATTCAGTACAGAAGAGAAAATAAATAATCCAACACACTTAGCAAACAATTATAAGAATCAAATACAATCATTATATATCCTTCATGAAGAAAAGCTATTTCCATAATTCTTATTAAATATTGATTATTGAACATATTAACAGTCCACAACATCTCACCAGATTAGCATTACTGGGCTTTGTTGGAAAATCTTCCCACTTAAGACCATTTTGTGATAATGTAAAGTATTTTCTCCAGCAGGGTAATCAGAGTAAATACCGATAATGTTGAATTGGCACACATGAATACAGATATATGATCACCATCTCACTAATCCTCATAAAGTAATGAGAGCACAATAGAAGAATAATGACCAAGTGTTAACTTAAGTCAGTAATTTCTTCCTAAAAACCTCAAAATGAAGAATACAATGATTTAATGGAAATCATCATATATTTAAATCTCGGACTACAAATGCTATCACTTGCCTTTAATGCAACCATTAAATTGTGCTGCTTTAAATGTGCTCCTCACTGGCTGTTTGATTTGCCTGATAACAGCTGTAATACTCTTCTGTGATGCACGCGAGATGTTAGAATATATATAAAATACATATTAATAAATCATTCTGCAGGCATTAAAAATAACGCAAGGCAGCCAGCTTTGCTGTTACTAGGTTACAGGATGCCACCCTGAACCACACAGTCAATCAGGGTGTGCTGCTTCAGGTCTGATAGGGCACAATAGCTGCCTGTGGCTGGACAAAGAGAGGATACTCACTGGCTCCAGGGGAAGGCTCCTTGGTGCAGGGCAGCCTTTGCAGACAGGGGGAGGAAGAAGGCAGAAGCTGGAGGAACAGGATGTATGGTACCAGTGCCCAGAGCACCAGAATGAGGATGTATGGGTGCAGTAGAGAGAGGATGCATCAGTCCTTCAGTGCTGTTTTCCAGCTAGGGGTGTATCCCACACCCCAGCTTCACACAGTGAACATCTACATGTGATATGATTCAACTTGTCCATTTCAAAATTAAGTACAATAACTTTCATCTTTTACTCTGACACACTGAGACTGAATCAGTATCTGCCAGGGACTCAGATTCCTGGGTACCAGGTACTATCCAAAACAAAACATTTCTGCTAACAAACAGCAGCCTTTAATAATGCCTGCCAGCAACTTGGGAATATTTCATCACATTTTTAACAAAGTTGCTTCAATTTGCTCAAACTTTTAAGATCTTTTTTATGAATGCAGAAGGGTCACACTTCTCAAATCCAGTCTCTGGACATCACAGGCAAGTACATGCAAAAAACCTGTCAGTTTGGGATTATCCTAGAAGACCAACCATAAAAGGGAAGAAGAACACATCATTTTTGTCCCAGCAAAGCAACCTGTGCTTAAAACCCCATCGCTAGCAATAAGGTCAAAAATTATCTGTGAATCTGTGCCATGGTTAGTTTTGCATAGTGCATAGTTTTCTAAGAATTTATAAAAACAGTACAAGAATTAGACCAAAACTTAATTGAAAACAGTACCTGGTATAAATACGTAGGTACATGTTTGCATGTATGGAGTAAAATATAAAGCTATGTACATAAATAGATATGTATTTCCAACTCACATTTACTCCACAGCTAACAAAAGCAATTTCAAGAGATCATATTGAAATCACTGACACCAAGATAACATGAAATAGCTGAAATACTGTGTTTTATAAATAAGGAGATTTATGTTTGTACTAGAATAGCTCAGCTACATAAAGAATAATAGCTCAAGAAAGCTGTCCTGCAAAGCTGGGAAACCTTCAAAAATTTAAACGTCACACCATTACAGTTGGCTCTCTTTAGCTGTTGTGCCCATGGTGGGAAAAGGGCAGGAATAGAAGTATATGCAAGAATTCAAAGTTTTTCTGCTCCAGCATGGGGTTTGCACTGTTCTGCCCCCACCAGTCTTCATACAAGACTAGATATTAAGGCTTAGTCTTGCCACAAGCAGTGCCTCCTGCTCAGGTACAATCTTGTATTTGACCTGTTGGGGACAATCAGTGAAATGTTGTCCTACCAGCTCTGTTCAGATACCTCCCACACCTCTTACAAGTTGCATTCTCATGATCTTAAAAATCAGAATTATGAAGCCTGTTATTTGCCTCTGTGTGCTATTTCTAAAAATATCAAAATTAACAAAAATGCCCTAAAGTTTTATGATCATCATGCAGGCATATACCTATAAAAAGCAACGCAAACTTTGCTCAGTCTGAGGTTTTAAGCAATCTAATTGGGTTGTACAGTAAGATTCAGATATCATTAGAGTGAAATTGTGTCCAGTTTTGAGACAATGTATTTATACTTTATGAGGATTCAATTCAATGAAGAAGAATCTATAGCTATTCAGAGATTGTTAGTATGAAACCAGATGAACATAGCTGGTTTTCCCTTAGTCAAATGAGATCTCTTTAAATCTCAAATACAAATAGATGCTTTAAGAATTAGAACGGGAAGGTCTCAGCCCTCCTGTATTGATCCAAGGCCCCCAAAAGACATACGGCAAGCATTTTGCAGAACTCAGCTAACCGATCTCCCGGAAAATGTGTAATAAGTCACTCCCTCGGCCCCAAAACATTTATCTTGAGTAGTATGATTTCCTGAGATAATAATAAATTACTATTAAAAGAGGGTTAAAAGAAGGTTTCATGACTAGACAAATTTCCTGGGCTGATATTACAGCACACTATAAAAGAGTGGAAAGGTCCCTGTGACAACCTGGGAAAAATCAACAAAGCTGGCTTCCCATTGACAGACACCTCTGCAGGAGCAGACAGGAAAACTTCAAGGTGTTCTGTTATGGTTTTTGTTTTTTCTTTAAGTTGGCTTCAACAGTTCTTAAAGAGTTCTTAAATCACCTTGAATTTAATTTCTCTAAGCCACGTTTAAAGAGAAGAATTACCATCTGTCACAGTCAGTTAATCAGAATCAGTATGCTATAACTCATTCACTTTTTATTAAATAATAGTGCTGTGGTTACTAAATCTTCTGGGATCTTTTCCATGAAGACACGAGCCGTGCATATCCCATAGGAGCTACTGACACTACTCACAAAAGTTAACTAACCTATAAACAAGTGCACTGATGGTGGTTTATATAATATTGCCACATCAATTTTATTACTGCGTGCCTATGACAGTGGTTTATTTTTTATTTATTTAGTCTCTTGTGAAGCTCAGAAAATATTAACAAATTATTCAGATAAATGGCCACCCCATAAAGACAGGGAAGTTTTAGAAAGCGGAGTCACTATAACAATACTAAGTTTGTAAAAATAAATGCTCTGCTAGTGTCTTTTTGGGAAACGAAACACTTGAGAAAAAGCAGTAAAAAGAAAAAATCCCTGCATGCTACCCGATTATTGCATGCGAAGCCAGAGAAACCTGAGCATTGACTTAACCAAGCATGGCTAAAGCTGGAACAGTAGCAAGAAAAGAGATTGCAATTTTCTCAAAACTGTGAACAAAAGACGTGAATGCCTGCAAAAAGCAATGAATCCTCTTCATTCACTGAAACCAACTAAGTGGTAACAAATTGTGAATTTCCAGTTGGAGACAATTGGCCAGGAATAATTACGCAAAATGCTAAAGGCTGATTTAACTCTTTCTTCCACTCATTTCTGCAAGGCATCAGAAGGGAGAGCTGTAATAAGCGTTGCATGCTGGGACCCACACCACGTTACAACCAATTTACTTTCTCACAGAGAAGTTCATCCTGCTGAGAGAGCAGGTTTCCATAGATAAAAGATGGGATCTCAAAACAAATTAAGGCTACGTGAAGCATGCCTGCATTTTACTGTAGTAAATTCTGCAGAGTTTGCCTGTTGGCAGGGGTAAGCTGTTATGACTTAAGCAGATACCAATCTGAGATATATGAAATAAATGAAAAAGCTGAAGTTACTTAACCGAGCTCAGTACATTGGAAGGAACAATAGTGGATGTAGCCTTTTCTTCCTCTAACATTTCAATCCTTCATTATTTAATTTAATAACAACTTTGTAGGCAATTTAGTTGGTAGGCAGAAGAATTGATTAAAAAAAAAAGAGCAAGTACTATTTTACTTGGAAACGACAAAGAAAGTTTTTAATATCTTTTGTTCCAAATCATTGCACTAAAGCATTTGGGGGTATTCTACAAGTGTAGAACATTTAAAATGTTACATTATCAGTTTCTAATAAACATTTAACAAGGAGTACAGATAAGAATTTTTTAAAGAACTGTATTTTCCGAGTCATTTTGTTTACCAATTGTTTTGCATGCATCTGTTTGAAAGCACATTCTGTTTTGATCCATCCTTCTCAGCCTTGCAGATAGGAAGAAATGTTGAAATTATTTGCAAATGAGAATCATCATCTTTGGATTCAGAGACTGTAGAGCAGGCAGAACAGAAATTGCTAATCCTAACAGAAATTGCTCAACATAGGCATGTAATTAAATTTCTCACTGAAAGGAAAAAAATATCTTACTATTTGAAACATGAGATACCTGAGCTTAAAGTTTTGGCCAAAATCTACATAAAGTCAGACCTCTAAATTATTTTCTATATCATGGCATTTGGCATGTATTTAGAGTTGCAGTGTTTCTGAATATCTTATTTTATTTCTTTTATTTATTTCTTTTATTTATTTCTTTCTCTTCCGTAAGTAGTGACTGCCCTCCAAAATAATTCAGGCACCTGCTTTTCTCCCAAACTCCAGCAGATTCTTTTGCTCTTTGATTTAGAGGCTATTTTTCAATCCATCATTTGTGCATTATTACACCAGGTGTAATAAGATAATAATCGCAAGCTAATTAAAATACAACAATAATATGACAATAAAAATTATAATAAGACTATATAATATTATAATTGCAAATTAAAATACCTGAATAGAAAAAACCTTGTCAAAACATCACCCTGTAAATCCTACCTGCACAACTAACAGCCCAGTTCCTCCAAACCCCATTTCTGGCAGTATTACTTTCTTATCATCCTGTAGTAGATACGCAGGTGTTATTCACACCCTCAATTCATATATGTGATTTATTAGGAGATATACCAAAATGTACTTGCCAAGGAAGGATGGTGAATTTACTTTTTACTGATTATGGCCCATTCTTTAACAGCTCAGTAAATATCTTCCTCATCCCTTTAATACATATCTGAAGGATAAAGAACCCAAAGGAGATAAATCAGTCAGATGAAAAAAAAAATGCCGTGCGTGTTTCCATCAGATTAAGTATATATTTCAGTAGCAAATAAAACAGACTGCAAGAATCACCAAAAGAAGAATGCACAAATTTGGAGGAGATTTGGCTATTAGTCTGCTCACAACACAGGGCAAGCAATGTCTTCACTGGACTTCAGGATATATATGTGCACATTCTAAATATGCAGCATTATAAGTAAAAGAACAGAGAGAATCATAGAATTTCCTAGATTAGAAGGGACCTCTCAGATCATCTAGTCCAACTGTAAACGTAACACTGAAAAAAACCATCACTAAATCATATTTCCAAGCACTATGCCTACCCATCTTTTAAATACTGCCAGGGATGGTGACTCAACCACTCCGCTGGGCAACCTGTTTCAGTGATTAATAACCTTTTCAGCGTAAAAATGTTTCCTAATATCCAATCTGAACTCCCCTAGCACAGCTTGAGGCCATTTCCTCTTGTCCTATCACCTCTTACTTGGGAGGAGAGACCAACCCCCACCTCACTACAACCTCCTTTCAGGTGCACCTGTAGTTTCTAGCCCATCAATGACTTTTGCATTTCTGCTGCTAGTTACATCTCCTTCCCCCTTAAAATCCAGTTTAAAGCCTTTTTGATGAGCCTTGCTGACTCCCATGCAAAGATCCTTCTCCCCTTTTGAGACAGGCATACCCCGTCTGTCTCCAGCAGACCTGATGTCATGTAAACTATCACGTGACCAAAAAAACCAAAGTCCTGCCACTGACACCAGTCTCAGAGCCAGGTATGGATCTGCTGGCTCTTCTTGTTGATTCCCTCATTCTTCCCTGTGACTGGAATGACAAAGGAGAACACGACTTGCACTCCTGACCCCTTCATCACCCAGTCACCCCAAGGCCAGGAAGTCTCTCTTGATTGCCCTTGGGTTTTTTGTTAACAGTTCATCTCTGCCTGTCTGAAAAACTAGTAGTGAAAGTAGTAGTCCAAAAGGCTTAGCAGGAAGGAAAGATGGTTTTGGGTTTTTTTTATATCTTTAACCTGGACCCCAGAGAGGCAGCAGACTTTCCTGGGCAGTGGGTCTGGTCTACATATCAAGTCTTTTGCTCCCTTCAGGATGGAGTCACCTACAACAATGACCTTTTCTTTTAACTGAAGACGTTCTCAGGTTGGATGTAGTTTGACTTAACCTCGGTGATATCCCCGTGGACTCCAAATCATCTTCCTTGTCGTGATTAGGTTCCCCTTGCAGAGCCTCACACCTATTTTTTTAAGGGTACCTGGGAAGGTGGGGGAGTTACTGGGGAGACATGCCTGTTTCGTTGGGCCCACACGTTGGTTCCCATAGCCCCATATCCTCTCAGCTACCTTGTTCAGCCAGCAGAGAGAGGACAGGGAATTCTTTGTATCGTGTGGGCCTGGTTCAGGGGAGGCAGGCCACAACTCCAGCAGTCAATCCCCTTCTCCCACTCCTCCCAGAGCGGAGGAGCTCCTCTACCTGCACACACCTCCCACCGACACGCTCTGTGGGCCGATACCGGCATAAGGACAGGGCCCTGTGGCCTGACACCTGGCTCACAGTGAGCTCCAGCCAAGGAGCTGCCTCAGTCCTGCTGGCTGTACCGCGTGGGGAGGCCAAGGCTTTGGTGGTTACCATGGCTCCCTGGGCAAGCTGATACAGACCTGCCCTCCCTCCTGCCGTACCACCCTCTGCTCGCCTGCCTGGGACCGCCATAGGAGTAGGGGGCACCATTACTGCGGGCCCTGCTCCCGCTGCCCTCATGAGGGCCATCGGCTCCCGCATGCTGCCTGTGTCCTCCCACCTTTCCCTGGCCCCGAAAGTTCAGGAAAAGCCCCTTTTTTTGACATAAATCCCTGCTCCAGAGCTGTCCCTTGGCAGGATGGGGTTTGCCATTATAGACAAGATAAAGTGGAACCTACCTTTGGTGTTTACAGTCTCATTATTTTAGCACTTTAACATCTCTTGTCACACCACGGCTGTGAGACCTGGGAGCAGGTGACTGCTCTTGCACACGCGTGTGCAGAGAAGCGAAGCCCAGCCCTTCTTGGTTGCAGGGACGTGTCATGAGCACGGATTGGGAAGAGAGAGCTAGGAACACTCTGCTGAAGGGCCCAGAGAAAGGCGTTTTCTTGCCACAGCTTGGGGAACTGCCTGTTAGGCCTGGCTTCTTCCTTTATTTTTTTTTTAAGCCACCATTTTCACACAACCCACAAAGAAAATCACACCTTCTACCCACTACTCAAACTTGCCCTGTTTCAGGAATTTTGTTTGTTAATAGAGATTAGTAACAAGAAAACAAACTCTGGACCAATCTTTTTATTGAGCTTAATCACTTCTGAATCCTTCCTACACTATTCTCCATGAAACAGATTGAGAGCAGCCCTGAGGAGGACAACTTGGGGATGTTGGTTGATGAGAAGCTCAACATGACCCAGCCCAGAAAGCCAACCGCATCCTGGCCTGCATCAAAAGAAACATGGCCAGTAGGATTAGGAAGGTGTTGGGTCTTGTGAGACCCCACCTGCAGTACTTTATCCAGCTTTGGGGCCCCAACATAAGAAGGGCATGGACCTGTTGGAGTGAGTTCAGAGGAGGGCTTCGAAGATAATCAGAGGGCTGGAGTCTCTCTTCTATGAAGACAGGCTGAGAGAGTTGGGGTTGTTCAGCCTGGAAAAGAGAAGGCTCCAGGGAGGCCTTATAGCCCCTTCCAGTAGCTAAAGGATCTAGAGGAAAGATGGGGAGGGATTCTTAATCGAGGATTGTAGTTATGGTATGAGGGGTAACGGTTTTAAACTGAAAGACAGGGGATTTAGATTAGATATTAGAAAGAAATTATGTACTGTGAGGGTGTTGAGGCACTGGCACAGGCTGCCCAGAGAAGTTGTGGATGCCCCATCCCTGGAGGTGTTCAAGGCCAGGCTTTGAGCAACTTGGTCTCGTGGAAGTTGTCCCTGAAACTAGGTGATCTTTAAGGTCCTTTTCAACCTAGACCAGTCTATGGTTCTAGGAATCTCACCACAAAAGTCAAACCTGCCTCCTTTGTATACCAGCTGGTTTAGCACATCTGCTCTCTCAAGCTCTTCACAGTTGTTATCTAAGTCCAACATCTTTTGAAGCAATAGTGTTTTGGTCTAAAATGTAAATTAGATGCAGATAGATAGATAGAAAGATGCATCATCTTTCTCTTTATGCTAATTAAAAATAATAACCAAGGGCTACCTTCATATGGACTCTTTAAAAAAAACGTGGCGGGGATTTTTTGTTTCCTTATTCATGCCACTAAAGCCAGAGGATATCTGGTGCAACACCAGGAACAAAGAGCCGCACCATATCACCTGCTTGGTTGCAACCTCCATCAGAACTTTATTTTCTCAGAGCATAAGAGCATTTTAGAACATCACAAAACCTTATATATGGACACTAGTAAACATAGTCCTGGAAAACTCACATCAAAATCTCTGTCAGCCTCCACAAGTAGTAACAGCAGGTTTAAAAGAAGAGCTCAGGTATAAACAACAGTCCTTGACCTTTGGGTCTAAACCAATGAGCAACATCAAACTACCAATCACTCAAAGTTGTCATCTTCTACTCATATCTTGCCATAAATCCCCCTGGAGTAAAATGCAACCGTGTTGCTGGAAATGCGAATCTGGAGGAACCGCAGTCCCAAACCTAGCCTACTCTTCAGCTGCCAGCCTGCTTGCTCAGTCCACTTGCCCAAGATAATCTCATTTAAATAGACCATTGTAGAGGGTTAACATAGCTCTTGTTACCTTCTGTGGGAATTTCAGCCCCAAAGTGTTTATAAGCTTAAAAAACAGAAGGCAAACAAGCCTAACATTCAAACCAGAGCTTGTAGCAGACAGCAGGATTTACCATGGGTATTAAGAAGATTGCGATGTGCATATGCTTACACCGTGGCATGCAGTGAACGTGCAGCCCCTCTGTTCCCCATTGGGGCTATTTCTAACCCCGTAGCATCACAGAACTGGAAACTGCGTCACCCTTTGCTTCTTTTTTAGCAGCTATTGCACAAGAAGAATTGCAAGTTACTATAATATACACACATATATGTCTTTTTTTCTATATTAGGTTGACATGTCAGTGTCAGATAAACCTTCCGCTCCCCAGATGCTACACCCGCTCCCGCAGCAGACACTGCAGAGGGGGAAGGTGGCAGAGAGCCAGCTGGATCTCTCATCCTGACAACATATTTTTGCAGATTATGCAAAACCAGCAACATTTAGCTTTAGAGGAACATCACAGCTGTTCCCCTTACCCTGTCAATCCCAGTCTCAAACTTGCAACAGGTTTTGTTTAGGAAGGGCCTGAAGTGCTCCAAAAGCAGAGCGTTCTACACCCACAGCCACCTACAAGCAATGTGAGAAGTTTAACAGCAACCCTTCAAGGACAGCACCAACTCTACCAGCCAACAAAGACATCACAGACTGCAAGTGAAGCGACCAGCACGAAAAACTGATTTTTGTCATCACATTAGGTGCTCGTGCCAGATTTGCTTCTTGATGAATTATATATAAAAA
Source organism: Scolopax mira (assembly GCA_004320125.1). Lineage (NCBI taxonomy): Eukaryota > Metazoa > Chordata > Aves > Charadriiformes > Scolopacidae > Scolopax > Scolopax mira. Next base: position 131,018 of record BJBW01004238.1, read on the forward strand.
AAGTCAGTATCAGGCACACTTCATTCATTCACACTTGTATAAATGGATCACTCAAACCCCAGAAGGCTCCTGCTTCACCCCAGAGACTGAAATCAAGGAGTCCTTTGACCACAGAGGCACCTCCCTGGCTCTCGCCAAGCCAAGCAAGGCTCCCAAAGAGCACAGGACCTCTTATAGCGGGGGGAAACCAGACTGAGAAGCCTATTAAGAGAGGCAAGGAGACTCAATGATGCACATTTAAGAGGATATTTTAGTTCTAATACAGAAGGAAGCATTGCACTTGGTAGTGCACAAAGTCTTATAATGCTCCAATCATCCATAACATGCAGACTCTTTGGTTCGTGGCTCATTTTGGACTAAGTGCTTTCACATGGTGCTGAAACCAGATTTTTGCCCATCAGCAGGATGCTAATCTACTTATTAATGCATCACTCCTAATAGCAGTATATAATGATTTTTCTAACGTGTTTCTAAAGGCCCGTATGGGAAAAATTACTTGTGGAAAACCTGAATATTAAGCCCATAAATAAAATTAAACGTGACATCTTATTGCACGATAAACCAAAGAGAGGTGACACTGAATGTGTAGGTGTGTTTGATGGAAACAAGGATGCAGTAGAACAAGCAGTGTTCAAAGTCTCAATGTATATCCAAACATCCTTTAAAATAAAAAGACAAAAAAAATTTCTGACCCAGGTGAACCAAGTTCCTACAGAAACTTTCACCCTGTACAAAGCCTGCAGACCTTCCCCAACAGAAAGAACACAATACAAAAATCATGTAAAAATTACAGATAAAAGTTAGGTCACAGCCTCAGTTTGTTTAAGTGTGAGCCTGACATCTTACCTCAGTTTTAGCTGCACACCACAATTTTATTTACACAAGTTTGTGCAGAGAAAAGTGGGGCCACAGTTCCTATACTTAGCTCAGGGTCTCCAGCCATTCTTGCTGATGCGGCTAAGCCTTCATGCCTCTCATTGATTATTTTTTTTATTGTCCATTAACGTCATTTCTAACCGTCTGAAACAAGCTGTGATGGGGTCCCGGGTTCATGGCATGTTACAACATACAGTGCTTAGCTGTCGCGTCGGAAGAGAGAGGATGGTATAGCTAAAACTATTAAACCACAGCAAACCTTCATTGATTTTTTTTTATTTTACATTCTACCAAGAAACTTGTGGAAAAATAAGACTGGGAAAGGCTGAAGGACTTGAAGCCTTGTGGCAAAACTTTTTGCATTGAATTCCAAAACAAGGACAATCACGGCCCCTTGTGTAAGTCTAGAAAAACTTATGGTCACTCCATAGCATTTGAATGATGCTTATATCTCTAATAAGAAGTTTATTCTATATTTGATTGTTAGTGGCAGACAGTAGATAAAGGCTGGTCTAGAGTAACTGCTGATAAAACAGAATAACATCAGAAGAAAAGCAAGTGACCATGGATGAGCTCTGGTCACTGATAACCCTGACACATGGCAAGGTTGTACTTATGGGAAACACCATATCATTCTGTAGGTACCTTTTAGTTACTGTTTTGGTTTGACCATATTACTAACGACATGCCTAGGATTTATTTGGTGGTACAAAGAGACAGAGCTGTATTTGTTCATGCATTTCAGCTAAATTTGTCATTCAACAAAATACATCAAACCCATTCAGTGGGAGCAGGGTTAGCTTCAAATACCAGGAACGTAATAGTTAAGTTAAACTCCAGCAGTTCTTTAAAGGTATTCGAAGAGAGCAGACCTGGTAGCTGTGAAATGAAGCAGTACATGGGAGGAAGGGGGAGTCTGCACAAAGGTTTGGTTTCACTTGCAAATTTGCAGGATTATTGATGTTCTGGGCTCCTGTGTACTCGAGGCAGAGAGCTGCCAGCAGCCGCATTTGATGGGCAAGGGGAGTAATGAATTTCTTATCACAGGGAGACGTTATTTCTCGGATCTAATCTTCACTGATATTGGCAAAGAATTTTCATAGCCTCTTCATCTACTCATATTGAAGTCATAGTTTTAAAATAATACAGAAAGATTTATTTTTATTAGAAGCTGTGAGGCAGGTTGTCTGCTCCAGTTTGCCCTGCGATGGACACCCAGGAAAGATGGAGTGCAGAGCCAAACCTCAGCAAAGACGTCCCATGCAGATGATGTCAAATACCTCCTATGAGGCACAGAAAGGCACAAAGCAAGAAATCTTGTGCTAAATAAACATGTCATCTCAACAAACAACAGCGAGAATGAAACACTAGCCTGACTACTACACACTTCCTAATACACGTCAAGGTGTGTAGGAGGTCTCAGTGCAATAATTTTCAAAGTGCTGTGTAGAGCTGTTATTAAGTGCATTTTTCTGGAAAAGAATCCCTCCCCATTACTTGTCAAAACACAGCCAGGACTGAAACGCTCTGCAAGGGGATTTGAAGGGTTAAATATTTCTTTCTGCTCAAATGTCTTGCAAAAGCGTTTGAAGGGACTGTTGCATGAAAGGAAGAGAGGTGGTCTCTTTTTTTTTATTGAGAGTTGTTAAAACTAAAAATTCCCATATACTCTCACTTCCCTTTAGAGGTCTACTGGGGTTGGCTTATTCCTCTGCTTTGATATGCAAATGGGCAGCTTGCTTTCCTACAGGGGACACTGGACGGCGTCCAAGGAACACAGAGGAGATGTCCTGTCAGGAGAGCAGCCCAGCCACCTCGAACGGTCCTTGGGCAGCACCGAAAGTCAAGCTTGTGTTTTGGCTTAAAAATAAAATACCTTTGTTAATAGCTTCGCCTTCCAATATAAATGTTTATATATTTACCCTGCTAGTCATCTCTGCTGGCCAAGTTTAGCTGTTCCTTTTCGGTCAGTGCATTACTAAACTTGTATTCTTCTTTTCAGGGTACTATTTATGCTGCCCTCCATTTATGTCATAGAATATAGCTTATTTAAGTAGCATTTAAACCAGTCAGCTGTAATGAACGGCTATATTTTTAGAAATGTGATAAGTTTATTTCTGTTAGTCAGTTTTCTCATTATTTTTCTATCTGACCCATTTTGTGGTGCAGATAAAAGGGAAAGTACATTTTATTTTCCATTTCCTGGTCCCTTTAAGTTCCACTCTTTCTCACTTTCTTGTTTTTCTGCCTTTCTTTTCACTGACATAATGGAGTACCTATAAAAAAAGATTAAATGGTACCATAAAGTTTTATTAATGCCTTACATCATTGATATCTTCTCTGTATTGATAGTTCCACTTCCATTATTGCTACTTAGGCATTTAATTAGTGATTCATACAGTATGTTGTAAACTACAGTATTAGCGTTAACCATCTATATAAAAGGCCCCATTATGTAAAAACTCTTCCCAATATCATAATTGGAGTATAGTTATCCACTTTAACTGACTTGAATTAGATTATTATAGATTAATTTATAAAAAGTTACTTGTAAAGGACATTGAAGATCATGGAATATTAAGAGTGGAACTTCATTACAATAAAATGGACTTCAAGAACAATGGCACTGTCTGAGTTTTATATAAATCCATTACAATCTTCTTGTAATAGGAACAATAACTGTTTTATCTGGCAACTCAGTGATACTTAAGGATGGAAAGACAGTGTTAAAAAGAAGGAAATGTGCAGAATTAAAGGGAGGACATGCACTTAAATCCTGGATAAGGCAGTGGAGAGAAAATCTGCTCTTTGCAGAGGGAATTTGGGTAAGAGCATAAAATGTAGCATAGATATCTGACATGGAAGAAGTGCATGGAAAGCCATATTATCCAGATACTTGTAAATACTACAATCAATATGAACTCTGAGGGAACCACTAATTCAAAGGGCATTATTTGTATCACAGTAACCACAAACAGAATTTGGGCCATTTCCTCAAAAAAGCTGTTCATGTTTTCACCTGTCTTCTCTCTCCTACCACATTCTACATTATTCCACTTGACTCATGAAATGGCATGGTCTGAAGCACAATTTCACTGACCTGGCAAATTTGCACCAAACAAAAGAAATAATGAGCTGGTCCTGGTGTAAGGGCAGATGACAAAGCTTCTGTGAACTGGGTCTTCCCCCACGTAACCTCCACGTGCCATTGTGCCACTTCCAGTAAGCAGGAGGATGCAGAACCTCTTGTAATGCCCCAGCCACCCACTTTTTGCCAAAGCCGCGAGATCACAAGGTGATCTGGTGATACCAGTCTGCTCTTTGCTTCTGAGGGATTCCCCTTAACTAAGAGGTTTCTCTAAAGCCAGCAGAGGTGATTTTTTTTAGAGGCTTGGCACCATTGAGTAGCACTGAAGGATTTCAGTGAGCCCTTCATTTTTGTGTCTGCATTTAACTGTAATCAGTCCAGGCTTCAGGATGCACAGAGTCATTTTTACTCTACAGTTTTTCAGAATAATATCACTTTTTTTTTTTTCTGACAATTAACACATATAATTCAAATTTCCTAAGTTAATTTTTACATGGTTGATTTGACGGATTTTTCAACTACCCCTAAGTATTTCCTTGCCTGCCAAAGAGAGAGGATCCTACCCACCTTTCAGATTTGATAGTCACAAGGCGCCCTGGGTTAGTAATCCCATGCTTGGCACCCGCATATTTGCAGGGTCCCTGAATAGCCGTGCTGCATTTCATCTGGGAGGCAGGAGCTCCAGAAATCATTTCACAGAGTTAATCAAACAGCCTATCTAGCCTTACTACCACCTGTCGGGTACTATTTCACAGGCAGCGTCACTGGGAATAGTACAATAACAGCGAGGCTAATGATGTTTAGAAATGCCACAGAGCTGGAAAACATCAGAGCTACAGGGTGATGAACTGCTCACCCCAACGGCAAGCTCAGGAGAACATCCCATGGCAGCAGAGGCAGCAGTGACCTACACACCTGCGTGCAAGGTCTCCAACTCATCTTTTACGTGTGCAATTCCTGTGGCTCATCTGTTGAACATCTCACATCTTTCTAAGATTTTTCCACACATACAGATTCTGCTTCCTTCAGGGTTTTTGGGCTCAAAATAACTTGCTTCAGACCTTTTAGATTCTCTCCGAAGAGTCCAACTCATCTGGCTGTTTGAATTAAATCCTTTACTTTTTCTACTCATTCTGATTTTCACCCCTGTACTCACCCAGGGTGAAGCTTTCAGCCAGTAGGAAATTGATTCAAGTATGCAGCTTGGCCCGAATAGGCCAAAAGAAGCCCATCAAGCTCGCCTCAACTCTCTGCACTGATTTCCCATGTCATACAGTCAGTCAAGGCTGCAGACTATAGCTTTTATCTGGCTTTGGACCCTTATGCACCAAAATAAGATTTATTTGTAAAGGATGCCCAACGATGCCTCCTTTCCCTGGCACCGTAAAACTTTCTAGGTCTTTTGGGGACATACAACTTCCTTCAGAACTGCTCCAGAATGGTCTATCATGGATGAAAGCTCAAAAAAAGAGAATAAAATACAGAATTTGCCACTTTACAATAAGAGTACCACATATGCATCTTCAACATCAACATGTATCACCACACTCAAGGAGAAAAGCCTGCCAGGTCAGATCTCTGGAGTGTATGTAAGGCTCTCACCATAGGAACCATATTAGAGAAACAAAACCTACAGTACGTAGGGTGTTATTTATAGAGGTTAATGCACAGCTGGAACAGGACCAAACAGTGCTAACGAGGACAGGAAAGAGAAGAGACCAGGCTAGAAGAGCAATAGTCATTTCAGGCTACTCCAAAGTTATAATTAGCAACGTACGATATTCCACTGCTGATTTTCCCACCCAACAGCCTCCTCTCTCCTCCTGCCTTTTGTCTGGGCTAGCTAAAGACACTTCCATTGCATCTCACTGATAAGATAACTTAAGCTGGTTTAAGCCACTTTTTTTTTCTTCTATTTCTGAAACATCTCAGAAACCAAAGTTTTGTTTTTATGAAACTAATCTGAAATTCTTTCCTGCTCCCAGCTCCCTCTTTGCTCTATATTTCCCTTTCCCTTCCTTCCACTATTTTGAAACCATGTATTTGAAGAAGTCTGAGTGTAGTGAATACAATCTCGCTCTGACTGCCCATACCATTTCTGTAGTCTCTCTCTGGCCATAAATTTTGTAGGAGAGCAATAGAATGCAAAACACATTAGCAGTAATGCACCGAAATCCCTGCGCTACAGGGTAAATAGGAAATGCAACAGCACATTTACAATTTTGGACAGTGAAGTACCCACACTATTCATTGATCTCATTAAAGACCAATCTACATTCAGGGAAGAATAAGATTGATGAGCTGCTAGACTCTTTAAATACAAAAAAAGTTACCAACTACATGCATGTGTAAACAGCCCAAAGAGAGGCACGAGAGTTTCCCTGCTCCTTTAGCCTAATGGCAAGAATCACTCTGCGATGAGAGCGCAGCCTCCTGTCATTGCAAGAGCTGGAGGTGAGTCTGCTCCACCACTTTGGGGTAATCAGTGCACAGATACTGGCAATATATTTAAATTTAATTTACTCTGGAAATTTAATTCTTACTTTACCAGAAAAGGAAGAAAAAAATGCTTTTGTTTAGATCTCTTCTTTCACATAAGCATCAGCAGCAATTGATGCAGCAACTTCACTCACACAGATTTCAACTCCAACGTTACGGATGGCTCTTCCTAGGGACCTGAATCTCTATCCCAGGTCTGCCACAGCCTCCAAAAAGCAAAAATGCTTTTTGTCTCTCTGTTATCAAGTTTCCCCAACTGAAAAATGGGAATGAAAATACTTGCACAGCTTTGGAGACCAGAAATGTAAAGCACTCCATTGGTGCAAGGTATTACTGTGTTGATGATGATGAAATAAGCTTTCATACATTGCTAAATTATTCAAGAACATCTACTACGGTTTCACCCCTGGCAATCCCAGAATGCATCTCAGTGCCATTACTCTGCAGGGAACAGCAGTGTTGAGTAAATGGCTATGAAACTCATATATTAACCTCACTTGGTGGCTGGAATATTCATTTCTTTTTGAGTCATTTTGAGCAAGAAAAGAAAATCTTCACTCTTAGAAATCATCTTTAGCTGACACATTAAGGAGCAGAGCTGAACAAATAATTTCCAATGAATAATGTGATGAATTTATTTTCCTTTTCTCTGTCCTCAAGCAGACTGGGATTTCCTCAAATGTATTTGTTATTCAAATGTATTCAACAACTATCCTTTGCAGTGTTTTTCTTCTGTGTTTATTGTGCCTGAATGTGCATAATATCCTTCTTTCCTTTCGTTTTAAGCTATGGGGTTTGGTTTGGGGTTTTGGGGGAGTTGGCGGTAAGGGATTGCTTTCATTAATCTTCCAGGTGTATTTAAGGAATAAGAAGACATCAGATTTGCGATGTCTTTATAACAGATAGAGCTACGATGCCTATGGCAAACACCCTGTCCAGACCTAGCTAGTGTGTTAACCAGGGTGTTTTTCATGATTTTTGCAGTGCCCTCAGTGGCTGGCATATAAAGGAGCAGGTGAGACACAATGTATGTTAAACATGCTGGCCATGAGCTGTTACTCACATATAATCTAACATGCAGCATTTTGGCGGAGCCCTACAACTTCGACCACCAAAGCACAGACTCTGTGACAGAAGGAGAGGAACTGCTGAGGATTTTTTTCACAGTTTGGACAGCCTCTTAATGTGTTAAGAGAGACGTCTTGTCAAGGATATTTTCAGTTTTGTCGTTTTCTTTATTCCAAGCTACAGGGTTGGCACATTTCAGAACCATCCTAATGTATTAACAAAAATATGGCCTTGGCCGTTATCCTTAACTCTGCTGTAAACTTGGCACAGAACGTTTCTTTTTTCCTGATGTAAGTTTTCCTATATAAAAAGTGGATCATATCCCTTTTTGAGAGATCTTTTAAGGCCCCCCAACCCAGGTATTACAGGCATTTGCAGGTATGGAGTTAGCTAAAGGAAAGAGACTCCGGGCAGTGAGTGCCCAGAGATGTGTTTCTTGAGTTCAGTGAGTAAATCAAAGCTGTGTGTCGCACAATCATGCTTAAAACAAGGTCTGAGCACATACTGCACGTATTAGCTGACTTTAGTGCCCACTGACATTTCCCTTGGTGGTTTCTCTCTATACCAAGAGATATCTGAAGTCAAGTATTACGTGTATTTTACTACAGGTTTGCTAGTGAAGAGCCTGGCTATGCAAAGGGAAAAAAAGAAAACAGGTAATCAATACACCAGGATTGTGATATATTAACAGGCATCTTCAATCATTACCAGAGAATTACTCATTATCAGATTAATAAGCAAAGAACAAGTGGAAAAAATACGCTGTTATTGCTTGTAAGACAGTGCTTTTTTTTCCTCCTACAGCTTCATTCAAAATAAGGCAGCCCAATTTTAACAGAAATTTGGAGGTCATTTTTTACAGAAAGCTTCTTCTGCCATTAATTAAATCAGCAGAGACACTCAAGAGCCACCCCTACCAGAAACGCTCAGTGACCAAAATTGCCTCTTTGGCAACTGAAATTGAAATAATTCAATTATTTAACTGAAATAATGATATTTCAGCCAGTTGTTGGCCCGTGCTTAATGCAGCCTCCCTTCCCCAAACTCTGCAAGAAAGGCTCGATACAAAGGCTTGCAAGCGACCGCGGCGGGTGCCAGGTCTGGGTCTGCAAACACAGACACTTCCTAAATCTATGCCAGCATTTTATTTCTTTTTTTGCCCCTCCTTTCTTTTCATTTCTTTAAAGTCATATGCCATCAGTCAAGTTTACCCACATGGTTTTGGCTTTCATTGACACACTTATAACAGAGAAGCCATCCAGGAATGCTGGGGGAGCTGGGAGCCAGTACTGCTGCCCTGTACCCCTGAGCCCTGGTGCACATCCTTAATGAGCGCACAATGCCCTTGTGAGCAGCCTTATTAAATATAGTTTTTACATCAATTTTTCAAAAACATTTTCCTTATCAAAATAAACAGAAGCTTAAAAGTGAATCCTTTCTGCCTTTCTTCCTAGTCTCCACACTTCCAAAAGCCTGGGGAGTGGGACGGAAACATTTCTTTCAGTGAGATACTTGTGTTTCCCCTCGCCTTTGAATTCTTAAAAGAAGAATATTGTTTCATACTCTTCCAAATCTGCTCTATTTTCCCCAATTCTCACCTTACCTTCTCTTCCTCTCTTTTCTTGATGACTATTTTCTTTCTTCCTCACTGTTTTTCTTTCTTCTCGTCTTCTCCTAGCTCTGCTCCTCTTGTTTCACCATCTGGTTCTGTTCTCCTTATCGGTCTCCTTCCCTCTGCTGCAGCCCTCATTTTCCCCCACTTACACCTTCCCCGTCTTTGTTTCTCCTCGCCTTTCCACTCACTCCTTTCCTGTCCTATTTCCCCCAAGGTTTTCAAAGCGAAACACAGCTCGGGCCAGTTTTCCCTTCCTGCCTGCTACTAATTGAGCATTTCATGAATTCTCTCTTCTGGTGGTGGCTTTCCAATTTTCTACTTCGCTGTTAAACAAGACAGGAACAGCACCAATGCTCAACTAAAAGCCAACCAGCTCCAGAGAAAATTATCCTTGAGGGTGAAAGGCACAGTTCCCACTGGGTTTTGGAGTTTTTTTGGAGGGGGAGTGTATTATTAATTTTTATTATTATTATTTTAGTACTTGCTTTTTCGAATTTCTTTAGCTTTTTCTGTGCTTCTTGAATGTGCCAGTTGGACTTTAATATACACTTTAAAAAAAAAAAAATCATTGTGAACCTTTACACATATTCAATACTGAAGCAACAAGTAACTAAATTGGTAGCCTTTTTGTTTCCTTATCGTGCAAATCTTTTCTTGAATGCTAACAAGCAGGTCTTTATATACTTCGTCCACTTGATAATAGACTAATAATCTTATCATGATGTTTTCTTGAACTTGAACTAGGTGTACAAAGTTAAGACTGGAAATATGGGAAATTACTAAATTATATAACATTGCAAAGGTATTACATGGAATTTCTTATATTTCGCAGCGAAATATTGCCAATTATTGTAGCTGTCAATTTAACAATAGGCTTATTCACTATGGTGTTTGATTAATGTGAAATTATTCAGTTGGCTACCTTGTAGTTGGCCTATTTTTGTGTCCAATTAGTATGCTAATAATGGTAATTATGTTCTATACTGCATGTCTCATCACCTAGAGGGTTTTTAAAATGATAAAATAATGAGAATAAACAAGCTGATGCTGACATTCACTGGGCCATTCTAATTACTTACTGAGAGCACACTAGGGAATCAACACTCAACCAAAGAAAATGATTCTTGCTTACTTTGTTAAAACTACTCTTTTCAAAGAGCATTAATAGTTTGCTGCTGTTTTCTTTATTACAAGGGACTGCACTATTTTCCCTTTTATTTGCCCTGTTAATATACAGTACCAGGAAAAGAAAAAAAAAAGAAAAAGATAATCAAATTATGCTTGACTGAAGCGATAACTGTTTGCGGGGGGTGTCAGAAAAAAAAACAAATAACTGTAATTGCTGAATTATACACCTTTGTAATGGCTACCATTTATTTCTTCACTGCGTGATAAACATACCATCACCTTTCCCACCAAGAGAACGTGGCATTTTTTCAGTGTGCTAGCATTGGCATGTGATGGAAAACTGCCAGCGATATACCCCAGGGTGGGCTTCCCTCGCAGGCGCTGCCAGCATCCCAGCCCACAGCCAGGCAGCAGCACTGGATCTGCTCTTTCCCTCCTGTCCTCTTCCCCACACTTACAGAGCTCTCGGGAGTTTATTTTGAGCATGGGATGTTTGTAAAGATTATGCCCTACAAAACATATTTTCATGATGAAAGGTGTCACGATTCATAAGGGGTATTAGCGTAATCAATAAATAATAGCCCATCCACTTGTTTATACTAGCAGCCAGTTTTGAAACAATGCCTGGCATCTGTGTGTAAACACGTAGACACCAGAAATACATACACAGGGTCTGAAAAAAGCATGTGTTCCTTATTCCTCCCTTATTGAGCAGTAACAGTGTGGCTATTCCCTGGCTGCTTCAGAAAAGTTTGCCGAGGACAGGACTCGCCAGGGGACAGGGCACTAATATTGGAATAAAGAGTCAGGATTTTCCAGTTTCAGCACAAAGAAAAACAGAGAAGGGTACAGAGGGTAAAAATGAGTAGAGCATGTGGGAATTTTGAATCCTTTAAATGCCAATGCCATATTCACAACTTCAATTTTATTTTATTTTTTTTAATAAGAATGAAAAGTTGGGTGATACATGTCATAATAAAAGGGGAAAAAAGTGTTATTTGAAAAGTTAACATCCCAAGTGCAAGGGAAGCTGTAATGAGAACTCAGGGTTCTCAGAAGAGTGCAAGGGACTTCCCGACCCAAGGCAGACAGAGACACACCACTTTGTCAGGTATGTCCTAACCCTCAAATTAATTGATTGTACAGAAGATGGATGCTGAAATACCTCCAAGGTTTGGAATCCAGGCTGCCTTGGGAAGCCTATTTAAAACTATGAGCTGTGATTAAAAAGATTGTTTGAATGTAAATCCCTATGAAGACAATCTAAAGAAAAAATAATATAAACAATATTGTACATTTACACTGATGCTAATATTTTACTCCACATACTAGTAAGCTTTAAAATAATCCATCATAAAGCTGAGCTGGGGTGAGGGTTGTAAGCACTGTTTGCTGACACGGAGCAGGGGCTGTTTTTAATAAAGGATGTAATACGTGACATGTTAACAGGGAGTCATTTGTGCACCATATATTGGTTACTCCTTTCCTGTCATTTTGAATTATGTCTCAATATATCATACTTGTTAAAGTAACTAACTCCTGGCAAACAAAAAGTTACTATAATCTGGGAAAAATAACAAAAAAATGATGGAGAGATAAGGTATTCCAAAATACATTTTCTTTGCGAGATACCAGATATATGTTCAAGTTGGAAATACAGCTGCAGTGCCAGACAGAAAATCTTTGGATGTGCCTGCTCTCCCTCCCCACCTCCTCACACCCCGGCAAGAAAAATATACCCTTGTCTCATTGAATAGGAGCTTAAATTTTTTTTGTGTGTGAATAATCTCAAATGATTATTTTCCACCCCACTGTACTGCTGTTTATGCAGACAGGCTTTATGCGGCTAGAAGTGTGCTTGAAGAGTCACAGGAACATTTTGAATTGCTGCTTGAATTCTGCAGCTTTCTTGCAGATACGGGAAATCTTCCTGACAGTTGCTAATTATTTTGGACATGATTTTTTATTTCAGAATGGCAAGCTAATGAAGAAAAGGGAAACTCTGCAAATTTATTTGCAATCAGTGGTTATTTGCACCTTTTGTCCATAAGGAAGATAACCAGCAGTATTTATGCCACAACTGCTAAAGAATTACCACTTTAATCAATTCTTGAGAAGCAAATTCAGAGCGACAGCTTCACTCTGAGGTATGTTGAAAGTGTTCAGCGTAGAGTTTAACAGAGTTATCAACGCCTAAGAAAAATGCAGCAGCCTCAGCAGCAAATATATTCCATAACCTTATACTGCTTTTAAATGCAAGACTGAAGGAGCAAGAAGGTAATTTTGAAGTGAAAGCTGGTAGCCCAGGAGCTAATAATTAACTGCTGCACAAAGGTGATCTGGATCAACTCATCTGTAAATCCTGTAAGTTTTAGTAAAAGAAGAGTTGTTATAAAGGATAAATTATGCCAAGCAGCATATACCTTCTACTTGATGATAACCTCAGCAATTAACATCTCACAGTAAATTCTAGGGTGATATCTTTGATTTAGCATGCAATTTAATGCAATATACATCATTAGCTTTGTGAGCTTTTGCCAAATTAATTAGCGATTAGGAAATACAAATAAGTGCATTCAAGTAATAATAAATATAAATATGTGCATTTGTATATAATGCCTATAGATATAAATTATTTATAGAAAAAATTCTTACAGTATGTAAACCGTTGATGAATGGTGGGGAGATCACAAGAAAGGTAAATTCTGTTCCTAGCATTTTAAAACCTCCAGATTTTCACTGAAAAGGTGAACTATTATTGATTTGTAGGCATACTGAATTATATTGTTTGATATGTCATCCAAAGCCACAGTATGAGAAAGCCGTTTGCTTTTATAGATACAGTTAGGTTGGAGTCCGATAAAAAACTACAGCAAATGTGAACTTAGTTCTGATACTTCAGTTCTCAGCAGCTACAAACCCAAAGATTGATTTGGAAAATCCAGATTGCTATCTTGGCATTGGCTACTGTTGTAAATTAGGTGCTTTCTCACACTAGATAGCAAAAGTAGCTGATATTTCTCACAGCTGCATTACTGATCACTATTCATTACATTTTTGTAGAAACAAGAGGAGAAACGCTTGGTTTTTTCTTGTACCATGAGCGACTTAGGGGGAAAAAAAATAAGCTTTTTCTCTTGCTGTTTTCTAAGTGCTGCCAGATGAATTATCTAGGAGGTATATTTTCCTTTTGTTACCCAAAGATGAGGTTTGGGTTTTGTTTTTTTATTACTTATTTAAATTTGCAATGCATTGAAAATTCATTTGATGATTCAACTGAAACGGAAATAAAAGCAAAACCAAAATTCAGTAAACTCCATAAATCCAGGTAGACTTTTCTAGCAAGCCAATCAGCCTCCAGTCTCTTTGTAGCTGATGCAGTGCACACAGCAAAGCTTGGGAGAGGAGAGCCCACCTGCAGACCAGTACTGCTTCCCAACACTGCCGAGCACTTGCCAAAGCCAATGACTGTGTTAAACCATGACATGATTTAACTAATTCTTTCAAGAATAAGGTAACCACAGTTAGCCTGAGGGCTAGAGAAACCTGACTTATGCAAACAGCCACCTGAGTAATATTGGGCTGTTCCATCACTTCCTTGGCAAAGTACCACTGTCATTCATCTGGAAGTCAGTTCTCTTTAGGAGGGATATTTTGGGTTGAATTAGCCTTTCTTGTTGATAGTGAACACCTGTGTAGGACACATGGTAAAAGACCTGAATTTAATATTCTCTCAGCTTCCCTAAATTGAACAGAAGCATTACAACAGAGAGAAAAGTTCTACATAGCAAGCAGGAGACAATATTTCCTCTAGGTCTTCTGCTTGCCCTCTGCACTTATAGACTAAAAATCTAAAAACCAAAAAGGGAGAAGTCTTTTTTTTTTTACTTTTTTTTTTAATTAAACAGAGTTTGGATAGAGCAGGACAAAGAGCTACAGAAGATGTGATGTGACCCTCGTCCGTTACACCTACTATCACAAACTACAAGCAGTTAGGCAGGCAGCCATTTATATTTTTTGCCATTTTAAGTCTCATGTATTTTTGCACTCTAACATCTGATTTCCCAGCACATGACATCAGCAAGAAGTGGAATAGATAAGTATCTTCCACCAAAACATAGTTCAGTGACCTAAATTACATATTCAGCAATGGGAACATTGAGAGTCCTAAATCTCACAACTATCTCTCTGGGATCAAAGGCTGCTTCTGTTACAGCAGCACTTTTGGGATGAGGAGCGATTTCTTCCTGAACTCGGACTCTCTCCTCCACTTCCCAGGATCAGCCACAGCAGCATAATCAAAAAACACTGTGCAGAAACAAATACAATAATTAAAGGCTTCAGTGTGATTTAAATTGCAAGCCAACTTCAGATGTTTCCTTCTGCAAGAGTAATGCAAATATCAGGGCATTATGTTCCTTCTCTGGGTTGCTGCTTTTAGAACTGTAATTAAATCATAAAATATACTTTTGTATATGTATTAATGTATAAATTCATTCCTGATTTGTCTGAACCTATACTGCTCACTTCAAAATGTGCGGCATATAATTACAGTTAATCACTTCATTATTAGCTAGCACTGGGGTTTTCTCCTTTCAAGTCTGAACAGGTAATGCATTAGAAGTAACATTTTCAATGGACATGAAAGGCTTAAGCTCCTGGCCTCCACTGACATCTCTTTTTATTAAGCTATGAATTTAAGCAACAGGATTTATTTTAAATGTCTTGGACACTATTTCTTAGCCACTTTTGCTACCCAGGGATCAGGAAGGTTTGGACACATTTCAGGCTGGCAGCAAGAGAGTCACCAGCTTGCTCACTGCTGCACCAAACCAGGGCAGAAGCAGGCTCAAAGTTATGCTGCTTAACTCCCCCTTCCCTGGTGGTGGGGCTGGTGGACGTCTCAGGAGACAAGGCTTCAGGCTGCCCCAAGGCTGCTTTCAAACCCAAGTCTCTAGTCTTTTTGGGCCACCAGATCAGCAAAACAGACCAAGGGTCACTGGTCTCTCCCAGCTGTGGGTTATAGACTGGTACCCTGTATTAAAGTCTCAGGCACAGCACGTACATATTTCTTTTTCTTTGGCGTAGGCATGACATATACAGTTGCAGCCTATTTCATCCCACCTCAGACGGCCTCCCCGTCCTTTGCTTGACCAAGCATCTTGTGTAAAGTCACCCCAAAACTGATATCAGCAGTGATAAAAGGCAGCAGAAACCTAACACCTCTAAATACTGGGGGACTGACCACTAGCAACCAAAGCTCTACGTGCACACTCGAGGTAGAAGCCTCAACAGGGAAGCTAGACAGAGAACAATTTAAGTTTTATTTTTATCTTCTTGAGGATTTCCTTTTAAGATTCTCCTGTTTCTTTGCATGTTTCATTTTAGTTTTAATCTTTCAGGGAAAGGTTTGCTCGATTAGGAGGTTTCCTGTACTTCTGCTCAGCCCTGAAACCCAAATACGCTCTCCTCCCCCCTCCCTTTCCCCCAAACCTGCAGTAATTAATTACATAGTTAAAACACAACTGCCATTCCTTCGCTGGAAACAATCAGTGATTTCTACTACCCAGTGCTACTCATATGCATTACTTCAATGCCAAAAGCTCAAACCTATTCTTGGCTGGGAATCGGCTTGCTGGGGGAAGCACAGGTCCCTGCAGCATACCCAGCCTCCCTGCCAAAGTAATTGGGGCCAGGCAGGGAGTACCCAGGCACTCGGAAGCCTGGGTCTGCACATGCCACTGGAAATAGAAAATAAAATGTTGGAGCCATTAGTGAGTTGTCATTAATTGTTCTCCTGGTGAATGAATGAATGGATATCTTTGAGGGAAGAATTCCCATCTTCTCCCAGTAATAATTATTTCTGCCTGCCTGACAAGACATCTCGAACTGGGAAATTCACACAGAAGGAAACAAATCCCTGTTTTATTTTGAGTCTTGTTTAGGCTTGTGTGGCACTTGAAGTATGTGCCATGAAAGTGGGTTAAATGAGAACTGCCAGCAGTTTTATTCCCTGGCAATTATTTCTAGTGCACAGGCCTTCTAGCACATGATAAGCACTTGGATAAAGCCTTTTCTCTATAACAAGAAAAACATTCACAGCAGTGACAGCCCTCAGACCCCTACAAACACTCCCTGTCCAATCTAAAGCAATCTTAAACTGAACAAGAGATCATATAGCAACATTGAAAAAAAGCCTCATACATAGCAGTTTAAGCTTAACAATTTTAACAACCACAATTTCCCTCCCTGTTATATATAGAAGGTATTTGTAACCTTCAACTTAGAAGCAAGATAAAGAACATTTTTGAGTTGGGAGAACCCTTCTCCCAATGATTTGGCATTATTTAATTGCAGTTTATTAGATGGGAAAGTTTAGACTTCTGGTACCTTGCTTGGAAGATGCTAATTAACAGAACGATACTCATGGCCCCAGCTGACCTTGCACGGTGGTTATCCATGGGCTGTTTATTAGCAGAGCAAGAAGATCTACATGTACCATCTTAGCTGGCTTTTTCCACCAACAAATAGAAAACATCAACTGCTAATAAATACCAGTAATATAAAAGTCGGGGAAAGATCCTCCTCCTCTCCTAAATATTTCACCCTGAAAAAAATAATAATCAAGTAGCAGGTGAAACTTCATGGTTCAGAAGTTCCAAGTCTCACCTAAGACCATCCTCTTTAGTCAACCCTGGGCTAGGGCTACCAGAAAGATGTTGCTGGGCTGTTGTAAACTGGTATTTCAGTGAGCTGGTGGCCAGGCTGCAAGCAACAAAGGGCATCTAGCATATGTCTGAAGGATGTTTACAGCTATATTGATCTATGCATACTCCACTGACAAATTCCACAATACATGGCTGAAAATTCCAACTCGTGCATCCTTTCCATGAAGGCTCAAGGACAGGGGCAGGTCAGATTGCCTCTGTATACGTGAAATTTCTCCATGTGCATCTTGAAGAGTTAAACAGGGCGCGATATATGATCTACCCAGAGGAGGGGAAAGCAAAGAGCAATTCTGCAGGTTGTTAAATAGGAATTATTGTGCATTGTGCTATGTGTCCCCAAAGTTTGAATTAGATGGGCATATATAAATATTTTTAAATAAAACATTTCCAGAATAAGTGATTAAAGAACTAAAGAAAAATAATTAAAAAAACCCAGCAACTTGTATAAGAAACTACTAAAAAAGAAAGAAATATCAAGTGTTTTGACTTGCAAGTTTTTGAAGAGACCACCACAGTTGTGCATTGATGTTGAATGAGGAAGCTTAAAGGAAATTAGAGTCCTTTATACTAGTTATGCCATAGTTCAGAAGTTACTGTATAACTGACTCTTCCTGTCATTTCTTTGCCCCGTGAATCAGTACTTATAAATGACAAGAACAGCATTGACCAACTTCCATCTCTTATCAAAGGGTAATGGATGTGGTGCCTTAGGTGTCACTTTGATACTATTTTTCATCAAAAATAGTAAATTATGTAAAAACCTGTAAACGTGCTTCTCACTGCAGGGGGTTTTATACCTGAAAAGGTTGAAGATTCTGAAGTCTTGAGAGCCCTTGCAAGTAAATTAAGACATCTATCTCCATACTAACAAACTCCAATCATATTTTACATACTTTTCCAGTAAAAAGAAGAAAAAAATAATTCTTATTTTCTTTCCAGTTCCCACTGCAGCATCCCTTGTAGCTTGATACCAACTACATATCCATAAGGCAGGATCCCAAGAACGAGACGAGCTAGAAAAAAATGTGATCTTTCTTGAACTGCTTTTTCTCTGTGGGTCTTGCAGGTAACAACATGGAACACACCAAAAATGTGCACACAGAAAAGGGACTCCCACTGACATGCATTTCAAATTCATACACTACCAATGAACCCCCAACACTCCTGAATTACAATTCATTGCCACCAAATTAGTTTAAATTACTATTTCCCAAACCCCTACGTCCAGCCCCTTTTAATCAGCGTAATAGGGTACATGTCCCTTCCTCACAAAAAGTGTTCATATTCCCCCTCATTGATAACTTACACCTATGACTATATTGTTCTCTCACGTTTGGCACAAATAATAACTCCATTAGCTTTACAATTGATAGCAGAACCACCCAAATCAGATGTGCCTCTTGTAGTTCCCTCTGGCTTCCAGCTTCCCAAAGAATCACCATCCACCTGTCCCTTCTCTGTAACTCTGCCACAAAGAATCTCCACCTGAGCCAAGGTCCATCATCCTCAGTCCCTTCTCTGGCTTTTGCTGTTCCACAGCAGAGGGGACAGGACCAGCACAAGAATTTGGACCTTTGCCTCATCTTCCAGCTGTTGCACAGGCAGCAGCAAGAGATGCGACAGCCTTTCTTGTCTTGACAAGCTTGACTAGGTCTGCTTTTTCTCAGCCTTGGAGAATGAGGCCGGCTAGAAGCTGAGGAGCAAAGGAGCCCCTCTCCTGGCTGTACACAGATCAAAACTTTACACAATGTGCACTTTCTCACACCAGCAGAGACTAACTGGTCACTCCTAAGAAATAACACTTCTGGTCAGTGAGAATTTCCCCAAGAGACCACAAACAGGTGAGAATAAAAACCAGTGCTCCACGCAGAAAGCTCACAGAGCCACCAGACTCATCTGGAGAAGACAACACTGATCCTTCTGTCATCTACATCTCTTCTTGCAGTTCTGTCCCAACTTCAGAGGTGACACTGCTTTTCTTTGCTCTAACCTCTAACAGTCCTATTTCAATCCCAGATTTTACTTCCCTGTGCTACTCCCATTTGCTCTCTCCCAAGTCTAACCACATGTCTACAACACAGAATCAAGGCTGAAAGATGTTCCCAAGCCAGGCAGACAGTTACAGTCCATCAGGCCAAGATGTACAGCCTCCAAGTTGTATTTCCAATGCTTTAGGTGACACACTGACTTTTGAGCAAGAAAGGAAAAAAGGCAGAAGCCAATATGAATTCCGATATGTTCAAGTCAGAGCGTAAGTGAAACCTGAAGACTAATTAAATATTTCCTCCAACACCTCCACTAAATGCTGTAGCTAAAGCACTACTGGGAGATTGCTTCATCTTTCTTAATCACCTCCCAGAGCATTTCCCCTTGACAGAAGCTGAAAACAGGCCCTGCAGCCCCGCTGCTTTGAGGAGCAGGACCTGGATGCTCCCAGGACCACCCCGTGGCTGCAGGATGGGTGCAGTGGGGCTGTAGTACGTGGGGTCTGCTCGAGCCTGCCGGCACTATGGCCTGTGGGATCTGAACAAATAGCACTTAACACAGGCTAAGATCCCAGACCTACATGAATTAGTCAAACACATACAAAGACAATACCGTGGTAAAATTATTTTAACAATATTGCAGGTTTTATTTTTCCTTCCTAAATTAGACTCCTTGGAGCCAGTCTTGCAAACTGACATGCAGTGCCTGGGCATGACAGCTGTGCCCTGAGAGTTTATTTACTCTAGTTAAATCTAGGAGCACAGTTCTCCAGAACTGAAAGCAAGCAAGTGATTACTCTACAAAAATAAAGATACAGAATTACTGCAATGGGTATATAAAATGAAGGGGAGGGGGGGGGGAGCAGACTGAAATCAAAACATAACAATAATATTTAAATAACCTTATAAAATTGACATGGGCAAAGTACACAAAGCAAGCCCAATAACCAGCTTTTAATCTCATGACATATCTGCAAAATAGAAACAAAATTGTTTCTATAAGACTTAACATTTCTCTGAAATTATCACCCTAAAATTTTGCATCACCATTACTCCCCTTTCTGACACACAATGAACAGACATATTGAAAATATGTACATGAACTTAAACATATGAAGAGAAAGAAAAGAGGAGCAGAAAAAAAACTCTAAACAGGAGAGATTCAAACACTGATGTTTTTTGTTCAGCTGCAGTAAGCGATGGGTGATAGAGCAGGGAACCAGACACCCAGTTCTATTACATTAATATTAAACTTGTTCTACTGAAAAAGACACACAACGTAAAATCCCTTCATTTTAATTAAGCTTTTATGGTATTACATTGCAAAAGGGTTAAACTCCAGCAATACCTTGGTTCTCTGATTGATTGATTGTGGTTTATATCCCACAAGTCATAGAAATAGTTCAGCAAAGTAGCTGAGGAAGAGGAGCTGGGGATGTCCCCATGAACTGCACTAGCTGCTATGTTCTGTTTACAAACAACTCTTCCACCAGTTTACTATTTCTTTCTTTCCAGATTATTATACTTGCACATCCCTTCCCTGCTTTTAACACAGTTCACAGACAGACTTCTTGGTATTTTGGCTTTTGGTCAGTCAGAGGATTAGAGATGCTTGGCACAGCAACAAAGTTTAAAGTTTTTGAAGCAGAATGTCAAAAATAAAACTCCAGAGGGAACAAAACAGGTTCCGGGGAGGATATAAGCAACTAACCACTGAGTCACACCCTCCTGCCTTTTCTGAGAAACTGAAAAAAAGAGGAGAAAACAAATGCTGGGAAAAGCATGCAGAAAAACAGGATGCCTAATTCTTCCCTTAAACCATCGTGTATAGGTTCAGGTCAGCCTCCAATGGCAGTACACGATGATGGAACAAGTTGACCTTCTCTGGCATAGACATGATTTCTCAAGCAAATTAACCTTTTTCTCACCTACAGACAGAACAACAAAAACAAAACAAACAACCCATAAATCAACCAGTAAACCTGTTATTTTAGAAAAGACAGAGTAGTGAAGTAAATTCTTCCAATATGCCCTTACATCATTCATACAGACAGAAAAACAATTACAAAGCAAATCAGATCCTTTCTTTAATTGATTGCACTCAGAAGTTCTTTCCTCAAGAAGAAAAGTTGCCCCCCCGCAAAAAAAAAGAAAAAAATCAACTAGTATTTCAATTCCAATTGAATCAATGAAAACATAACTGCCTCTGGATTGTTGTTTTTCTTTCCAGCAGCCTCTACACTACATGAAAGATACTAACACCATCTTTGTTAAACCCTTCCAAAATTAAGATTATAAATATTGCTTTGGATTACTATACACACAAGAGATCATTAAAAATGCAACCTGTATTTTTGGAGGGTTTGTGGGGTTTTTTGCCGTTATTTTGATTATTTTCTTTTTAAGTGTTCTGTTTTAGCAGAAAGATGATACGTGCAACATCCAATACATTTCTCCATGCCAAGAAACAAATCTTGAGCAGCATCAGAACTCAATGTGCACATAGGAAATTCACCGTGGGCTTTGGAAAGAAGAGCTAGAGAAAAGGCAGCAGGCTAAAAACCAAATTCCTTTTGTCACTTCCATGAACGACCTTCACTGCACTCCAGTAATTAACACTGAGCTTCAGCAAGAGCTGGAGAGGAAATCCTACTCCATATGATGATAGCTCCAAAACACAGTGGACACAGGCTAACTGAAGCAAAGCCCAATTAAAACCATCAGAAGCATAGTTTTTCAACACTTTCAGCAGAAAATTCAATCCATGCTGCTGATGTATTGCACTTGTTCAGTTCTGAACGAAACATTAATTCAAAGCTTTTGACCTCAGGCTTTAATCTGGTGAGTTCAGGTCCAGCTTTCAGCAGAGTCTTCCTCGCTGAAACACTGTCACTGTCCCTCTCAGTCCAAACACCACTGAAAACACCCTCAAGCCAAGCTGACAAAAAAAAAAAGACTTTGATACACACTTGAATCTACACAGCACTCCTCTCCACTCCATCCTGTGGGTAACCCTCACCCCTTAATGCAAACAACCTGTCTCACCACCTACACTCCCACACACTGAAGCAGCATTAAGCCCTTGTTACATGGCAGTGCCTCCATTGCCACCTCACAGCACTGCTGCAGCTCAGCAGACATAAGGACATCGGGAAGGAGAGAAATGGGTTAAAGTGAAATTTCTTCATCATTCGGTATTACCTGAGTGCAAAAAGAAGTTACAGAAAAGTTGTGTCCCTAATTAAGAGTGCTGCTTTGTAAAACAGTTGACGCTCCCATCCCTCCGTGCTTCAGAGGCTGGGGAGACACAGCTCTGGCCCACAGAAAGCCACTGCAGAGAAAAACCAGCTCTTTGCACATGGCCCTTAACTACAATTCAAAAAAATCAAATTTCTTATCATGATCTGTCCGGCCTCTTCCCCTAATTTGCTCAAGAACTGGCTTTCATTTGTTATTTCATCTTTTTTACAGGTACAGCTTCTGTCCCCTTGTCTTGCATGTGGGCATAGCATGCCTCTCCAATTCTCTCAGACTCTGCCTTGAATTACCTGTTCTTGTCCTCTAATTAAAAAGATGCAATGATCTGGATTGAAATCCTATTGCATTACCTGACACAAAGTGCCCTAATGGAAAGTACAGCCAAACAGAAATATTTTATTTACTGTGTTAAGTACCTGATTTCAGATCACAGCATACTTTGACTAAGTTGACCATTGAACTAATGATTTAACAAATATCCAGGCAAAACACACCAGAAAGTACTAATTCTGCTGGAAAAAGTTTATCATGTTGAGGTTAGGTTACAGACATGGCAAAGATACCATATAATTTTTTTTTAAATTATATTCCAGTAAATGATTGTCCATTAAGTGAAAGAGGTATCTTTTGCACTAAAAGCTTTAGTACTCAATATAACTAATGATAAATTAAAGCTGGACATGTAAATAAGCAAGATGTGGGTTGATCTGATTTTGCACTTTACTGAAAAAAGTGACAGATTAATCAATTCAAATACACTATAGAAATCTTTATTGTGAGAAGCAACATTTACAATTAGAGCTTTCTTCCCCCCCAAACAAATACTTAGTTGTGAAGAATAGCTTTTCAATTTGAACTGAAAGCATGCATTCTGATTGCAAATTTTCACTTGACATTAAAAGCCAAAGAAAAAAAAAAAGTGTTTTAAGTAGTTTTCATTTAAAACTAGGAATCTTCATTCTTCGTTTTGTCTGCTGCCTTTCTGGAAAAAATGCAGTAGGTGGAAGACAGAAAAGAAAAAGCAATGAAGGTAAAGATATGTTTTCATGTTGCACTTCATAAAAAATTAAATATACTCAGATACATCATTTGCTATACTTGAAAGTGTTTCTTGAAAACACTTGGCATTTCAATTTTATTTTCCAAAATATATGTACTCAGAAATTATGACAAACAGATGAATGTAGTAACTGAATAGAGAGGAAAGGGAACATTACATGGGAGGTGCTACCTTTACCCTGCTGTGGGTTCCCCCTGTGTTGCTGCTCACCATCTCCAGGGTCAGCACAACAGGCATGGCTGACCAGCAGTGGCTAACTTTCCACAAGTCACTGTCGTCCTCTCCTGGGAGGACAGCCCACAGATGTCTGGTAGGAAAGTCAGTGCTCAGAAAAATGCAATGTTTCTGGTGATTATTGCTTCTGGGCCAGAGCTGTCTTCATGTTCCACCTAACGGTACCTCACCCATGGCTTTATTAAAGTGTCAGAAGTGGAGTGCTTGGACAACAACTGAAAGACTTTAGGTCCAAGGAAGGCATGCATCACCCAGTCTCCCTTCATCAGCTGTTGTTCCTACTCCCAGCACATATTACAGCCTTTCTTCCAAGTACAGCTACATCTTATGACGTTTTCATTCCTTGCACTACCAACCAGTTTGTTTCTACTGCTGGTGTGACTTTCTCTGGATAGCCCCTCTCATGGACCCTGACATGTTTTCCATCATTCTGTGCCTGCTGCAACCCTAAGCAACCCCAGCACAATCCAAATACACACATTTCACAAGAGACTTGTTATGGACACTGCCATCGACAGGCTGGCTCTCCTCACTGCTCAAAGGCATTTTGTAGGCTACAGTTATCTGCTGAAATCACTTGCAGAGGACTGTCTTCCCAGTAAAACCAAAGTCATATGCAAAAGGCTGTTTTCTCAGATCTGTAGTACAAGTATCTATTCTCCTCTCTGCATTGAAGAGCTGGACGCTAGACTTGTTCTGCAGAGTGTACTCACTGACCACCCTCACTAGCAACTGACTGTCCCATCTCTTTAGTGCAAGTTTCACTAGACCCCTCCGATTGCCACTGCATTTGCTGAGCCACATATTGCCTGACAGATGAGGAATCCATTTTTGTAGGGTGGAAGAGACTCTTTATTTTTAATTTTTCTGTTAAAGTGCCTCCTGTGCAAGTTATATACTGCTGCAAATTCAAACTTTGTTCCAGTTGTTTCCCAAAGCAAAGAATTAGATGGGCTGATGCAATTATTACTATTATTTTTATCCCATTTAGCATGATCCAACTAAATGCTCCACTCAGTCCTTTCCAAGAAACATAGCCCATGATCATGTCTGCTTCATGGCATGAGCTGCAAAAACCTTTCACAGGAAGCACTATGCCCTGGGTTGGTGGAAGTGGTGGGAATCTCCCCAATGTTCTTGCTGGCAAGAGCGTGCCAGTGCTGCACTTGTTCTGCTCTCACCCCTCATCATTTTTCCACTGAATTCATCCCCTTAGGGATGGGCACCAGCTCAGAGAAAGAATACAGCTGTAGCCCAAAGGGCACAAGCAACACTCCTAATGGAAGTTAAATAGTTGTAGTTGTGACAATTGCTCAGTTGCTCAAAATTAGGCAGATGACGCCTAAATGTTCAGCTGAGACAATGTCGAAGTGAAAGGCTAAAATTTGGAGAGGAGAAGAAGTTTGAGCAATACTTGTGGAAAAAAATTATTTCCTTACTGCGCACAGTCCTACAGTGGGTCCTAGCTGCTATTTTCATCATCTGAAGCATGGAAAGATGATGGAATTTTGTAAGGAGCAATTCTTGAGCAAGACTTCTGGAGTGGTGGAGAATCAGGGCTGCAGTCTTTAAGGATTTCACTAGGATTAATGTTCAACTAAAATTTAGAAAACAAGTAGATTATATTTTGGCAGAGCAAAGTTGGGAGATTAAGTACTGGGGAGAGAAAGGACACGGAGGAAACAGAAAGTGTTCAAAGATAAATTAATGTATGCCCATATACACCTTGCAGTAATTGCACAGGGAATATTCAAGTTGTTTTTTCTGTTTTATTTTTAAAGCCAGTGTGAAGGAACAGAGAAATGTAAAAAGTAATCAACAGTGGAAAAAAAAGGCAGACACGAGTTATAAAACATCAAATACAGAGCAGGATTGGAACAATTGCATAATGAAGTTGAGAGCATAAAAAGCGATAAGAAAAGCAAAGACAGTGAATGAAAGGAAATTTTACAGGGAGGTAAAGTAAAATAAAATAAGAATAGCTTTCAGGTACAGTGTAGAAACAAGAGGCTGGAAAAGCGGTCCAGGTATCTGCCAGAGAAAGGGTAAGATATTATCCAAAGAAATGACCATGTTAAAAGACTGAATTATTGTTTTATGATTTGGAAAGTAACTAAGATTTAATCCTTCTTACAGAAGATGACAGCATAGAAGAAGTTCCAATGCGTGTTCTGTACTGCTGTTAATTAACATCCAAAGGAACCTTCTAGGCAGCACGATGTCTGCTGGGCCATCTGCAAACATCTGCAGCAAACTGACCTGGTCCTGAGACAGGCAAACATGACCCTTTGCCAAGAGGTCTCCTAACCTCAGGCAGCCACAACCACCCAGCAGGCACACACAGGCCTGCCAGAATCAAAACCTCCTATGGCAAGTCCTTTCCTCAGGAAGTCCTAACATGAAAAAAACTCCAAAGCAACAGCCTTTAGAAAAGGCAGAAGATACAGTGAGGCATTTAGACACTCTTGCTAATCAAAAGGAACAGAGTTTGCATTTCACTCTGAAGTTGATAAGTTTCTCCCTGACTGTTGATTCATGGACCAATGCACATGACCTTACAGGTCAGGTAGATGTTTCCTGTGTTCCAGGGGACAGCATGCATGTAATAAGTTGTGTTACAGACCCTGGCCATGTTTTCATACTTGGGCCTTTCCAAGACAGAGCTTTTCACTCCCAGAGCCCAGGTGGAGCTTACCAAGAAGCCAGGCAAGCTTGTAGACATGTTACCCCCAACCTGACATGGGGCACCTCTGCTGTTACCCTACATCAGAGAAAGGGAACCTCCATGGTCTGGTGTCTACCATCAACTGCACCCCAGTCTTAGGTGTCTTAGTGTGTTTTCTTTTGAAAACAGCACACACCACAGTTGAACAGTATTTTCAGCACTATAGAGGTTGAAGGACACATTCTCCCTGAGCTTAAAATGTTGTTTCAATCTTTCATTCATGTAATCTATTCTATTAAACTAACACTTTACTGAAATAGACTCACAAGAAGCAGTGACTGAGTCATGGGGACTAAAACAATGACAACTGAGATGCAGAAGCCAACAGAGGATCAAGTGTTTCAGCCAGCCTCCCTCCAGAGATTAACCTTTCTGCCCAAGTTTAAAACAAGTATTAGTGGGTTTATGCTCTTCCCAAATACTAAAGGCATCACCAGGAGAGGGAAATCAGAAATAGGCCAGAAGTGGTAGATTTGGCTCCCTGTGCTTATCACCCAGTCTTATAGGTGATGGTCAGACTTCTCTGCCTATAGCTACAATATATTTTTCCCTTTCCTGTAAAGGCACAAGGAGTAATTTAGTCATTGAGAACACTTGGGTTTACATTTTACACATCAAAGTAGCATGGTAGTCTCAAACATGATTGAAACACACACCAAGGCAATTCTCTGAAGATCACCCATCTTTCCCTCTCCGCAGGCTACCCAAATATAGGCTTTCTATGCCAGGACAGGTGCTAAGGGAGCCTGGCAATTACTCCTAAGTACAGTGTCTGCTCCATGGGCCTTCCAACAGTACAAAGTAGGAAACCAAGTTCATTAGCATTTGTGTTTGTCAAGTTGCCTCTGTTGTAGTTTGAGCCTCAAGGTCATTTTAAAAATTAGACAAACGTCCTTGTTTGACTGTCTTGGTTTTACAAGTATTTCAATGACTAAGGAGAGCCATGAAGTCGCATATATTTTGTGCCATACGAGTCTTTCTTTTAAGTTGTAAACAAACAGCAGGTCTTTTCCCCCATATGCTTTTCTGAAAAAAAGTGAAGCTACCTGGTCTGAGAGTTCCGAATCTTCCTTTCTGCTGCCACTAGAGGGAGAAACCTATTCCTGGGATCTCAGGGCTTCTAGACTATTTTTGGAATATAATCAGAAGTATTTATGTTATATGGAAAAACATTTGTCCATTTGCGATAAGCATGAATAATGCAAATGGAGAGCCTCTAAAAATAAAGTAGGATAAACATTTATCTGCCCTCCCTCAAATAAACTCCAATTACAAACCTCAAACCTTGTGAATTTAAACACTGCTACAATTGTTCTTCTTTGCTGGTAATACAAATCCTTCTACTGTGTTTACTCCCATTGCATCCAGGGCAGGGGAGGCCAAACAGGAAGAAAGGAGAATACTGGGTTTCTATCAATATAGGAACAAAGGATGTTTTCTAGTGGCTTGAAGTAATTCTGATTTTAAAACAAAACAAAAACCAGAAAGTTTTCTATTAGCTATAAGGAATGCTGGAAATTAGTTTTGGGCTGAAAAGGTCCTAAAGTAGCATTTAAATAAAATAAAAACTCTAGAATTCTAGATTTGAAAAACCCTCTTCATTTTCTTATACTAATTCAACTGAAAGACTCATATTGATGAATACTTCTTCAGTCACTAAAATCTTTAACACTTGAACCAGTAATGATTGCTTTTGATAAGTATTTATAGCAGTGATGAGGTCATTCCACTGGTATGGAAAATGTCTTTGCAAAAGATTTTCAAACATGGGCACAAAAAACTTTACCCGATGTACAAAATATCTCAGCCTCAGGCTTGCTGAGTAACCACTGAAAAGTCCTTTCAAATATGTGCTGCTGGTGGCCAGCAATGAGCAACCAGACCTGGCTTCAGGACACAAACCATGACAGTTTAAGGGGGGGGTGGAAGGGGGAAAGGCCATTTTCCCAGACAATGGGGTAGTTTGCAGATTCAAGGCTTTACCACATTCTTTCTGAGATACTCATTGTCCTTTTTCTCTACTAAAAGGAGCAGCAACATTGACCCTTAAGGTCATGAAGAATGAATCTTTGCAAATCTTAGAATTAATTGAACTGCAGGTGCAAACAATACCACATTCCTAGAGAAAATCTTACCCCAAAATCATTCCTTCCTATCCTTTAAAAGCAGTTGCAAAGGGACTCTGTTTACTAATTATGGAATAATTTCATTTGGAAGGGGTTTCTGAAGGCTCTCTGTTTGGACTCCTTCTTGAAAATAGGGCAGCCAATTTCAAAGGCAGAGCCTCTTCAGTTTAAGCTTTGAGTATCTACTTCTTCACTGCAAGGACATACTGGTGACTCAGACTCAGTTTTTCCACCAGGACCCCCAGGTCTTTGCCTGCAAAGCTGCTCTTCAGCCATTCTCCTGCCTGGAGTCACTCCAAGTCAGGTATGGGACTTTGCATTGCCTGTGATGACCTCCACGGGGATTGTCAGCTCATTTCTCCAGCCTGCCAAGAACGTGTCAGAGGGCAATCCTGTTCTTCAGCTTACTGACTACTTCCCCCAGTTTGGTGTCATCCCCACAACCATCTCATGTCTACAGAGCCATAGGTCCTTTATGTAAAGCACCAGGGCCAAAAGACTGGCTAAACCCACACATGAAGAAAAGCTTTTCCTGGCTTATTTGCCCCAACCTCCTAGTGCAGTGGCCAAGGTTAGCAACTAATTCCTCCCATGCCCACTAAGTTTCACCCTAAAGAAGTGTGTCTTGCCTACACAGGTTTGACTACTTGAAGGTTACCACTCACCATTTGCTGTTTTGTCAGACTGTCTTACAGTTCAGGTGTTGTTAGGCATTGTTATTTTTCTCCATCATCACACTCAGCCTAAGGTCCTCGCCTCACCATGAGCTAAACTAGGAAAACTTTATTATTCTAATGTTCAGACAGATAATAAAAATCCTCCTTATATGAGCAAACAAACTGAATACTTCTGCCTGCAGATGCTGGCATTGAAGCATGAAGGGGGGAAGCACATCCTCCCCCATCAGCCACACACCTGGGGAACCAAAGCATCAAGTAAAACAAGTTTTTCCTTTCCTGGTGTTTTATTTCATTCTTTTTCAGACCACTGCATTACCTCCCTCACTGAACATGAGGTCACTTTAGCACTGTTTCTGTAAAAAAGGCTGGAAACTAAAATTGGAGTTAAAAGTTCTGATTCAACACATCACGTCTACAGTACTTTGTTGTCATAGTTGTGAGGATGATGGGGTTTGGGATTTAGGAACATAGCTATATTTGTTTGAGCCAAGTGATTTTCTTCTCCTGTGAAGATTTCATATCAGAAAGCTTAAGACAACATTCCAGATCTTTTTCCCCCTTTGTGTGCATGTGTCTATATACATGCACACATATATATATAAAAGAGAAACTATTCCACAATAAATTGTCCTTTCTGAAGGGATTTCCACCAGCCCTACACAGTAATAGCATATGCAGTATGTATGTCACTCAAATATTTCTTTTAACTGCAAAGTTTGTGTCAAAATCTTTTCTGAAACAACTCTATGATGTGCATTTCATATAAGCCTGAATTACAGGTTAGGCTACATTTTAAGTATGAAATATTAAGTGACATCATAATAGTTAAATCACTCCATTGTCATTCCAACACTAACTCAGGTTGGCAGAGCTCATGCTCAATGATGTCACCATTTATACCTTGCTGCAGCTGCCAGCAGAGCCCAGTTCGCATAAATTAGCTTTGATCGATGAAAAGTATTAACATTTTTTATTTTTACCTTGCAGCACACTTTGAATTATCAGTTGCTTTTTAGTGTTTTAAAAATGCATATGAGTGAGTTAAGTGGCAGGCTAAAATATACACTGCAGTGACAAACTGCAGCAGCATGTTCAGCGTGTTGGAGGGGACTGGAGACAAGAAACACCCCTCGCAATAAGCTGCACCTTGACGGTGTCCAAGAAGTGCCATCCAATCTGCAGGTTGGAAAGACTATCACAGCCCAGCCCTGAAATAACAAGGACAGCTGTAGGATGGATTTTACCATCTTTCCACACATTAAACACCATCCTACTTTGCATCAGCTCCCACTGAAATAAATAACTCAAGAAATATGCAACATAAATAACAGCAGAATGGTTAGGGGAAAAAAAAAAAAGTCATCTCTCCGTCTTCTAAAAATAGCTTTCTTTTGGCTACATTGTTCCTTTATGACTTTCCTTGAGAAAGCAGTGATGAACAGAATACTGATCGGGATTCGCTAGCGGAGGCTGCCTCAGGAGTGTCATTAAAAGGCACATATCTCCCACAACCTCCTGTTTCTCCAGCGGAGGAGAGGGCATTTTCCATCTCCTTTTTCTCAAGGTTGGAGCAGTGACTGCCTGCTCCCTGCTTCTCTTCATCCATTCAGTACTCAAAGGTTTCTCTACCAAAGACATGCCTCTGAGGCTGGGAGGCTTCTGAGCCTCCACAGGAAATTCAGCGCAGCCCCAGTACTTGCTCTGGTCTTGCAGGGAACTGCCAGTAGGGCCTAGAGAGGCATATGGGAAGGAAGATGCACCTAAATGGTCCTTAACAGTCCCTCACTGGGACATTTCCACGCTGTTAATTCTTATGTTCACAAATACAATGGTTCCATCCTGACTGAAGTTAAGCTGAGGAACGCCCATCCTCACTCTGCTCCATGACAAAGCTTCATAGATCAAGTGACATTCTCCTCACAGCACAGTTTGAGTCAGACATAGCCACACTGAGTTCACACAAATAAGCTCTACCCTGCTGCTTAGAGTGTCTTCCATGGTTTGCCCCCAAAGCAGAAGAGACTTTGAAGTCAGTTTACACCTTAAAAAATACAAAAATGAAAACTGATTTCAAAGGCATTTGGAGGGGGCCATCACCTTCCTCTCCTCCTCCCTCAAATCCATTGAGATTTGCAATGGCTTCAGGGACTTCACCCAGAGGAAATGGAAACTGTTTTTCCATACAACATCCTGAGCTCTTCTGTGGGAAGAGCTTGGGCAACAAAAGCACCTCTTGCCCCACGTCGCAATGTTTGCCACATTCCCTGAAACATAATGCAATGGAGGAAAAATGTCTGCACTGGTGGTGCTTGAGCTACATAAGACTGTTAGGGAAGGGAGTGACAGGAGTCAAACGCTGTGGTAAGCATACGTTTATAGCCAAATAAATGGACAAAAGGTCAAATCAAAGACTATCCACATTCGAGGTTTATTTCAGGACCCCTTCTTCTATCACTACTAGGGGAGCCACAGCCCTTTCAGAAACAAGCTGTTCCTGCTATTGCTGGCTTTGGACAAAAAGCATACTGCTGCTAACCTCTTACATAAAGTGAGCAGACAAACAGCTGAATTGCTGACCCCTAATGGCCTTTTCCCTAGGATTTGTGGGTTTGCACAAAGAAGCCAACATTTTACATGCAGCCCTCGATAGAGTTTGGAATTGTGCAGAAACACTGTTTGGAGTGCACACTCTTAACCCAATTGTTTGTGTACAATGTTCCTCCTCTCTGATGCCAAACACTGTAGGCCTCTGGGTTATTTTGTTATTTTTTTTTTTTAAGCTCCTTGGCCATACACAACTTTGAAACCCTGTGTATACCTCCACTGCCATTAACATTGTGATTTAAGTACAAGCCTGCAGTCAGGGATTTTCATCTTTGTTTCAGTCCTTCCTTTTTTTTTTTCCAGCTGATCTCTCATACCTCAGGAGATATAAGCTCCAAAATTGTAAAACATTTCTTGGCTACAAACCTACAAGTTCTCTGTGACTGAACACAAGGAGCGGGCAGCAGTGTGCATCAGGTTTGTGTTATGAGTGGGAGGTATTTAGCAAGAGCAGTTGACTCAGCCTGAGTTTTGAATAAACAATTCTCTTCATCCTTACTTGCAAATTGATTTAACAGATTTTTTTATAGACTTCTGTTGATTGGCAACAGATACAAAACATCCCTAAGGAAGTACCATTTCCCTTTGAATGGAGAACCATGGGCAAAACTCAGGCACAAGGTGCCAACCTGCAGTAAAGCAGAACCTTTCCATTAAACCACAGGCTATGCTGACTTACCCTGCCCAGCAAAGCCCAATTAGACCCATTAAAACTACTCGAACATGATCATAAAAGCATGCATTGCAGCAGAGCATTTCAAGGACCACACACTACCTGTTCCCAAAGCACTGGATGTTTTAAAGCATCCCCAAGTAATGAAGCCTCACACTTCGGAGGATGAGAAAGTGCAAGCGATCCAACAGCCCAACTGATACATTTACACAAGCGAGGGATGAAAGCACAGAACACCACAATACTCGAATTCAACAATAACAAAACAGCATTCAGGCATAACAGCCAGAAACAAAAATCACCATTGTACATTTGGTTTCCAATTATTTGAGCTCTGAGCTACTAAAACCAACAGTATATGCTATTCTGTACTCTTCAGCGATACTAAATCCTACCTTCACATTTTTGTTTTAATTCAAAGACATACTAATTGTTGTGAACACACAAAGTATTACCTGAAATAACACTTCAAATGCAAATTAAGGGCTCTGTAAAATTATTGTAATGCAAGAGTACCATGGTTTATTAACAGCAGATTTGCAAGGTTAATTTTCAATTATGTATTTCTTATTAGTTTCCTAGCTGTCTTGCTATTATTAAATTTAAAGAGGAAGATACTTTCAATGTGTCCAGCTTCTCTGGCATTATTACTGATAATTATTCCTATTTTCCAATTTGTGTTACTCTCGTGTCTTGCAAAATTTGTAATTAATGAGCAAATAATTATAGCAGCACTTACTAGAGCTGCTTTAGTTAAAGCTGCGTCAGCTTCTGCATTAGGATCCCCATTTTTCAAGGGTTTATAACTCAAGCATAAAAATTCATTCTGGGCACAGACTTTTCATAAGAGCTGTCTGCTGAGCACGATTTTTTTTTGTTTTTAAACATTTCTAAGCAACATTATTTGTCACAGACAAAGTTATAAACATTCTTAAAAAAATCTTAAGCTTCGAAGAACATTAAGTTTACAGTTCTCCATTTTTCTATGCACCAAAGTCTCTGGAATAAAGGCATTTTATTTTAAGGTGAAGGCATTCACCTTTAAAAATATGAAATAAGATACCTCAGCATCTCCAAAAACCAGAACCAGGTTTTTAATGCCTGGTGGTCATTAGCTTTACAAAATTAGACAGAGAAGAGAGCTTGACATTCAGGGATGTTTATGCTGATCCCAACCAGCTAAGCATTCATGCACATACTCAATTAAGGCACATGAGTGGTCCTTAGGAGTCAACAGGCCTGTCCACGCTCTCCGAGATGAACAAGCATTCACTGCCCTGATTCAGCAAGACAAAGCATTTCTTTTGACACAAGTTTTAGGCTGTCCCTATTCACTGCAAACTGTTGTCCAGACGCTTCAGAAAACCGAGCATCACAAGGCTCACTTCTTCAAGATGCTGAGGACCTAGTGGCACTTAAACCCACAGGGCTTAAAAGGCTCAGCACCTTCTTGACAAGGTGCTCAGCATCGCAGAGTGTCCTGTCTGGTGCCAATATAAAACTTCTCACAAACCTATTACTTCTTCTTTTGTCTGAATAGAATACCCAGAGGGCAAAAGCAGCAAATTCCAATCCACAAGGTTTGCTATGCACCCCATACTCTTTGCCAGAAAATAAAGTTTGATAGTGGCAACTCTAGAGCAAACAGATCCTGCAAAATTTAGTCACTACAGGACAGCCCATCACAGCTGCTTCCTCTAAATATCCTTTGTGTTTGATCATCCAGAAAAAACACTGGATGCACCCCTTCATCACTGCTTTATCTTCCCTACACTTTCTCCTGCAAAGGGGCTTGAAGCAGTCACCCAGCTCCTAGAAAGTCACTCCTGGAGCTGCTTGACCTCAATATTGAATTTAATTAAAGCAAGACCACTGTAATTCTGCAAACAGGGAATAGCAACAAGTCAGCAGTGCTGTACATATCAAACTTAGTTCATTTTATATAAACTTTAAAGAGCAGGATGGACCAAGACCCTTCCAGCAGAAACAAACAGCAAAAAATGCACACAAAACCCACAAGTATTACTAGGAAACATAGTCAGGTATGAGACAAAACCAGAGAATGACGAGACCCACCTGAATCAGTCACAGCAAGCAAGGTCTGTCCTCTTGAAAATCCAGGCACCTTATCTCTTTAGCATCCTCACCAGAAAAGGAGCATGTGGGCTCAGAGCGCCTTTTATTTACTTTCCTTTGATCAGCTGAAGCTCTTCACACCCTCATTTGGTAGAATTATCTCCTCATGTTTGAGTTAATTTCTAATGAGAGAAACCTGTTTCTTACCATATTAGTTGATCCAGGGCCACAGCACTGAAGCCTTTTGCCACAATAACTAAGGAGGTGCAAGTACACCTTCTCATTGGTGCTATCTTCATGACCAAGCCATATTTTATAAGCCCATACTGTCATTAGCAAATGCACTGATAACTTGGAAGCTTCACCATGTTACAGGAATGCTTTACTTCTGCAAAAGCACATATGCAGAGCCATACAGCATAGAGCCAACTACAGCTGATGTTTTTAATCTATAATAAACCCTTGCTACATAAACCAACTGTGCCTGTCTATCTTTCAGGTAAATATTTTCTCTTGCTGACCTAGTGTCATGAGCTTCCCCCATTAAGATTAGTTCACTAAATCTAGTCAGAGGAATCTATATGTGCTGATATTCCCTAGTTGCTGATGACCTCACATTTTGACTGTAACCATGGTGCTGCTGGATTTATCATGGCTGCATGGCACAATGTGTACCTCATTACTCTTTCCTGGCAGCTTTGTATAGCTTTTATTTAGCTGTAAAAATAATTTACATTTCTTGAGCATCTGAATTAAAGATAAAATAGAACTATGACATCAAAAGCTGGAGATTTTATGCAAATTTATTTACAAATATAAATCACATTTAGAATGAAAAATTACACAAATGTTGTCTACAAATCACCCATCTCTAAAAGAAATTAATTCTTTACTTTTTAAAGAATAACTCCTTAACATGTTATCTACATAGTTTAAACGTGAGTGAAGACTCAGTATAAAATCCAAAGTGAAATTTGAGTACCCTGGGTTTCTGATGAGATCCGTTTTGTGACAACCAAGTTTTTCAATTCTACGTCATTGTCTTGAAATTGCTTCAGGTCACCAGCCCATGGCATTCTCCATCAACTGCTTCCGGCCTGGGATGAAATTCTGGCTGCAGTGAAGTCACTGGCAAACTCTTGGTTGGCTTTACTGGGGCCATGATGCCCAGCTGTGACAAGGGATGTACAGGAAATGCAGCAACAGCACAAGTTCACCTCATAGTGCTCATGAACCCACATCACACACACAACCCAAGCACCTGGTCCAAAAGTTGAGTTGTTCAAATATTCCAGAATAACATTTCTGGGAAAACCCAGCTACTTGCATCTAATTCCAATACACTAAACATCATAAATGCAGATAATTTTTCTTGTCTTTTGGGAGTTCAGAGTGATACAGAATGTATTTTTTAAAGTGGGATACAAGCAATGGGGGATTTCTGACTATAAAGCTATTTTGAGCAGATAAACTAACAGTAGTTATTTTGCTTTCAAAACGATCATAGATTTTGAATACAAATATGGCTTCATAAAATTTCTTTAAAAACTTTTGACATTTTCTCTCTGCTCTAACCTCAGCCTTTTTCTTTCAGCCCCTTCTGGAGCTTGGTTAATTTACCATTGTCTCCTCATATGCAAGATCTCTGTTTTATATTTGTGGGGGGAAAAATCAGTGGTTCTTTTGTTGACTTTCCAGTAAAATTATCCATATGAGGTCTCGGTTTTGATGAACAATTCTAGTATAACATCCCTTCTACTTGGCGGAAGCAACATCCAAACCATCTCAAAAAGCTCCATGCTTCCCATCCTTCTGCTACACTGAGTTCTCCACTGTGCAGCCCTGTTCCCATTGCACTTCATCCAAAAAAAAGTGTGGAGAATTGTTTCCTAAGGAAAAGAAAAAAGAAAGCATAAAAATATTAACTACCAATGCCATGCTCTTTCATTAGCTCTGCTTCCATGTTAAGACTGAATACAACTCTTGAACCAAAAGTAACACAGCAAATGACTTCTCCTTTAGCCAGGTGTTTGCTATGCTGAACCCGGGCAATCCATACCCAATTTTCTCAGCCTCTGCTGAGAAGTATCCTACAGCTGCATTTTGCTATGTCTTGCAGATCCCTTGTAGACAAAGTCAGCTATCATCTCAGACATATTAAAATGATTATTTAAGCATTTCATACAGGCTGATGTGCAGTCTGACTTTGCCTCTTGCCTGCCACACAGCGCTGCTTGGCTTTCTGTGCATACAGCTGGGGTGAACTACAGGACAAAACCCTTCCCAATTTGCATTTCTCCTGCCTGCAGATTGCCTGACAGCTTGGGGGGGGAGCCCAGGCAGTGAAAGTCTGCCTACGGAGCACCTCAGGAGCCCTTTGAGTTTCAAAGATGATTTTTAATTATGGATTTGGGCATTCAGCAGACGATAGGCTGATCTGAACACCCACATCTCTCTAAGGACTTGGGGAGACTGAAAAAATCAAGTCCTGCCATGACTGTTATCACATGTGCTACTGCTTTAGGGCCATCCTTACTTGTTTGTAAAAATGGTACCTCAATACCAAAGTCATTGTTAGAGTTGGGAGCACAAGGAACACAGGCTCAGGTAAATTTTGCCTTTCAAATTGTAATAAATAACACATGGTTTGAATTTATATTTTTTTTTAATTTCACCTTCTGAGAAATTGCACAGGGAAGAAGCTCCAGGATTACAACAAAAAAATATTCATAAAATGATCCTCTGGATTTTACCAGGTTTTAAAATTTATGTCAGTGTTTTTAACCATCTGACAAAATTCCTTAAAAGAAAGGTTTTGGTTAAGTCTCATGGAACAACCTAAAATACAAATAAAATGGATATTCTGGTGGATTAACACTGAAGACATGTTTCTAATTTTATACATTTGGTTTATCAGAAGTACAACACCTTTTCTAGCCAATTATTGCTTCATCCTCTTTCTCAGAAGGTGCCATGGTGTTGTAGGCACAATACAGTCATATTCCCCAACACCACATTATCTTGATAATTGCAGGGTACCAACACCTACTGTGAGGAGCAGGAGAGAGATGGGTAGGGATGTTCGGCTCTCCATCCTGGCTGGTACTGGACCAAAGGCATTCATCAGGGCATCCAAATGATGGAAAAGAAAGGAAGAAATGAAAAAGAGAGAGGAAAAAAAAAAGGAAAAGGTGTGTGAGTAAGATGTAAGAAATGTCGTAATTAAGAAGATCCAAGTTAACTGGAAACTGGTTTAACGAATATAGAATAGTTTTACATCTCAGGAGGGAGGAATACTCTTACAACTCAGACAGGGCCCGAGGCCCCAGTCAGGAGGAGTTCATGTGCTTCAGTCCCATCACAGACAATTGGATTTAACCACATGTTTAAGTACGTGGCAGAGTAGGGATGGTTTGTGAGATCCCTATAAAAGCACAACCTTCCATTCTCCCAAACCATATGGATTTGACTTCCCATATGGAGTGACAAAATAAAAATATATTCTAAAAATAGCTCTCCAAAAATGCACTGGCTGAAGGCTGCTTCCTGTGCTACAATTTGATTAGCCTTGTGTTTTATTTCTTCAGCCGCGATTTCAATTTATCTCTGATTTGGAGCATGAAAAGCTGCTTTTATAGTTGAAGGCAGAGGAGAAAAAGGCATCCGGGAAGCAAATATAGAGAGCTCTTCTGGCTTTATAGGAGCTACAGGAACAAGTAAAATGATTTTAGGGCGGCAGAAAACAAAGTGATGCTGGGAGATGATCTATCTTTGCAATCTGTATTTAAGTTCCCCGTCAGCCCCTCTGCGGGCGCAGAACATTACATATTCTGTGCAGCTCTAAAGTAACCTAAAGGAGCCAAAAATTGTCAGTGCAGAAATCCCCTCTGCGGGAGGGATCTCTGCCAGCACGGCTCCCCCCCGGCTCTGTGTGGCGGCCGCACACGGCTCCCTGACAGCTCCTTCTGTCCACCGCCACGCGAGGAGCTGGGGGAGCTGCTTCCTCCGTGTCACGGCGGTGATGGATGGTATCGAACACAAACATTCCCATTTGGGCTCTGCTCTAAGGTGCCTTCTTAAAAATCATAAACCTCTTTTTTTTTTTCTTTTTTTTTTTTTAAAGAAAAAAAACAACCTGGAAATTTTAAATTCCTTCCCACTTCAGCTGGGTCAGGGAGCAAACCACCAGCCGAGTGCCTGGGGAGCTGCTGGTGGCATCTAAGACATGTCTTTGGAGGAGGGGAAGGAGAGAAGATCAGTCTTGGTGGGAGCCTCAACCATTAAGTTCTTACTTGAAGACTCAAGGACTAAGTCTCACAGCGGCTCTCAACAGGAATACTTTCCCCATCATTGGTGTTGGAAGACAGCACCACAGCACAAACACATCACACCCCTCAACAGCAGCTGGACAGCCAGGTGTCTCAACAAGGATCTTTCCTTTGGTGTCCTGCCACTCCAGAGGTTGCCTGGGGATGCCTGGGCTGTGCTGCTCCCTGGTTTAGGTTGCTCCCTTAGGCTGGAGACCAGAATTTAACACCCACCCCTGCTCCAGCAGCAACACAAGCATAGGAAACTATCATTTATTTTTCTGGGCTATACAGGTCTGCCCAAACCAAACCTGTCCTTGTGACCTCTGAGAACACGAGGCAAAGTAACTGCTCTGGTTAGAGACATACATTTTTCATCATTCGTGTCTTTTGCCAAAATAAGTAAACAAATAGATAGATAGCAGATAGACAGATAAGTAAAAACATTCGCGTTCAGCTTTCCAGGGTGATGAAGTAGGTCATGCCTTGCTTTTCCAGCATTTCAGTTTTCCCACATCCGTGAGTTTGCTTGGTTTTATGCAAATAATAACCATGGATTTCCTGCAGACTTCTGATGCTGCTTTAATAATGCACACTCTGGGAGAGCTTTCCATCCTGTTTCTGGGTTAATATTTATTGCTGTGGTTGCAAAAGTGAAATAAAACTAAGAAAAATTAGAAAAAAGACAGAAAACTCTGTCCCTCTCCTCAGCGCAGGAGGGGATAGTGAGTACTGGTGGGGTGGAAAGGAGGGGGCAGAGCAGCTCCCAGCTCGTGTCCATCCCAGAAGACATGAACAAGAAGCAAAAAGCCAACCCTTCTGCCAACTGTTTGCACCAACTGGGTGCCAGGAACAGGAAAAAATGGCAAGACCTATGGCCAGGTTCCCTGCTCTGGGCACCAGTGCCATGGTTTGAGCTCTTGGATACTCAGCTCCAAGCCGCAGCCCCAGAATCTGTGGCTCTTCAAAATAAAGTTCATTTGGGGTTGGTTTTTTTTCCTCTCTCTCTGTCCAATCTACTAAAGCTTTAGGAAAAACTTTTCCAATCTAAGCAAAAGCTCTAGATTTACTCTTGAAAAATGCCTTTATAATATCTAAGAAATATTAAAACCTGAAAGGCAAAAAGAAAAGATATCTAGAGTGGGAAGAAGCTGAGATGTAAAAGCTTTGGAAGAAAAAAGATTAGAAGCCAGCTTTTCTCTAAATAATTTATAGAGAAAAAAACCCAACACTTTGGAAACAATTATTTACAAAGTTCAACATACTCGGCACCTTTTGCTTTGTTAAGATAAGGGGCAACAAATAACATCCATAGTCACAAGATGTTAGCCCAATTACATCTGTCAGCAAAACTAAATTTACAAAAAATGTATTTCTTCTAGGAAGAATACTTTTCTTGCTTCAAATTCATTTTTACATTGCTAATAAGTCTCTTAGCAGTAGATTATAAGTGCCTCTTAAGCCAGGAACAAGCAGGTCGCCCTGAGCACAGCCAGCAGTCTCTTCTCCGGAAAAAACATGATTGAAGCCAAGGAGAATTTCACCTGAGGAGGTCCACTGCAGGTGTTTGGTCCCGTGTCTGTAACCTGCACTGTTACAGAAACTGTTAATAATTATTATACATTGCCAATCTTCAGAAACATGATCTAGCACTATCTGACCTTTTAACCTCACCTTACATGGAGACATGAGCGGGCATTGTTAGGGCTATGTGCCCAGAGAGTGGAAGAGAGTCCACCTACCTGATAACCTGTATAAGGCCTATGAACCTCAAAAATGTGTCCAAAATGCTTCAAAAACTAACTGAAACACCCTAAATCTGGCACCTGCTGAATCAGGCAAACCCTTTAAGGCAATCTAAGTTCAGAAGAATATAATTTCAGTAAAAAAGCGATGGATGAGAAACAAAGACAATCAAAGGCAGTCCTTTCTGACAGGCACCGATGGGTCCCGCTTTCCTGAGCTCTGCAAATGTGGCACTTTTCCAGAGGAGATGTTGAAAAACACCTGGCTGTGGTCTCTGGAGGTGAACAAAAGCAGGAGCTGGATTGTGGCAGGAAGACGAGTAGTGGATACGGGATACAAATGGAGAAACAAAACTTTTGGATACATGACTAGAACAATCTGAAGAAAAAAAATCACTGCCTCTTTGTGGATAAATTCAGTTCTATCAACTCTACTTGAAGGCGCTAAGAAGCCCTGGGCTGCCCTCAGCACCTCACCTGCAAAGTGCAGAAGCTGCTGTCCTCCCCAGCTGGGAATTCACTGCTCTGACACCAAGGAGCCTGTTGGTGCCCTCTCCTGTCTGGGAGGAGCATAAAGAATAAAAAGTGATTTTAGAGCTAATAAGAATTACGGCTGGTAACACCTGAACAGACCAATGAACTGTTTTCAGGTATTATTGTCAAGTATTGCCTGCTCTGCAGTGCTTTGCACAGAAAAGCATCAGAAACAACATACCTCAGGAAGCTGCCTGGAAAACAGATGCAGTAGCTTAATTAACACACAGAAATGCTCACTTGTACAAAGAAAATATTTAGATGATGAAGAAAGAGGATCAGTTTCCAGCTTTGGATATTACAGGCAATTTGCTGATTGATTTGTACACGGGCACTTCACTGAAGAACAGAGATTAAAGGTGTCAATGGCCAGTTCATACATAATGAGAAAGCATCTGACAAAGTTACAAACCTAAATCCTGCCC
This sequence comes from Scolopax mira, assembly GCA_004320125.1. Classification (NCBI taxonomy): domain Eukaryota; kingdom Metazoa; phylum Chordata; class Aves; order Charadriiformes; family Scolopacidae; genus Scolopax; species Scolopax mira. The sequence goes on from BJBW01004238.1 coordinate 172,452, forward strand.
TCAGAAAATCAGCTAAATTCTTTAAATCAAGTTATTCCATTTTAGTGCCTCACTTTCCTCAATTTTTTGTTCCAAAAGACTTTGTGGCAATTCATGTCAAAGAGCTAAGTAAATATTTTCTTGCACTGTGTGGAAGATGATGTCAGGCAGTGATGGAAGTGAAATAGTGACTTTGTATAACTGTTTGTACCTCAGATAGAATTGACTCATTTTGTGAGATTACAGAAAATGCATTCTGCGATTATATATGCCCCTAGAGGCCTTGTGGAGGTGAGATTATGTATCTCACAATGTTATTTTAGCAGGAAAAAAATGGAGTAAGTAAATAAAAAATGTGCAGGATGTGACTTCATCATGCACTATTGGCATCTGCTTGTATGATTTAAAGGATGTTACTATGAATATCATAGTTGCTAATGTAAATGATGAAGAAATCATAGGTCAATCATATAATAATAAATATTAGCATAGGTTTCCCAAGGCCAGAAATGGTTGAAATAGTAATTGGAATTATGATTTTACTCTTGAGTTATGTGATACTGAAAACACTTTGGTCGCTGCTGCTTTCCTGGAACTGCTCCATTAAAGCCAAGCAGATATACTCTCCGATCTTTTTTATTCCAAGAAATAATGGCACCTTTTCATAAGGATTATTTTTCTTTCAGGTGGGCATGTCCCTTCACCCATACATTGCATTAAGTTGCCATGTTAGAGGGGTGCATTGAGCTGCCTCTCCATGGTGCCTGTCGCTCTGGGTGCTGGTATGAGGAAGCAGCACCCCACTGCTGTCATCTGTGTTGGATACCTCAGGGTAAAGTAGAAAAAAAGAGGAAAAAAGCCTCATAAGTGTACTACAGACACAAAGCAAGCACCCGACCTCTTCCTCAACCACAAGACACTTGCCTCTTAAACACCAGAATGAAGTGCTCTCAAAATACATTAATGCAATAGCTGATATATTAAATTTGATGAAAGACTGGCCCAAACAATATGGTTTAAATTGACAAAATACCCTAACTCATGTCACTATTTATGGCACCACTGAATTACCCTGGACACACAGAAGGCCCAAAAAAACTGCAGCTGCATCTTCAGCGTAATTCATTTGGGAGTTACTGGACAACACCTTGTGCAGCAAAAATCACCCCAGCCAGCCTGGTGCTGCAGAGCAAATGCTTTCTTTCAGGGGGTGAGGGGGCTGATAGTCACTTTAAAGCACCAAGTGTCATTCTTCACCTCCTTTCTCCACCTCTGTACATCAGTACCTCTGATGAAGGCTGTATGAATTCATCCCAGAGCGGTCTGAAAGTCAGAAGCTGCTGCATGAAAATATTTTAAGTAACAGGAGTTGCTGGGTGATTACTGTATTACCTGGGGACTCCTGCCAACTGCGGCATGCGGTGGGCTTTGGAAATGTTGCTAAATCATAGTTGTACAGAGAAAAAAAACCCCACCACTGTCTAATCCTGAAATGCTATCTGAATATTGTTGGGCTATTTTCCTTTAATGCTTGTAATTCCTTACCGATGGGAAGCTCATAACTGAGCAGTCATGTTCTAGCTGGTGTCTAATGCTGAAATACTCTGTATGAAAAAGTCCGGATATGCCACAAATATTTTAGCCCAGTTACACAAAAGTCTAAAATTAGGTCATAAATTATATAATCTTGCAAGGAAACAACAAATTTAATGACTGTGCCAAACCAGAGATAAAAGCTGAGGAAGGAAATAGCATCTTTCTCATTAAATATTAAGGATCAGATCCTTCAAACATTTCCCGGTGATGAACTCTGTGGGAGTTTGGCATCTGTATTTGTGTGTATTCTATAGAATATGCTTATACATCATATACAAGTGCTGAATGTGATTTATGGAGCACACACACACAGTAAGTATATTTATAATGCATAAATATACTCAATCAAGAGCAGAGAAGGTGATTAGTGACAGTTTCCTAAGAGGTTTAATCAGATATTGTGATGGCTTATTTCCAATGTTGTTCCAAAGGGGTTTTTCATTACAGGGCACTCAGAAAGAGCAGGTAGAGGCATTGCTTTTTCACACTTACAGAGGCAGCAGATATCACAGACTCAGAGATCAGCCTCTGTGCATCCTCAGTGGGATTCAAGAATCCTGTAAAAGAAGAAAGATTCCCAGGTTATAATAATGGATTTGAAAGTTACCTGTAACCTTTGAATCCCTTCCCTAATGCTACAGTGCCTAGTCTTTCTTCTAACCTCACACAAGACGAATCTGATTTGATCTACTTAAAATAATGCAGGGGTGAGGTTTTGTGCATATTTCCTTAAAAGTTGTAAGCGATTCCCCTGGGACTGATGGCCAGTGCTGATGTCCTGAGTATGTTAATAAGAGGGAATTAGAATCTCTGATGGAATAAGCAAGATAGAGCTCCCGTCCTTGCTGTCGTCAAAGCCTCTCTGATAACCATGTCCTTTTTTTCAAAGATTTGAGTCATTTGTGGATTGACTATATAATCCTTGTGCTGAAGCCTGGGAAAACTGCTGTTGATGCCCTTGGCAAATTCTTATCCTAAAAAAGCATGAAAAAGAGTAGCAAGTAATTTCAATTCCATAAAATACATTAAATGCAGCACACAGGTATGTAAATGGGAAACTCCATAACTGTAATTTGCCCATTTAGAGCCTGATCTAAAGGCTATAAAAGTTAATTTGAAATCTTTTCATTGATTTTAATGGCCTTTGGATTGGGCCCATATTATTTGGTGCATATCATGTTTGTTTCAGAGCAACAGTACATTTATCTGAAATATGGATTATGTGGATTATAATACACACAGATACACTGTTTATTGTCCAAAGGCAAAGCTAGTGAAATTTATTGACTTTAGCATTACACATAAAATCTAAAAATCAAAAGAAAGTCCCAAATAATGATTACACTTTTTTAAAGTGAGATAAAAAATGAGAAGGCCTCCTTTTCATTATATACTAATACAATCTAAATGTATTTTAAGCATCATGAAATCCAAATGGAATTTATCACAATTCCTTATTTCTGAATGCAGCAGTTCAACAAAAAATTACATGTAAATGATTCAAAACCTCTTGAAGAAACAGCATTTTTTTCTGATTTGAGAAGAAAAAGAATGTTTCAACCCAAGCTCAGCAAGGGATAACAGTATTACAGTCGCTGCACAGAGAATTTAGCTACTCATAATTCTAAATCCTTCTCAAACACTTTATTGCTATAAGGTGGCTAATACCAGCCTCCACACAACAGGACTCCCATAGCATTAACCATGAGAGATAGGCTTCCAGAAAGAAACTATAGCACAGTAATTGTAAATCTCTAATGATGCATAAAACCTAGCTGAATTGGTCCTGAATTCTCAGCATAAAAGAAATGAACCATCAGAAGAACCAATTCTGGTGGCAGTATAACATACCCCAGTGTGGAAACTGTTTATGGTGTTTGCTGCAGTGGAAATATTCCTACTAATATGCAAGCTATATGAATTCATTTAAAATGCCCAAATGCTGCAGCTTCTCATGATACCATGTGTGACATTAAAAACAAATCATTAGCCAAAAGAAAACCTCATCTGTACCAAAACAATTCTCTGCCTTCTTTCTCATTCATAGCCAGCTGCCGATATGGTGAAACCAGTCAGTTCTGCCTTCTTTTAAACCCTTTTCCCAAGACTTTTGGGATGATGCTGTGCTCCTGGCAGGTACTGCCTCACCAGGCTGGGCTGTGTTGGATGTTGGAGCTTTACCCCACTGAGACTGCACGTCCCAGGTGCTCAGCTGAACTTGGACTGAGTACATGGGCAGGAGACCAGCCTGAAGCCTTATCCCCCTTCCCAGCTTTGCTCAAGAGGACACCTATGCTGAACCTCCTGCAGTGGCCTTCCAGGGAAGAGAGCCACAGCCATATATACCAGTGGGATCGACTGTCCCTCATGATGTGCCAGCACAAACCCCAAACCTCCCATCTTCTTAGAAGATGCAGTCAATTCCCACTGGATAAGCATCCAATAAAATATTTAAATCCATAATGAATGATACCATTTAATTAATTAATGATGCAATCCACAACTTCTAACAATGAACCAATGAACCCAGCTCTTTTCAGAAACCGCAATGCACAAACCTGGACTCATTAATCCACCACTGCCCAGAGAGACAACTTGCTCCAGAAGCAGATCAGACTGATTATCTGAGAGGCCAGAAATCACTTAGTTTGGCACAAATGAGGCACAGCAGGCGCAGAGGTCATACACCTTCCCCCACACAGCCTTACTCTGGAGCTTCAGCGTGGCCATAAACATGATTTCTTTTGATACGAGAAGCCAGTCTTACTTTTGTGTCTAGAAGATCTCTGGCTTTTTTTAGACACTGTCAAGAGGTATTACATGGGATGATGCTTTTCTAGTGCCGGGGCATCTGTCCACTGAGAACTAGATTGACAAGGCTGGAACTGTTGGGTTTGTTTGTTTTATCATTTCACAACTCTAAGAGCCAGACATCTGAACGCTCGGATACATCATTGCACAGTGTCAAAATCAGCAAAGGCACAGATTTGAAATCTGCATACATGGACAAAAATAGGGTGTATCTGAAATTAATTAAAATATCTAAGCACTACCTAGAGAACGATATTTATCCATAATAAGGATATGTATCAATGTATATCACATTTAATGTATGGATTTCAGTGAAGTTGCAGTTTTCAAGTCTTGCATGTAGGACTCTGAGGCTTAGCAATGACTTTTCATTTTAAAAAAGCATTTTAAAGAATTATTTTCTAAAAAAACAAGAAGGAAATGCCACTGATTTAAAGTCAAACTAAAATGAAATTTAATGCAGGTGACCCACTGAGGCTTTCTGTTCTTGCAGTTGCAACTAGCTGCATCACATACTACATGCGCAGTAGAAAACATACCATAACTGTATAGGTGTTACACCCTTATCTATGATCTCTGTGGAAATTATGGAAAGAATAGGTAAACAGTTTTGTGATGGGTATTTTTTAAAAGAAAAAAAAAAAACATTGATCTGATTCTGTCCCTACTGTGTTTAATGGATTTTTTAACACTGACAACAGTAGAAAAAGTTAGAGTAAGGGGTGAAGAAATTAAGTTTCCCTATTAAATACCCTCCTTGTACATAAATATAATGAAAAAGGAATAAAGAAACTGATGAAAAAAGGGAAAAACACTGCAGACATAAGAGAAAAATGACCTAATTCACACTTTGTTACAAACTTCATTCACATTGGCAAGTTGCTGGCACCATGAGCATCTTTTTTATGACTGGTGAGTGAGGGGTCTTACCCTGTAAGCAATTTTTATAGCTGTTCACTTTGGGAAAAAGTCCAAACTACTTGACCCATTGCCTTGAGGATCTCACAGCAGTAAGTGCTATCCAAGATATTCCATCTGACACCTCTATACTCAAAGGTACTTCCATTTTTTCCAATAAAATCAGAACAACTCTAATTAAATTTAAACAAGAAGCTAAAGTGAGATGAATGGTTTATGGGTGCTTCATGCTTCCCTACATTGATTAATAGATAAAGAATTCATACCTCCACCAAATTAGTTGACAAACCCTGCTGTAATTTATTCTGTGTACATGATGATCTGTAAGCACAGTGCACTCTAGTAGGGACTGAGCTCCAGCTCCCTCTAAATATATTTTGTGCTGGTTGGCTGCACCCACCAAGTATTTACATACCACAAATCTCGTCCTTATATTCAAAGTTTCTCAATATGGTTTTCATTTTAAATTAAAGTAGCAGCAGTTACTCTTGCATAGAATGCCATTATTCGTGAATCTGGTTTGCAATGTGGGCAGTTGCATTGGACCATGCCATTTCTTGATGCCCAAAGAACTGCTCTGCTAGTTTTTGTTTTTCTTTTTGTTTTCCCTGATGTTGTCCTGCATATTACTCTGCTCTGTAAGTGAGCAGCAAATATCACTTTCTTTCACATATGGATGAAATTTTGCTAGAGCAGTGTATTTGCCACTTCAAAATCAGGCTCTTTTACCCCAAAACTGATCCAGAAGATGCCTGACCACTTGTAAAGCATTAGAAGAAGGTATGCCAGGGCCCGCACCAGGGATTGCCTATCTACTTCGGACAACAGTAAGCCCTGGCCACCACGGACCAGCTGGACCCATCCAGAAATGGTCCCCAACTTTTGAAGATGGCACTGGCTGAGATTATTTTAAAGGAGTTTACTTTTTAGAATAATGCAGTTAGGTTAGGGTGCGAACTAGCCGCTGGCCAGAGATGTATACAAGGCTTAATGTGATTCACTGACTATTTTGCAGTTCAAATTTTGCAAGGGGCATCCAGCCCTTGGGATAGATATCCCTGCATTGAACAAACAGAAATCAATAAATCTATTCAGAAAAGCATAATTTCATTTTACTTCTTAACCAGAAATTGAGATCTACACATTTCTCCCTTTCCAGTCCTCCCTGACTTAAATGTATCCTGTGTTATATAAGTAATTGTTTTGAACCCACTCTAGATCACAGTCAGAGACATGACTCCAATAACACATTATCAGTAAAACAAAGCAAAACAGTTTCATGTCCCTGCTGGGTTTGTATATACACTATTAAATGAGCAGATTCTCTCATTATTCACCCTGATCTGGTCATTGTATGCTTAGTCACAGCTGTCACAACAGGTGCCCAAACGTCCTCCCCCTTCATGGCACTGCACTTTCTCTCTGGAGTTTGTTGTCAAATTCCTCTGCTGCCTTTCTGTAGTGGCTTTGCTCTTCCCATGTTCAAAGTTATAATTACTACTGAGATCATGCAGGGCTGGCTGACCCTGGATGTGACAATCCTTCATCTTAAGCATCATTTCTTCTTTACCAGTCAACGTTCTTTATCCCATCATGTGAAACCATTTTATCCATCAACTTTGACCATACTTTTCTTACCTGGACCTTTCTTCATCTTTCTTGATACCTCCAATGACCATATACTTTGGGACTATGCAGCAGCTAGAGGCTGACCCCTCCACTAGAACCAGATTATCTCTTCCTATGCCAAAGAACAAAAGGAGCCTCCAGTGACTAGAGGACTCACAGACAGGGTTTTGCCCAACACTATATTTAACAGAAAAATTCTTTGAAATTAACATTCATGCCCAAAAACATCATCTATTCACTTCTGTTTCTCTCTAACATCCTTCAACAGTGGTTTAGGGTTCCCAAAATTGAGTGCATAGCTGCTCCCCTCCTGTCCCACTCATCTTGCTGCAGATTTATGTACTGCATTTTCCCACTGAGCTTAGCACTCATTGAGGATCTTTTACGGCTGAAAATCCTGTGAATTCTTAAATTATCAGCACTGTGCTACTGTGCACTAACAAAGTTTATCTGATACGACATCATATCAAGCATTTTCAGTTCTATAACAAATGTTTTCTTAGCTGGAAGCAAGTCTCCTCTGATATTAAAGTACCTAGAAATAAAGAGACAATTTTATATGATTTTTTTTTTTGCTATTGTCTTCAAGGAATATAATGTGGGTTTAGGGCAAAATATATACAGCTCGACCTCCTTTATGTTTTGTAGACATCAGAATTTAAGGCCTGATTTCCGAAGTGCTATAATCCATCAGTCCTACAGAATTGCAAAAGCTGGTGAAGGAGAAACCAGAGAGAAAGCCAGCTATGTAACCTGTATCAATCCCCTGAAGCACTGAAAAGATTGGGCCAAAACACTAAGGCAAAAGCTTTCTATAATTTTATTTCAGTAAAATTACAAAAGAGCAAGGAAAATACCCACCTTTTGATTCACAGAAAAAACAGATTCAGTACAGTACTAATACCATTTAGTTTGTTTTCTCCCTAAAAACTCATGTGTTAAGACATGCATTTATATCTCAAGTTTCACTTATTTGGGATTGAAATATTTTTTTCCTAACTTACTCTTACCATACTGCCTTCCCTGTCCTATAACACAGTTTAACATCCCTATGGCAATTACAACTATTTGCAGTCGAGAACAAAGTATTACAAAAATCTTTAATACATTGCCACCATTCTTAATGCAATTTATCAGCTGACCAAAAGCAGAAGCAGTGTCATATATTCATCCAGATTTCTCTTGGTCACTTACAATTTAAAGAAATCATCCTCCATATTATTACACTTTACAGCTCTTAGGACATATTAATTAACATGCTAAATTAACTTAAATTCTTACTGTCTTAAAATTGAATAGAGAATTCATTCCTCTCATTCTTATTCTCCATCTTTTCCCAGATCACTTTAAAAGTAAAGTAATTATTGCTGGTGTGTGTGGCTTCACCCTTCGCAGGATGGGAAATCTCCTGGGTTTGCATTTGATCACTTGCTGAGCTAGAATGGGAACAGCTCATCTGCTCTGAAATGGTGCAACTCTGTCTGAATGCAGGTACATACTGATTTTAAAGAAAATATAAATCTACAATAGTTATGAGGAAATTAATAGAGGTGAACAGTGATTTGGAGGGGAGTAAACCGGAACTGAAAGCCAGCGTACCGCAATACCAGCGGTGCAAAGAATGTCAAGGAAATTAGCTTAGCCACAGCTTTTTTTTTTTTTTTTTGACCTTGTTCTAATTGCTTTGATTTATGGCTCTACTTAACTTACTTTCACCAAAAATCATTGGGCAGAACAAAAGAAACCTTGACTGCTACCCGCAGACCTGCAGCTGACTGGCAGGCATCACTTCTCTGAAAGTAACAGGACACAATCACTCCCATGGGGCAAAAAGCAGGAGTTTCAAACTGACTCTCAGCTTTACAGCATTTCTATCACTGTAAAAGCACCATATTCCATATTATTAACCTCTTTCTATTCAAGGTTCCAGAAAAGGTGGCTGTGTCAGCTACCCAACCTGAAGTTCGAGACCTTTGTGGCTGAGGCGACATTTTAGAGCATAATAACTACACAAAATCCTTATCAAAGATTGTCAGAAAGTTGGAATTACCAGTGGTTATCAGTCAATAATTGTTAGAATAACTGATGGGTAAGCGGTAACCCTTCACATGCAGTTCTTCTGTGGGAATGAGAAAAGCAGCTGGAAGGAATTCATAACAAGAACCTTGCAGAGCTCAGAGAAATGTGATGTATAAACAGATTATTATTTCCTGTGGATATTGATGATAAATGAACTGGATTTGGTATATCTAGGAAATATCACCACACTCTAAGCCATCTGAACTCCCTGTGGTTCAAGGTAAAAACCTCTCCTGTAACACATGAGAACCCAGCATAAAGGAAGCACTAAATATTTGGGTCACTAGAAATACAAAAGTTGAGCATTCCTCTTGCATAGTTCTCATTTAATTAATCTTTCCTGCAGGTTTTTAGTGTAATGAGTCATTGATTATAGCAAGAAGTGCTTTATAGGGTAAATTAATTCACATAAGAGAAACAATAAGAAGTGCTAGGTAGCAAGATAAATAAATAAAATGCAAAGTGTGTTGGTCATATGATTGGAAGGGACTCCCATATCTGTAAATCAGCTACTCAGAGAGCCCTACCAACACCTGCACTCCTCTTTCTTCATCTTTGCCTATACCTACAGCTTCATATAATATGAAAAATCCCCATAGAAAAAGCAAAAATAATCAAAGCTCTGTTCCTCTGTTGGAAATTAGATAACCTATAACAACATGATACCTAATCAGCTGAGAAAACATATGCAAAAAATTGCTTTTCCACCTAATTTAGTGCATGGTCACTCAGTTCAGTGTAATAAACAGCATTTCTAAAAAGAAAACAAAGCAGGAAGAGTAGAACACCTATGTTTATGGTTAAAAAGAGAAAAGACTGATATTTGGAGAAGCTGGTTGTACCCATGAAATTAATCTTAAAATACTTTTATGGGCATGGGCCAGGTCTAAAGATATTACCTAGTTTTTCACAGTGCTTCCAAAAAGATTAAAGTCTCATGAAAAAGACGTTGATACAAGAACCATGCTCAATGCAAAGATGAAAAAGGAGCCTCCTTGGCTGATGTCTGGTTCTTCCTTAGCTTAAGCCGTATCAGGTATACATCAGTATATTTATGCAGAATGTAGGTTACCAAGCCAGCAGCAACAAGTAAGTTTGCTTTCAAGAATTACACACAGAGAAGAAACTACATTAAAGAATCAATATAATTCTCCATGACCTTACCTTGAGACTAGTCACATTGCAAACTAGTTTGGATCACAAAAGATTTTGCACCACTAAAAATATTTAGGAAATGGTGGGGTTATAGTTTATGAAGATCCCAACTCCATGGAGTGTTAAACTGTATAAATCCAGAGAAAATGTTGTCTCATATTTTGACTGTACATAGATTTACAACATTACGTGCATATCTTTGCTCCTTCTTGTGGTTTTCAACATTGAAAAAAGGGTCCCCATCACACTGTGAGAATATTTATTTGCATCAGTCTCATTTTATTTCTGCAAGACATGCCCTTTGCTGTCCACAGCCTTGGAAATCGAATTTTAGGTGTTTGCCAGAAACATGCCATGAACATCCAAGCAAGCAACAGTAACATTCCTACCACAGAGAAAGAGAAAAAAAGAATACCTTTATGCAGGAAAATATTCATAGAAATCACAGTCTAAGCAGGGAGAAATGCTAAATTCAAGAAATAAATTAGTCATTTATAATATGCACTTAGACCTAGCCTGAAATGTGCTATTAACTCATTTTACACTGCAAACCTCTAGGGGCAAGAGCCAGATCTTCCACTACGGGACTCGTACAGTCAAATTAAAGCACATTAACGGTACTCACCAAACTATAAGGTGGCCTTGCTGAGCAAACTCTGAGTCTGTGACACTGATGATCTTGAATAGAATAACTGCCATTTCGGTGAGATTCTTCTTACAGTAATGAACAGTTATCAGGCTACGTAAAAGCTGAATCAGAAACCCCAACTGGAAATATGGTATTTAAAAGGCAGCAAGAAGTCCTTTCCCTCCCTGAAGATCACTGGCTTCCCAAACAAATGGGTGGATTATAACAAGCCATTGTGCATTATTTTCTGTTTCTCTATGACCTAGTTCCCATGCTGTCTGCAATACTAAAATGGGAAAATAAAGCTTGGGGGTAGATCTTCAGCTGGAGTAATTCAGCCCTGCTCGCCGTGTCAGTACACAACAGGCAGAGCGCATCTACCAGTCAACACATGAAACTCAGAGAGTTCCATTTCTTGGCTTGAATAAAATAAGAAAGATGCCATTCCAACATCACCAAGCAGGTGAGTAGGAACATATTTACAAACATGAATTTTAGGGTGACTTCAATGACAGAAATTTGGATTTTCGCATCTCACAAAGTTGGGGTGCATTTCTCAGAAGAATGGCATAGATTTTAATTTTTGACCTGGGTCTGATTAGATGATGAAGTTCAAAGAACTGTTGACCTAGGGCTTTTTTTTCCAGGTTTGTTTGATTATTACAATTAATATAGGCATGTGGTGAGAACAGTCACAGAAAGAGCTGAATTCTGTCTTACTATTATCCTGGCAAAGTATTTTTTATTTTCTTAAAATTGCATATGCTTCACACTGATGATCCTTGCAATGCTTTACAAATAATGTACTTATACATCACTTAAATCATTCATTATAATTTATAGGTTAGTTATTTTATTTTGGCGTCAATCAAAATAGGAAGCTGTGTGAAAGAGCTTGGATTATGAGAAAGATTTTTCATTGTAAGGTTTAATAAACTAATGACGATATTATAAGAGTTACTTCAGAAAAACCTGCCATCTAATAATTAGCTTGCTCCTGTTTATTTTAATGTTCCACCTTGTGCTTGTTTGTAAAAAGTTAATAATTATAGCATAGTTATACTTATGTAAATAGGTGAGTCTGCACTGGATAAAACCTGCAACGCTGAGCTGCAGCTCTACCTAATCTCTGAAAAGTGGATATGGAGATTTCAGCCTTTTTTATTGCAGGCTTTCAACATCCTTCTGAAGAGGTATTTGAAGTTTTGCCCATATAACTCCTGTCAGATGGGGGGGAAGGGGGAAGATGACCACCCAAGCCTTGTCCCAGCACAGACACAAGGATACTTTTGAACCAGCACTGCCTTTGCAGACACTTCAGTACTGATGTTGCTGGGTCAGCACAGACAGAGGCACACGTGCCAGCTGAGCAGAAAGGCAGAAAATCACCATAAAGTCATATTCTCCTAGGTATGTCTTGCCCTTACCCCACCAGGCTGGAAGCTCCAGTGGCTTCCAGTGGTCCCCAGAGCACATGCATGAGATGGCAGTAGTCCTGCTAGGCAGCCACCTGCTTTCTTGTCACCCACAAGCTAAAATACATTCAAAATTTCTTAATTAAGCATTTTTATTTACATTTCTTTTCCTGTATTTATCCCCAAGATCTTACCAAACCCCATAGAGTGAGAAATGAGCTGCTGCCAAGCAGCTACATTTTTCCCATATAAAAGACATTCTTGAGGAATCAACTCTCCCAACACCATGAACCCCAAAATGTACCCATGTGCTCTGACCCCAGGAGAGCACAGTCATCCTGACTGCTCCTTGAAAGCCTCCCAGCAGAGCCCTGGATGAAACACATGCTCCTGACTCCTGGAGGCTGCCCAATGCTGACACTACTTACTGCCTCCTTCGTACATGGCAGACCTCTAGCAGCTGGTGATACATGTGGTTTCAGGATGAGCTGTGTTAGATCACATATATTTGTTCTTGTAAAGGCATCTCCTGCTGTGACCCAGCCAACCACGGCCATATGGACCGGTGGGAGCACCGCTGGTTACATGTGCAGGTGGCCCTTTGGTCAGATTGGGCAGCAGGGCTACCCAGCGGCCTTCCATGCTATGCAGAGTCACCTCCATAAATCACGCGCTACCACACATCTCTTCAGGAATCTGGAGACCATCCAGCTGGACCAGTGGCTCAGACATCCCCCTGATGGCATCGAGAGGGTGGGCAACAGCAGCAACCCAGCTGGGGAGGCACAGGACACTAAATGCTCTCTGTGGCAAAGAGAGCTCTCAGAGCAATGCAAGGCACTAGCTCAAATCATCTCAAGCCTTAGACGGGCCCTGGTCTTTCCACCAGCCTTGGAGGAAGCTCAGAGGAACAAGTCCACCTTGGCTGACATAAGCCTTTCTGCATAGAGAAACCCAGGTGCTTGGAAAGTAAACTTGCCCCTTCCAAAGAGATCATCTCTCATACTTGCCCCTTCCAGGGTTTTTGCCACCTAGAGCAAATTAGCAAATTGCTGGTGCTGTGGTTTCTTTCCTGCAGGAAGGAGCACCCAAGCCCCTGTGGTTTAGGAATACTGTTTGCCGCCTTCCCCACAGATGGAAAACTCTTTGGTTTCTGCCACCACTAAACATACAAATAAATCATCAAGATATGATCTGCTAACATATTCAAAATGATGTTTGGCCTGAATATTTTTTTTTTAGCTTCAAACATCAATTTCATTTCATAATGAATACATGCTTCGTCTCATAACATTTCATTTTTGATACATTTAGCAAAATCGCTTAACTGATACATTTTTTCCAAAACAGCTTTATTTCTACCCTAAAAGCATTGAAATCCAAGACTCGTGCACTTATATAATGTGCAGAATTCCCTACTGGTGGTTCCATTGCTACATTATAAAATATTCATCACAGCTACCTTTTTTTTCACTAAATTAATTTGGTTTCCCGACTACTTTACGTAAATCACATTAAAGCACATGGACAGGATTTTACGGGCCTCTCCGTGCAGCTCTTTCCCCTTCCACTTGCTCCCCCCGGGGAAGGAGAGCCCCCCAGCACCCACCCAGGGGCTCCGCACGCCGCAGCCTTATCGGAAACACCGGGGAGGCACATCCAGCCCCCACTCCCTAAGCTTAATGCCCTCCGCAATTCTTGTCTGAGCAGTTGTTCGCTGAAGACAAGAAGACTTATTTCTATTCATTCCCTGCATAATCCACCTTACGAATTTACACCTCACCTACCCGCACATTCAAGGACCCAGAAATACAAAATATTTCCTACTGTGTTTTAAACCCACATCCTCCTGGATACAAGATAAGAGCTTAATAGCTTTGACACTGCACTGTTTTCATATTCATGCATAAGTTATGGATACAGCAACAGATCAGCACTTCTTTGTGCTTCTCATTGGCTCTGGTTCGCTGCCTTAAACTGTCTGAGTCAAGGCCACATTTTAATGCCATAGACGCTCTATTCAAATACCAGTATGACCACATTTTAAAAGCCACCCTGTACCACTTCATTGCCGCAGATGTCCTTTACATCTGGCAAGGGCCGTTTCTCTGCATGTCAACAGTAATTCAGTTTAACAGCTGTCTCTTTTGACAAGCTTAGTGTCAGACTCTAAAATGACAGGGTGACAGTTTTCCTTTTCTTTAACAGAACATAGTGCAAATTAACCATTTGAATGCAGGATTGCTGCACGCCTCCCGAATACAGTTTTTGGAGTCAACTGAATAGGATTTAGGAATTGTTGATATTAACAACCAAAGCTGAAAACCTGTAGGGTCTGACAAATTAGGACACTTTTTCTGTAACTGAGATTCATACCTGAAATCTAAGTGTTTGACACCCAGAAAACCTTAAATTGAGCTGAAATAGATGTCAGAGGTAGACACTGGGAATTTGCAAACTGGTATGATCAGGACTTTTCCTGCGTTGCTTAAATACACAGGAGAATTTTCTGTACATTTAGTTAAAATACTGGTTAACACAGCAGCTAAAGCTACTCCGTGCATCAGCTTTCAAATGGCACGCTGTGTACACACACACACACACGCATTTTTCACAAATGCCAGACATACAAAAGCACCTCAGCATAATTTCTCCAGGACTAAAGCTCTGCCGTAGATAATACTGTACATCTTAATGATTGAAACCTTTAGCACAAAAACCAGCTTGTGGACAGTAACAGAGTGCCACTGTGATTTATGGACAACCAGTAAATGCTACAAAGGCACCGCTTTAATCTGGTGCAAGAGTGAGCTTTATGAGGCCGGCTGTATTAGGCTCACATAAAAGTGAATTAAAAAAAATATAAACATTACACTACTCATATTTAAACTGCATGCTGATGTAAGTTGCATGGTGAGCTACTTTGTCGCATTAATACCACGTTATAGCATGGCTGCCACAATGAGGAGGAACGAGGCCTCCCTGATTTCTATCAAAACCAACGGCAAACCTCAGAATAACTGCAGTGGGACTGAACTCCAGCTCACAGAATTTATGTTATTTTAAAGAACTATGAAAGCATTTCTGCTGTTTGCTCCTGGGTAAACAGTTACATCAAAAGCACTAACAAAACCAAAAAAAAAGGTTTGAAAGGATGACACAGAGAGTGTAACATTTAAATGCGTTCAGTAATTTCTTTTGTTTGCTTATTTATATCTTGCCGTAAGTATTTGTATGTGCTACCCATTCTCATAACATCTAGGCATCTCATAATATTTGAAAGGTTCACACTCACTTATTACTATGTCCAAAAGGCATACCCATTTATATGAGATTTCTTGTGAACTCTTCAGTCTCCTAAAACCAGCAAGATCTTCCTCTTACATTCAGCTCTTTTTAACACATAATTGGTCATGACCTGCAGAAGAATTCATTTATTCTCAATCGCTCTATAGCCAGGTCTCTCATACAGTAAAACTCATGTGCCCCTGCTCTGCAGGAACTGGGACAGAGATGCTGATGGTGCTGAGCTCCCTACTGACTCCCCTCTTATCCAACATGCCCTGTCTGTTCATTTCCATCGCCCGAGAATTCATAATTTCATAGCCAGAGGTGAGCCTGCGTGAAGGGAACATATCACTAGCATTTTATTAATATATCATGAAGCTAAGTCAGCTGCAAACACATAGTTTTAGTGCAACATCAGCCCCGTGGGAGTGTGCAGGTTGCAGGGTTTGGAGGGGTAGGTTGTTATTAGTATTGCACACTTTGAGCCTGGCTACACATAGCATATATAATCATTTAAAATATTTAACCTCTCCAAAAAACTATCACATGCCCAAAACACTAATAATTCTATAACTTAAACTAAACAGAGTACTATTCAGCTGTAAATTTTATGGCTACTATCTCCACCTCTTATGAAGTGTGAAAAGAGGCTTCATATCTGTCAGTCTTTTCTCAGAAATGACTTTCGCTGATTACTTAAACTTTTGTTAAATAAGCTTTTCACAAGCTGTAAAAACAGAACACAGTAGGAAAAAAATTGGCTCTCTTTTAAAAGTGCTGCAAAGTCTCTTTTTGAATGAGTAATTAGAAATGTGTAAACTCTTTTATGGATATGTGAGAAGCTCACACAAAAAATTTGACATTCCATGCAAGTATTTCTGTGTGCTATCAAATTTCATTGTATTTTGCAGAGACCAAAACTATACAGACCCAAAATACACATACATTAGTGGACATGGGTTATTTGCCAAGAAGGAATTTACATACAGTACAAGGAAAACATCCTAATTTAAATCTACGACAATGGATACTCACATTCTTAAAGCGAAATCAGAGTTGTTTGTCTTTCCACTCATATTTATACAGATTGCAAAGCTGTTGACAGAGCACGATTTGAGCTGGGCCTTTCCAACTGCTTACTGTTATTTTTATTGCCATTGTCAGCTATCTTTTCCGTATCGAGAACGGAGCCTAGATGAAGATGTTCTGATTTCCCAGACCCATACATGAACACAAAGAGGCGCCGTGGTACCCAGCAGTCAGGCAGGGAGTGGGCAGTGAGGAAACCTGAGTCCCACTGACCCTCGTTCCCTTGAAAACTCTCCAAAATCCTGAGTTAAACCAAGGGACTTTTCCATCTTCATTTCTCCCACACCCCAGCCCAAGTGATCCATTCCCAAATGAGAATCTACAAATGCTCTGTGACCCCCTTGTACCATCATCATTGTTTTCGATTCCTCTCCCTCCCCTTAAAACTCATGTCATTTGTGCTGAAAACTTGCTTTGACTTTGAACTTCACGATCAGCTCCATGGCAGGGGGGCAAGTATCTTCATCTAAAAATAAGTGAAAGAAACCTATAGACAAGGGGAGATGGGTGCCACTCCGCTGTGATTTCCCACCTCCCCAAGAGAGGGGACAGGGCATCCTGGGGACACCAAGATGGAAAGCCTTCCCCCTTCAAACTGGTAGGATGTTTGCTTGAAAAGCCGGTGGATGTCATGCTGTGTACACGTACTGTGCACTATAAATAGTAATGTCTTCTACGATCCTCTCCATGGAAAAATCTGCAGGAGGGGAAATAGTCTCAAATCTGTGTAGTTTTCAAGCCAAAGAGAGCCAGCCTCATTCTCTCCGCGGTGGGGAAGCCGTAGGTAGGGGGTATGCCCCTCTAACCCCGTGGAGTCAAAAGAACCAGAGGAAAAAGCAGGTCCCAGGAGATGAATCTGGAAGCAAAGAGCTGCCCCCTGCCCCCTCCACAACCTCCCCATCCATGGTGGGTCCCGCAGCCTTTTCCCTCCCCCCCGTAAGACTAAACTCAGCTCTTCTCCAAGAAGGTGCATCGTTGCGCAGGCGGCATCAGCAGCCCCATGGCTCCTCGCTCACAGAGCATCCCTTGAAGAGCAGCTACTACCAGATGCTTCTCCCCCTCCAAATCCCACACATTTCCAGCACAGAAATGGTGCTGAGGACTCCCAGGGAGAGCAAAGAGCACCGCCGTGTGCTCTCCCTTCTCCCAGTGAAGATATTAGTGCCGTTAGTATTTATTTTTTTTTTAGTCCCCAAGAGAGTCAGTCATACCCCACCTGCAAAGTGCAATAATCCTGTTGCTAGCAGAGTAACGCCACCACTCCTGCTCCCCACGATGCTGCTCTGAGCAAGTTCTCCAGCAAGAACAGAGAATGGAGCAATTTGTTGCCAAATCTGTTATAAAACCAACTACAGCACAAATGTTTTCGAGTAGAACAACAAAAGTATGAGAAAGGGAAAGGCTTCACACATCTTAAGTGTGGAGAATGTATTTAGTGCTCCCAGAAGCTATTAGATGGGGTGATACAGGCAATTTATTGTTTTGTCAATACCTTTTATTTTGATTTAAT
Source organism: Scolopax mira (assembly GCA_004320125.1). Classification (NCBI taxonomy): domain Eukaryota; kingdom Metazoa; phylum Chordata; class Aves; order Charadriiformes; family Scolopacidae; genus Scolopax; species Scolopax mira. Next base: position 190,549 of record BJBW01004238.1, read on the forward strand.
AACTTACAAAACCTATGGTCTATCTGCAGCGTAGCCTCAACTTTCTTTACACAACCCCACTTAACTTTCAAACACTTTAGCTTTCAGGTCAAATCTCTGTCATATTGATAAATGGGTCTATTTAAATTTTTATCACTGAAGAATTCTCTCTGGTGTCTTTTTCACTATCAGATTTCATGCACAAAATAACAGGATACTTACTATTTTCTGTTATCCACCACACACACAAAAAAGAGTTGCTACAAAAAGCACAGATGTCACAGTGAAATGTCTGTAATTTGTCTGCAATAGTGTCATTCCTACAGACATTGCATATGGAGAGAGGTACGATATATTCAGAAATAATGTGTAAAAACACAGGGCAGAAAGACCTAGTATGGGCTATGTACACTAACTGCAACTACCCATGTGCTAACAAGTAAACAAGTCAAAGTATTTCCCCCCCCATGCTCCCGAGGCATTACTATGCATCATATAGAGGGCCCAAATCAAGTTTAATCTTATTTTGGCTATCTGACTATTCCTTCATTAAGCAAACTAAGGAAAACTGCTGCAAAGTCAACAAATTATTAGGTATTATTTTAAATAGTCACCTGGTTTTTCTGCTACTAGTTGAGAACAAAAATATAATCCTTATAGCCCTAAGTATGCTATATATATTTAACCTTTACTTTAAAATGGTATTAAATGCTGAACGCTGTGGCTACTGTAAAGATAGTAAAAACAGATATTGTAGGAATATAACAGTGTTTAATGACAAGTTACAGAGAGTTCTACTGAAAGAAAAGCAAGAGCAAGAAAGGTTAAATAAACAGAAACCACAGTACTTCCCATCATTCTTACATTAACTTTCAATAACTATAAAGTAAAATTTCTGCTATATATGAGTTGATTTCCCAGACCTGTGCATTAAATATTTACTTCTAACTGTAAAGTTATGAGACTCAAACAAAAACTAATTTGCATTATTAATGATGCAAGAAATGTGATGCTCAGTCCCTTAAGATTGATAATAAAGAAGAAAATGTTAGAGATTTGGTGTCTTTTTCATTTCATAAGGAAAGTTAAAATGATAAAACTTATTTAATTAACAGAGACTCTATTTATGAATTAGTTGTTTCTGCCAGCAAGAATGTTTTTTTAAAAAAAAACCTGTCTGAAATGAGGCTGAGTCTACAAAGAGTCCATTTTCAGCTTGGGAGTCTCAAGGGAAAAATCAAAGGGTTTCTTTCTTTCAACAGTTTGGGTGAGATGATATTTTGAGATGTTGACAGCTGCCAAACTGCAGAACCAGTGAAGAACTACCAAATTGAAATAATTTTTATCTTTTTGAATTTTTCTCAATATCCATCTTAACTTCCTTTTACAGCTCACAACTAAAATTTTTACTCAGTTAAAAGTTTTTTCCCTCCTTCAATGCTCCTGTCTACTGCTTTGAGACAAAAATGAACTCTCTCTCTTCTAAAATCAACCATAAATAATAGAGAACCATTATTACTATCTATTAGTAGTGTTTCTATTATACTAATATATTAATTGCATTTCTTTTCTTCCTTCTTATGTGCTCAGTGTGGAACCAAATATCAATGGTTGACATCTCTGTCACATTGAATGTTCTCACTCTGTTTACTTACAAAGTATTAGTAAAACAGAACTAACCACCTTTAATACACAAAGTAGAAGTAAAAGCCAACATTTAAAACTTGGTTTCTATTTTTCAGACAAAAGCTATTTACTAGATTAAAAACAAGCCAGCCTTAAGTAAATAATAACAGTAACAATGATGTTTTCAATTCTTAATATGTCATGTTCTTGCTAAATCCTGTTTCCACTGTTAAAGCCATCCCTCCTTTTCTAGATCCTTCATCTCAGCCGGTCCCAGGACCAACATTGTGGTAGTTTCTCACCTGCTTCAGATATCTGCCCCACTTAAAGCCTCCTCCCCTGTGGACAATCAGCCTCTGTGTTTCTTTCTTCATCACATATTCATTAACCAAATCAAAGTCTAACAAGCCCTTTCCTCTCACTGCTCAAGCTGTCAGCTTTGGCAACAGCCTATGCTTCAGCTTCTTCTACTTGTTCCTGCTTTCTTCCCAGCCTTCCCTCATATCCTCCCTCTTGCTGTCACGTTGTTTCTTGGGTCACATATTGCTATCACTTGAAGACCTCTTTAGTCTTCCTTCAAGCAACCTTTCTTTCTAAACTTGTCCTTTAAGACTCTGTCCCAGGCATCCTTCTGTCCTGTTCCCCTCAGCCTCGTTTTGCACACTCCTTTCCTGTACTCTAGTAGTACCCATCTCCTTTTGGTTCACTCCCACCAAAAACCAGCTCATGTAACACCAGACTGAAGAAAGTTGAGAGTCATCCTCCAGAAGGGGTAGAGCAAAGCTCTGCTGGGGGTGAGCCTCCAGCGCTCCTTTAGCAGATCTGATTTCTGATGTGTTTTGCTGTTACAGCACTGACCATGAGCAAGCATCTTCTGAGCTGGTGACCCTCACCACTATAATACAGAGAACCTTTTGGGTTCCTGTAACAAAGCAGTTCCATGCCCAGCTTTGTGAAATATGATGCAAATATTATTTGAAGATAGTAAGACTGCCTTCTGCTGACACAAACTCCTCTGAATTTGGATTAACTGCACTTTGGGGTACTTTTTTATTAAAAAAACCTTTATGTTTAATTAAAAAATAATTCAAGAATAGTGGTCCAAATATTGGCCACTGTGGATATTTAGTGCCTTTTAAAAATACATTTTCTTGTGAATTATCATGAGAGCTTAATGTCCAGCAAAGACAGCAACATGAGAGAGAGGATAACATTGCCAGCTATGCTCACAGACCTCTTCCAATCACTGATCCAAGGACTAACTCACGGTTACATGATGAATTAGAATGGATTTATATCACATTTGCCAGCAGCAGGGCAGATCATGGCCATCAGGTCCCAGCAGTGCTGCTCCCCCAGGACAAATGCACAATGCCAACAGGAGTCAAACAAGAGTTGCATTTGGCTTCCCTTATTCCTCCACTCTAGCCCTAGACATTTATATTGGAAAATATTATCTGTCACTCCTACAAACCAGGTATTTTTCTTTTCTGCTTGTACCTGAATGAAAAAAATCCAAATCTCTGGGCATCTGATATCAAAGCATGGTAGAAGGAAACTATTGGGATGCTGTTCTGGCATTAATGTGGCACTAGAAAGTAAGGGCAAATGGACAGTGAGGAAGCTAATCCTGTTGAAATATGATTAAGAGACACTGCAGATAAGGAAAACCATGAAAACTAAAGGGCAGGTAAGGGGATTTTAAGAGCAATATAAAAGGGGATTTGTAGGACATGTAGTTCCTCCTTTAAACGTTGATTAAACATAGATGGGGTTTTTGTCTCTCAATTATAGTGAGAGAACATTTTCTTTCTGCCTATGCTTTCTGCAAGCACCAGTCAAAGCTAAAGATGCTTGACATTTCTGTATCTACTGTATGTTTATGTTTTATTCTCACTCACTAAGTACATTTGCAACTAAAGATGAAAACAGGAGGCATAAAGAGAAGAATGTGCCATAAAGTATCACCATTTATGACTAGGCAAGCTGGCTTCTGGTCATGTTGTTCCTTATATGCTATTTGCCAAAGTAGAAAGTCTGCTGTAAGTATTACAGAATGAAGGAAGTTGATTTTTTTTTTAATTCTTTGTGCTGATGCAACCAGTTACATATTTTGATGAATTACTAATTATGAATGAATCGTCATTCTTATCATTAAGAGAAACAGGTTTTATTCTTCCCTTTATGTACATGCCCACCTTCACCAAACCCAGCCCTCCCTCTACCATTTTGCTTTGAAGCTCATACATAGACCTAAGTGGACTGGAGCAAATAGCCCTCCTGCTTCCCAGTGGGACAACCTGCTCAGGAGGTGCCCTTTCAAAGTGTTTCATCTCATAATTTCTATTATTTTCTCTTCTCCTCCAGAGAAGAAGATTTAATTCGATCTTTACATTCAACAGAATCCCTGGTGGAGGGGAAAGACATGGAAGGAATGAGGGATGGATGAAGAGGAGGGGGAAATACCTCATGACTCTTTTTGGGCCAGCCCCACATATTTTACTGAACTTTTCTGCAATCATAACTCCAAAGGGCTCCTCAAACCCCTCTACAAACCCCTCTCTGTGTTGCTCCCTCTGCTCCAGCACAAACTTGGGTTGGCAGGGGAGGAGGAGAGGCAGGTGTGTGCAGACAGGGCTATTTGCCCTTCTGGAGGGCACTCCAGAAGAGGAGACCTCCATACCAACCCTGCAAAACTAACATTATGCCAAGATAAATATGTACCATTCTCTGGATATCAAATCTGCACTTTATTTTTTAATTTGCATGGAAAATCCTGACTCATGCCTGTATCTGAGATTGGGCATGTGTGATACACACTCATCTAGTATTGCTTGTGGCCAGTTAGAAAATCATATAATCCACCACAGGTTTAAAACATATTTAAACCTGCCAAGTCTCATAACTTCCAAGAAGGCAGATTTACCATAAAGAGAATGGTTTCTACATTCTAGATCTTATATTCAGATCTCTGGCACACAGGCTTGCCACCAAAGAAGTCTTTTATGCAAGCACATAATCAACGGAAGCCTTCATTTTCGCTGTGGTTAGATTTAATGTGATAATGAATATTCAAGCGTCAGCTCCGGGTAAACGGATGGGGTTTCACCTCAAATTCCCTCTTTTAAATATCTCACGCAGGCACATGCTTGCTGAGTGGTAAATAATTTAGCAGCACTAGTAGAAGGACACCTGAGATGTGTTCAGAATGCAGGCTTACCTGCCTCGCTCACGTACTGCCCCGTGTTCCTGCTCTTGTAAACAGCACCAGTAGCACAGCCAAGAGTGTAAAGGCTTGATTACCTATTTGTAATCTGTCCCTTGCAATGGAGAGCATATGGAAAAAATGCATGGCTTCAGCAAGCTGCCTGTGGAAAAATTCCCCCTGGGTGCACCACCATCACCCATGAAGGTCCCAAGGGGCTCAGCACTGCTCAGCAGCTTCAAGTGGGACACACAAGGTCTGGGCAGGGAAGCTCGGTGGTGGTGCCTCAGACTAATGCCAGAGTCATGAGGAATGCACGTTCCCTAATTAGCAGCAGTTATTTTTATTATAATTTGCAGAACTACAGATGATATTTTGCATCCATTTGAGAGTCCCTCTGCAGTTTGCAAACATCTACCCACCCTGTATGAGGTGAAATCCTTCATGCTCATTTTACGGACATGGAATGCAGCTGAATTAATATTGCTGTGAAAACCTTCACTGCCAGATATCCCGGCCCATGACACCATATTTTACCCTCATTACCTAACTAGGGCTGCCTCGGGGAGCAGCTTTCCAATGTAATTGTTACATATCTGCTATTCTTTGGGCTTTTCACCTGTTTTGCAGATACTGGCTGCTGTTTTTCGTCTTCTTCTTTTTGCCAGTTTCAAGTTTCCACTCTGACACAAATGCTTGCCTCTTTTTCTGCCACTGTTAACACTAGGCAGATCAAACAAACACAAAAGTGTTTTCTCAAAAAATAATCATTAAGCATATAGTGTAGTTTAGTTCAAGTGACAGCTGAATATTTGTTTCATTAATAAGTAATTTGCAATTAATTCATGGAGTCATTTCTAAAAGAAAATTGTGATGTTTCCATGGTTTTAAAGTGGTAAAACACTAGTCATTTTTTGTCAAAATTTCAGTACAAATTGCTCATATACATCCACTGTGAAAATCCAAATGAGGAGCATCCCCGGGATGTGGGAACATAGCTTCCATGGCAAGGCACCTACATACAATATGCAAATAACTGCAGTATTTAGGATTTGAATTTTGCGTGTACAGGTGCTTATGCTGCTCCATTCAAATTATTAGTAATGAAATCACTACAGTTAACATTTTTTCCATTTAAGGCTCATAAACAACTCTTCTCCATGCTGGAAGAATAGCAAAACCTCCAATAGAAATTGTTCAATTGATCTATTTTCAAGCAAAAGGCTGCACAAATGAATGACAGTCATCCTGCCATCTGAAACCAAAGATGCTCCAAAGCTTGCAACGGCTCCTGAGGCTCTAAAAATCCTGCCAGGAGTTATGGGCCACCCCTCTACCAGCTGAATATCTCTGCTTGAGGGTCCATCCTCAAGCCTGTGAAGGTCACCATCTGCCTGGAATGGAACAGACACCATTGCTATCACATTTTATTAAGAATTAAATAGAGTTTACCATCTCCCACAGTGTTCTTTCTAACCTTATGAGCTGGTGTGATTTGAGAATAAATAACGCAGGAAAGTGTCTTTAATCCTGGACACCAGCACCACTTCCATTCTAAAACCCAGGACCTCATACCTGGCCAGCAAAGACTAAGGACATTTCTAAGCAACAGAAACAATTACAAGTGTTGCCATATCACCTTCTCAATAACCTTCCCCCAAAATTATAGGTTAGAGAGTTGTCTGTAATCATTAACTGCCTGAAGGAGAGAGACACATTAGCAAAGCAACAAACCTCTAATCAACAGAGTGGGAGCAGTGCAGAAGAGCAAAATAACTCTTTAACAAGCAAGTTGCAATAGTTTAAAAAAAATAATTATTTGGCACATATAGTTAGCACCCCACAGCTGCAAAATTAAAATATTGGGAAAAGTGAACATCATAAATTTGTGCCTACTTGGGAATGTAATTCGCTAGAATTACACTTTTAGATGGAAGTGCTTACAGGTTTTCATATTCAGCAGCAAGAGGACCCATTACATTAATGAAATGACACAGCTCTGAAGTGACACAACAGTGAGTTGGTAAGAAAAATTATCAAATATTTATTTTTCAATTAAAAATGCAGAAAATATAATTTTTTTAAACTGAAAAAATGCCTAATTGAGATTGATAGATAGCTAACTTGGGGTCTGGAAAGCCAAGTTCTAGACCCTCTTATAAAAATCTTTATCTGGAAGGGTGTTTTAATTTGTCAGAAAGATCAGGTTAGAATTAATATTTTAAAAATTGTTGCAATGCTATAACTTATAAACTAAAAATTAATAAAGTTGGACAAGAGAATTTATCAATTATCTGTCAAGAAAATCTGGAAACAACCAGCTGTTTTGTGTCTTCCATCAATAACACTGTGCTTTGCTACACAGCGATTTCCATGATAAGATGTGACTTTTCCTTGAATGCAATTTGCAACCTATTAACTTGATCCAGTTTCCACTGAAGTAAATGAAAAGACTACCACTGACTTCAATGAGAGCTGGATTAGCCTCTGTTCACATTCACAGTGGAAAAAAAAAAAAAATCTTAATGATTATTTATGCTAGAAAATCCAGTGTAAAAAGCAAAATTGGTGCAAATGTGTTGAAGAATTTGAAGCGAAAAATGAGTACAGTGGAAATAAAATATGATTCCACTAAAAATTATAAGATTACTAATTACTCTGAATAAGCTTATAGAAATGCTATAGATGTGATTAAATGGCACAAATATACTTCCAAATCCAATTATAGCAATGAAACTATGATTATACAGTTCCATTAAGAGTTAAAATAAAATATGATACCAGATAAGTGGTTATATTAGAAAGGTATTATTAGATTTTCTTGCATTTATCCACCATTGAATGCCACTAACCCTTGAAGGGACAAATAGAAGAAAACAGACAGAGGAGAAAGACTAAATTTGCTTGCTAAATATAGCCAGAAACAGCTGAGCTATTTCCACTAGAAAAGATAAAAGGAGAGGTACCAGCTACCAATACATGACTTGTACAACAAATCAAAACACTGAGTCTTATTCACAGCCCTACAGCTCCATCAGAATTATGAACTTTTTTAAGTACCAGACCATAAAAGAAGTAAGACATGGAAAGGATTTACTGCAGAAAGCTGAAAAATTGCAGAGAAAACACAATATACCAATAAAGAGCCAGTTATTGGAACCATCAATATTCAGCAGTGGACTATCAAAGAAAAAGATATGCAGATTCAATTAGGAAAAAATACAGTCATACCCATCATTTGGCAGAAGAAAATTACTTACATGTATGAGAAAGGACACTTTCTTTATTTATAAGTTTAAGTAACAATTTGATACTTTACCCATTATTGTCAAGAAAGTAACAATTAGAGGAAACAACTAAATGCACTGTGTCTCAAGTCCCTTTCTGATTTAACACTAAAATAAGTCATCCTTTGCTTCACTCCCTCTTGTCCTTGAAATTGATATTGATTTTATACATACATATCTCTTTATTTTTAGATATACATATATATGTATTAAATGTATATATATTGTATCAGGTTTGCCAGTTTCTGAAACCCAAGAGAAATAATCACCAATTGCCAGAAACTGTTAGGTCAAGCTTAAACGACTTGCAACTTTACCTGTTTTTTAAAATTCAAACATAAACCAGGCATGACTTGCATGGGGGTTTTTTGTGATAATTCCTCTCTGGTGGATTCATAAATGCTTGTTTGGAGGTCTCCCATTAATAAATACCTACAGTTTATCCCTATTTTGCAGTCTCAGGGAGAGGGCTGGTAAGGAGTTCAGTTTATAATGTCACACAGACTGTATCTGCTTCCCCCCAGCCCGTACATAATAAAAAGGGGGGGGGGGGAAAGAAGAAAAAAACAAAAAAAAAGGAAAATAGTCTTTTTTATTCTGCTTTTGCTGTTATACTATAAAGACAAACAGAAACCTCCACATGCTCAGTTATGGCTTGGCTAAGCAAATCTCATAAATGTCTGAATTTCCCATTACGGCCATGATTTCTAGAGGGAGATGAAATCTTTACCTCTCTCTAAATTGATGGGAGTCTCCCTCCTCCCTTCAGATGCCAGAATATGGAAGTAAAAGACTATCCCTCTGAAGGCTGTATTTTATAATACTCTGATGAGATGCCTTTTGATTTAGGGTTTGCATGAAGGAAGAAAAGAAAAAAATCCATGTAGTCTGCCAGCTCATCTAACCCAACTTTAATCACTTACTGTGTAGACAGCTATATCTGAGCTAGTCATCTAAAATCCCTTTAAAGTCAATGGTGAGAAATAGATGTTTTTAGGATGCAATTAATTGACTGGAAGGAAGAAAGATCTATCATATATGGAAAAGAATTGTGACCCAGAGGGTTCTGCTTTTCTCCCATTTCTTTACAGGGAGTTCACACATTTGCATTGTAGTAGTCATCCAAAAGGAGTGAGAAGAACACCACCATTCTCTATTAACCAATCACTCTTTTTTTAAAAAAAAATATCTCTTTTAATGTTCCCCTTCCCTTCTGTTTCTGCACCTAGTGTCTCCCAGGACATCAGTTCAGATTTTTACATTATAAACCCATTAACGCTTCGAGAAAATGGATTAATTCATCTGATGGTAATGAAAACTTCTGGATCATACATGAGTCCTCACCTGGGCCAGCAGAGCTGATTCATCAGGTTTAAAAAACACATTAATGGAGAGTTTCATGCCAATTATAACAAAAATATTCAGAACTGCACAGATAAAACTGCCCACCGTTTACCACTCTCCCGAGCACCCATGAGCCCTTCAGCTCCCAGGACTCTAGGTCGTGTCCAAACCATACCAGAAAATTATGATGGTTACATATAGCCTAAGGAGTTGGGCTGTGATGATTTTCACGGAGACAGAGAAAAATATGCTCCCTCAAGAGGGCATGGCATATCTGTCACTTGAAAACACAGCAAACCTCTGGGGGAAGAAAAATTAATAATAATAAATTGGTCTTCATCGAGTAAGATCCAAGGAAGTCAACCTAGAATAAGTTTTGCCAGACTTGAATGTTGTCAAGACCCCCAGCTGCCTTTCTTTCACCTGATCTACCACCCAATGGATAGCCCTGTGCAATTTTGTTCTTCTTTTACAAGTTGGTGAACCAGCCTATTTCCTCTCACCCACCAAAGAGCAACCATTGTACCGAAGATCTTTGAGAAATCTGCCGCACACTCTGACATAAGGGAGTAAGTTTTGTTTCATGTTTTCCTTATGCTGGGGCATTCATCTTCAAAGTGCCTTGCACACAACCAGGGAGCCTTAGAAGCGTATCAGGGGCAATTCAAAGAGCTTTGCATGGAGCAGGAGGGGGTTCCTGTTCAAAGCTGCTGCCTTGCATCTGCCAGAGAAGAGCAGATTCAAAACCGAAGAGGTCACTTCACCTACCTGTAGTGGGATCTCATATTCAGAAGACTCCAACTAAAAATAAGGGATATTTAGACAGTGTGATAACTGAAACCCTCTAGGCAATGCTCTTTCTCTCTCTCCCTCACACACAGACACATACAGAGCAATGTCTCTTTTAGAAAAAAAACTCAAAACTGTAGGAGACATAATGGCCTCCAGAAAACTTACTCACAGATTAGCTCCATGTACAGCATCCTTCTGGTTTGAACACAAAAGTTTCCAACAAGCTGGACCACCACCGACCTCTGTTCAAACCACCTGAAACAAGGAAACTAGAATAAGCAGTTGTTTAATATATGATAGTGTTAAAAACACTGATTTCTTTCAATTACCCTGATTTAATGCTACATTTAATGCCATGGAGGAAATATTCTGCTTGGTTCAGAAATTACAACTTCCTGTTCTGTGGCTGGACCTAGAAGCCCCTGAATAACATAAGGACTGTGATAGGGTGGACACTGTCTATAAACAGAGAGTAATACAGAGCTGCTTTCCTCAGAATTTATCATGTGCATGGAAAATACAGAAAAGTACAGAGGAAAGTATACAAGGAGAATTGAGACAAGGAGAGATGCTGGTTCATATACAAGTAGATCAATAGGTGTTTAATGCCATTGATGATGTCAAGGAAATCAAAAGCGGATTTTTAAGTGAAGCAGAAGTATAATAGTCTTGCAGGTTATCTGTGGCAGCTTTGTATCAGGCACTTCTTCTAAAAAACAATGTAGATTAAATCTTTGTAACACCTGCTTTTTGATAAGATGTAGGTAACTCTGCATCTACAAGGAAGTCTCATATTTGATACTGAGAGAGGGCGGTGGCATCTATTGGATTTAATCATGCTGCCCTGAGTTAGCAGGGTCTATCCCTGATCCCACTTCCATCACATGTGACACTAGCCACCTCTTTCCTTCAAGCATTCACTGCTTCAGGAACAAACCCCATCTCTGCATACCGTTTCTAAGAACTGTAATAGTTCTTCAAACTGTCTAATGTCTTCAAGGACTTGTTTTTACTTTTTTTAAATAGTAGGTTAAAACGCACATCATCCCATGCTCTAACTTCTATCCTCCTTCCTCAAACTCCTCTGATTTCTGTTGTGGTCTCATTAAAATTTGTAAAGCCTTTGGAACACTCTTTGTCTGAATGATACATCACATACACAGTTACATTACTACCAGTATCATCTCTTTTTGTATTAGAAGCACCTGGCTTTGTTTTTCTTTTAAACTAATTTTTAACATTTCCTCCATTGCCAAGTGTTTCATTTTGCTGCAGTGCTGACTGCAGTATTTCAGATTCTGCATGATTATTCCAAGTTCAGTTTATAAAAGCAGGCCAAGATGGATCATAAACTTTACATTTGATTCCCCTTCTTATGTAACATTTGTGGTTTTTCAAATTTTCTACTTAGTGTTGCAAACATATTATTCCTTTAAAGCACCTGATCAAATATGATTCCAAGATCTTAATTTAATTTCAGAATTATGCATGTACTACATATAGTCTGTAATAGTTTGCTACAAGGCATTCCTCAAGAAGAGCTAACCATTTTGAGACCCTTTCATGCCATAAGGCTGCTAGAACACACACCATGCTGTACAACCTGCTTTCAGATGTTTTCAAAGCCTGTATTTGCAATGTGTTTCTTTTTTCATATTTTATTCTCATTTTTGTTGCTCTTGCAGTGACCTCACCTGGAGAAACAAGGCTGCAAGAACCCCATAGGTCTTTGCAGGAAGAGCAATTGGTTTATGCCCCATATGTTTCCCAGGTTGTAAAACAGCATAAAAGTATACATGAAGAGCCTATGCTATTTTTCTTCCTGATGTGTACAATCAAGCCAGAAAGTATCCCTTACTTAGAAGGAACCTGCAAATTACCACAGCATACCTGACCCACCAGCAGTAATACAACATTAGGACTATTTTTCCCCACTCACATCATCAGTGTAGCATTGGCTCTTCTGCTAAGCTCCTCCATCAGGTCTACAATGCTGCTGGTCTGCATAATGCCTGGTTTGGAGGAAAAAAAAAATCTGAATGTGAACAAAATACAAACCTTTACCACTAAAATATGTTAAATATTTTTTAAGAACTTTACATCACTTTACATATTGCAGAATTGACCCCATACATCCGGGAAGTCTGAAACTGAAATAGATTTAACACAGCTAAGAAATAATCAGAGGAAAGCAGTTCACAGTCAGCCAAGTATGAAGTAAGGCAGTCTATTTTCTTCAAAGCAAGCTGAGGCTACCTCTCATTACATTCAAACTACATCAATTACACAAAGCTTTAATGGAAAAGGATTAAAACATACAAAGGTAAAACAAACAGCATTACTGCAATGTCCAGTAGGATGAAACAACTTCCTTATGTGGTAGGTATGATTAGATAATTACTGAAAAAAGGAAGGAAGGAGGAATGGAAGGGGGGATTTCATGTACCTTGACCAGACTCACTGCAATGTGATATAAACCCAGGACACTGCAGCACAAACATTTTGGAAATTAGCCCCCACGTCACCATGCTGAACTTCATTGTCAGAGCTCAGATCGAAACTCTCTATTTCTGTGTTTCTTATTTACTTCTAGACAGAGAAGTAGATTATTTCATAAATGCAAAATTTTAGATAATGTTGCGTTTCTTCAACTCTCTTCAAATTGTGTCTGTCCTGTCCCAGATCACTGCAAACTATTTCCTTCACTCTACTTTTCTTCACATTTTCATTTGCAGGTGTGTGCCATTCATCTCTACATTCCTTAAAAGTTTGATATCAAGTTCCTCATATGCCTAATTTGGGCTTAATTCAAGGCTGGGGTAAATTGTTATAACTCAGATGAAGTCAATAGGAGCACAGCGACTTATATCAGCTTTGTGTCTGTAAATACTGACAAGATTGATCTCAAACTTTTTCAGAACAAAAGATTTTTGAAGATGGATTAAACAACATAAATGCTGAGCTGTTTTGCTAGACTGCAAATGGCATAACACATGCTTTGTGTGACATCTCTGAATTATCCCTTCGTGGTAATGTTGACATTACATGGTATTGACTCATGGAAGAAGCTTAAATACCCTTTTAAGTTTTCAAGACTCTTTGACAAAGCACTATTTCATTAACAAAATGTTAATGGAATCTAACAAGCTTGAATATACAGTATAGCCTGCTGGTTTCAAGAAGCTCTGTTCACTCATCAAGAGATGTGACCGCAACAGAGCAACGTAATTCTTAATTTTAGGCCAAAAGAAAGGGAAACATCTCATGCTGGACACTCATTGGTTGAAAAAGGATCCGAGGCTACTTCCACAGAGCTCCTCTAAAAGGCTACCATACCTTCTGCTGGAGAAGGTCAAAACAGCACAAACAAGAGAAAATTCATCATACAAGGTAAGCCAGGAGAGACAGCAGGGTTGACATTGGCTTGGAGCTCAGGCTTCTTGCTTGTGAAAAGGAGGAAGACCTAGAGAGCATTAGTATGAAGAATACATGCTCTGGGGTTGTGTTTGGAAAAAGGATAATTATGTACCTATAGCTAAAATTGTTGGCTCCAAGTGTCCTGCTAATGACAAAAATGGCTCTCAAATAAATATAGGGGGGTATATTTGATGGGCTTATTGCTGAGAACAGATCTTGATATTCAGGTTCTTGATCCAACCCAGAGCAGGCACTTGATCGTGAGACAAGGGCAGTGCAGGTGGAGGAGATGGCCTCACCAGATGTCTCATGTCACTCCCCAGGATGGGAGACAACAATATCGCCACAAGACAGCGGCACATGAGGGATTGGTTTTCACCCCAGCCAGAACCTTTCATCTATGATGAGCAGAGAGTAGGTTCCCTTCCCAATGATGGGTACTCACTGTCTGCTAGGAATGATTTTCATCACAGCCTGCAGCTGAGCAGGGAAGACCTGATCACTGCTGAGCAACATCCTGCCACCACAGGCAGTGTTGAACACTGGAAAAACAGACAACTTTCTTTTTAAATTTGTTTTTTCTGAGGCACAGTAGAGCAATAGGTTGTTTATGAACAACCAACCAAAATTCTTATTTTCAATAAACTTGCAACTATTTACAGTGCAAACTGCTCATGACTGTGACATGCTCCAAACATATTTTCAAAATTGAACTCCATACAGATATCATTTGTAAGTCAAATCTTTGCATGAAAGGGGGCAGAACTTTACAAGGGCAAAGTTTACTCACACACTAAATAGTCGAATTTCCGAAGTTAAGCTTTTCTGATGTTTTCTAGACCTGCAATGCCTTTAAGTCATAAGGAAAGTCATTATTAACAAAAGAGACTGGGAGGGATGGACAGGGAAGTACAAAACCTCTGCCCATTTGCTTACTTTCTGCATATGAAAGCATTTTGTGTACCAACAGCTTCCACTTTCCAACAGTCTATTTCATCTTTTAAATGGACTGATGTAAAGTAACAAGTGGAAGAAAATAATGTTAAAGAAGAGATGAAAAATTCAGTGCATAAATGCAAAACTTGACAGAGGCATTCAAGGGCCACCTTGCTGCCTGAAGCTGCTTGCCTTTTCTTTTTTAATTGTTTAGATTTCAAGTTGATAAAATCCACAGTAGTAAAGACAATTTCCCCTGACTGCCCAGTAGAAGGCACAATGAGAAATTGTCTGTGAAGGGAAAAGATCTCTGAGATCCATTTGTATGCATCCATGCAATATATTAAAATAAATAAATAAATAAGGGCAGTGGTACAGCTGCATATACAAATAACAGAATCAATCAAATATGGTGAAGCTGTGAAACACATCTGCACCCGGGTACCAATGACTGGATTAGAGGATGAAGTAATCCAGGTGTTAATGAGATGGGAGTCAGGGAGCCTCATGGGAGTGCACTCCATTGCCATCATTGACACCATCAGCAGTTTTGCCTCCAGCCTTGATGGGATCAGGACCAAGGGCTATAAAGGATGACAGAAGATCCTCAGCTGACACGACTGACAAATAGACAAAGGGCTTCATCGCTGGCTGAAAACAGACCTTTTGGTGCTATAGCAAAGCTTCATATACATCTACCCGATTCCTACACAACCAAGTGCAAAGTGATGCTGATGGTCACTACTGTTGCTCTCCTTAACAGTACTTTACACTCTTGCTTTTGTTTATTTTAATCAAGCCACATGACCTTTACATCGAGAGGTGTGCACCATTAATGGCAGCCTGATGCCTCAAAAAGAAGAAAAAATACTCCTTTAAAATGGATGAGAGATTTTCTGCCAGGCTGAATGCAAAGCACAGATGATTCATCTTTCCAAATTCCTCTGCTCCTTCTGAGAGCAAGGCAAGATGCATCTCCTGAAGAGTGCTTGGCTGCTCTGCCTCAGTGCAAGGGAGCCCTACAAATCCTCAACTCAAGGGTTTCCCTCCAGCACAAAGCAGTTCCACCTTTCAATCTCACCACCAAAACACAAGACAAAAGTGCCCAGAGCACATCCTTGGCAGGCAAAGTAGCCTCCTAAATCTGTCCTCCAGCTGTGGCTGTCAACCATGTCTTCAGCTAAAAGAGTTTCCTCAAAATCATGATGTAACTAAACTAAAAACAAAAGACGGGTGCTCTTCAAGAATAAGCAAATAAAGTCCTGAATGGTGGCTACAGTAGTAATGGCCATACCAGAATCACCAGAGTTTAACCTCTGCACACAATGAGTTCAGGCTAGAGCAGAGGATCCAGGTGAGCTCTCAGGGCTCAAGATTCCTACTTCTGTGGAAACACAATAACCTAATAAAAAAGAAAGAAAGAACACATGGAACATTCCTCAAAGGTTTCATGAAGAATATTGTAGGTTTTGATATAAAACAATTTAAAGAAACTACAGAATAATCGAAATTCAGGGAAATTATAGGAATAAAGACATTTCAATCTTGACTGCAGAGTATTGCTCTCAGTCAAGGACACTGAACTTTGTAATCTTGCTGGGGTCACAAATTTTCCACATGAATTAACAGACGCCCATTGAGCTGCAGCCATCAAGCAGGATTTTTATCCTGGCTGAAAATTTGCCTTATGATGTTCACATCCCATTGCCAGGAAAGCATCTCCCACCCTCCAGATAGCATTGGTCAAAGCCCTCTGTGAATAACCACTTTATAACATGAGACACTTACTATGCAGTGGGTCACTGGTAGCAGGGTTGAAAAAGGGACATTCAGATCTAAAATCACAAGCTTCAATAGTCAATGCTGAAAAAATTAGCTCTGTCTCAAAGGCTCTTATAGACCTAGGATGTTCATGGTCAAAGAACAGATTGCTGCAGTATGCTAGCAAAGGTTAGTGAAAGCTGAAAACCTTAAGGTCTTGCAAATCAATCTGTGTATTGCACAAGTTTCTCCTCTTCTGAACCTGTGACAAATGCAGATTGTATTTTCCATACCTCTAGAAACACCTTTAATCAAAATCTTGCACTCTCTTTTGAACAAGACTTCAGCACTCCAGAGACAAAAAGAGAACCAGAAGGCAGGAGTTCTGCAGAAGGGACATTTTACTTCTAAAACTCCTCTTCAGCCCCCCTTACAATTACACAGATTCCCAGTACTCTGACAACTTACACCCATATTTTTCTGCAGCTGCCACATTTAGCCAAAAGTGCTGTGACCATAATTTAAAAAAAAAAAAAAAACACTTAAAAAAAATTTCCTCAACTACATCTGCAATTGCATTAACATAAAGCTCACTAGCCACAACTGGTGCCACATGTTAGGATTTCTCTTTCCCATTCATAGGAATGAGCTGAGCTGTAGCCCACCCTCCTGCTGCCATTCAGATAGCTCTCTCACCAGCTGTTCCTCAAAGGAGGACGTTCATTACTCCAGAAGAAAAACACCTGTGTAGCATCAGACTGCTGATTTTCTGGAGTAAGAGGGTATTTACTATCTCTGTAGTACAATTATAGGAATCAGCCTTTTTTCCCCCCCCTTATCTCTAGACGGGTCTTCACATAGAAGATTAAAGAACTGAGAAAAGGTATACAAAAAACTGATAATCTCAACACAGAAATCTTCCAATCATAAATACTTGTCATTCTTAGCATAATATGCAACTTTCAATACACTGTTCTGTTTCAGGCACATTTAAGTACCCTATAGAAATTACTTTATGCTGCTATTATTCCTAAAGAACTTCAGATGAGTTTGGATCCATCATCATTCATCATGTCAGCCACTCTACGGATAGTTACACACATTTTGTCTGCTCACTTTTGCCAAATAGCTAGCCCTAGGTTTTATTAATTTTCACTGTCTGGAGAAATTACAGAGATCTTATGCTTATTTATAAATTTTATCCTAACTTATATCCATTTTCTGAGAAAACCAAGCAGCACTTTAGAGATATGTTAGGTCTGATACTTCCATAGGAAGGGTATCCCAAATCTTGCCTTGTTGCTTGTAGCTTATATTTCTCTGTTGTTTCTATTTCCTGGGATTTAAAGTTAAGGGGAATCATTTTTTTTGCTATTGCTGATAACTGCATTTCCTATCAACTCCCAATTGATTTGTATGGTGGATCTCTCCCGTTTTGGATGTTCAGCAAC
Organism: Scolopax mira; assembly: GCA_004320125.1. NCBI lineage: Eukaryota > Metazoa > Chordata > Aves > Charadriiformes > Scolopacidae > Scolopax > Scolopax mira. The sequence goes on from BJBW01004238.1 coordinate 208,347, forward strand.
CTGCATTGACTTCAACCCTTTTTACTCTTCAAACAATTTTACATCTGTGGGATTGTAATAATAATAATCAAAAGATAGAGAAAATCTGAACTTCCCTTGTCATGAGAGAGAAGGAGAGAAAAACAGTGGCCAGTGTATTGCTGTCACTACCCAGTGTGGGTTTTTGCTCCCTTTTCCATAAATCACAAAATTTTAGGAAGAGCTGACAGAAGCGGCTGTTACAGAAAGCAACACTCTGCAGCAAAACCCACCCAGCAGCAGACTATCCAAACTCAAGCTGTAGGGTTGTTGATGCACAAAAAATGCAACGTTTGGAGGAATTTAATTCCAAAACTTTTCCTGAAGTGAGGTAGAGAAAATTTAAGTATTTTAAGAGGGTAATGCAGCAATTCAACAAAGCTTTAACTGTTACCATGGACGGGGTAGCTTTGTGCAGACAAGCTGGTGTTTGGTTGGAAGAGCAGCAAAGGTCTCAGCAGACAGGTTAGAGCTCACATACTGGAGGCTTCTGAGAGGAACAGGCTAAAATTTTAGAGGGAGAATGAAGCCACAGGACGTTTGGCATCAGGAAAAGAGTTTCCAACAGCAGCCAGCAATGCACATCCCAGGATGCATACGCTATGTGGTATAGCTACAAAACTAAGCAAGAATCCCCCAAATGGCTGCAGCCTTGTTCCTCTTCTCAACCAGGGAGAAGTGTCTTCATCAGGGATATAATGAGGTTCTCCTGAGGGCACCTAACAAACTCCTTACATCAACAAGATAGGCAGCACAAATTAACTGCAAACCACAACAGTTTCCAAAAATGTTCTTCCCCCCATAAACTATGTTGTGTACTATTTATACACTTAGACATATGAAGGTATTACAAAATATCCACTTATCTAGCATGTATAAGTCACATTTTAAATATACATGTGTACGCTCATGTACACGTTAAATCAACATAATTTTAGGTTTTATACTTTCAGTGGGAATCCCCCCACATTATTGTCAAAGCCAAAATTGTTATTTTAATGGTTCTACTGAAAAAAAAAAGAGAAGCTGAACAAATATTTAGCATGTATATGTATTCAAAATACTGTATATGTTACCTCTAGAATAATACCTTATTACATTTTATAAAGCACTTCTCACTGACTTTTTGCTCTGCAAAAGCTGTGTAAGAGGCACTGGTGCAGGGAAGAAGGGCTCCCATTGCTTCCAAAGTCCTGGCCGTGCAGCACAGCTGCCCCAAGGCCACACAAGTCCCTTGTGGCATCTGCAGCATCAGTCCCACAAGCCCACACTTCAAAGAAACGGCAAAATGGGAAAGTACTTGCTCAAGACATGGACCCCACTCTGGTGGCTTAGGGTCTGGCAGCTCCCAGAAGCCTCTTAGCCACATGGCCACCCCTTGGCCCACCTTGGGTGTCGCTGGAGCTCCCCACCACCCTGGCAACATCATGGTTATGGGGAGTCCCAGAGGTGATTCCCATCTTCAAACACTTCCCTTTGGAGTACTTCATCCACCTGTTCATCATAGTAAAATATCCAATCCATTTAATGAGGCTTCCAGTAAAATAACTCCTTTGAAGTCTCACAGACCATGACAGCAATTAACTCAAGACCCATCTTCACTTTTGTTGTTTTACCTACTTTTAGTTGAGATAAACAACATCACTGATGGTGCAAATTATTTCCCTGCATAAGCAGCAAGGGAATATGTCTCACACCCAGCAGTTACAGTCAGCTGGCAAAGTGAGCCAATTGCAATTACAGATCCAATAAATAGTTTCTTCAACGTGCCTGGGCTCATCCTGATTTTTCTAATGGCCTCCATTTTGCAGCCGAAAGACCATCAGCCAATTCATTGTGTTTACTGCTGTCAGCATTTAGGTATGTAACCTACTGCACCTATCGATGAGGCAGGTAAGGATGGCATCACAGGAGATTGTATATACAGATGAGATCGTGAATTGTGGCTCCTCTTAATAAAACTGTTCCCAAGCACATCCCACTTCTGTATTACATATAGATGCTTACATTTGATAACTTTTCCCCAAATGTACACAATGTATGCTATTTGCATCACAAATTGTTTAGAACAATGCACATTAAAAAGCAAATATCATGAGTATAAATTAACATACTTTTTTAAAAGCTAAAAAATCTAGCTGAAATATGAGTTTCTCCACATTAGAAAATGGGAGAAATGAGAAACGAGGAAGATAGCAGGCAACAGATATACAACCAGAGACCACTAGTCTAAAAATGCCCTTGGAAGAAACTTCTTCAAGGTTTTCTGTTTGTTTTATTTCTGTTTCTGGTTTTTTTGTTTGTTTTGGGTTTTGTTTTTAAAATGAGCAAAAATAAGGATAAAAGGAAACTAATTCCCCACAAAAGGGCCTCCTACGGACCAAACGGGATAGCCTGCTGACTCCAGCCACAACGCCATAACCTCTGTGAGGGGAAGGCATGTGAGCACACACACAACGACTCTCACCCATGGCAATACAGATGTCACAGGGAAAACAAAAGAACATCCAAAACCTTCTCCTTGTGTTTGTCTGACAACATCACCTGCATCCTACACGCTAATCTGTTGGCCAGGATGCATCTCCAGAGCCCTGAGGGCACAAGAACACACCACTCTGAATTAAAAAAAAAAGACAGGGGAAGTAGTTGCAACATGGAATTTCTATTCTGTGAGAAATTCCAGTATTTTCACAAGTGGAGAAGGGAAGCGAAAGCTTAAAAGATTCCTGCAAAATTGAAGTTATGAAAACATTTTATGGAGATGTTACATTTTAATTATATGCAGTGGTACTCTGAAAATGTTAAAAATACCCTAATGTAAGAAAATGTAAGATAAAGCATATACTAAACATGAGAAATACACTATAAATAAATAAATTTTAAAAATTTTAAAACCCCCAAGCAAAAACCAGAAACACGAACAAATTCAAACATTGCAGCATCATCAAAATGAAACACTTCAACATTACAGCAGCACAGATGAAAGTCAAATGATGCATTGGAATATGTTTTGTCTCTAACCTGATTACACTCAACAAAATTTCCATAGAAATTTTCATTTTTATTCAAGGTGGATTTTGGATTCAGAGCTATTTGACCACGTTTTGACTACCTATACCTAAGAAAATTACTGCCATCCTAACCTCCTATGTGAAGGTGATGGAGGTGAATGGAGGAGTGTTACTCATTCTTACAAACGGGAAGCCTAAGACTTATGTTTCCTATAAAATTGGTGGCGTTGGCTTATTTCTCAGAAAAAATGCTTTCAGGAACGGTAAAGCAAAGCTATTGTTACTAAGACTTTCTTGCTGTAAGAAACCATACTACAGTGCATTTACTGGTATGCTATGAAATACCATAAATCATTCTGACAACATGATACTTGTCAAAATAAAGGCATAAAATACATCTTGGAATAAAATATCCTCAATTTTATTTATTTGTTTGCTCACTCATGCCATTTGGCTTTTCTCAGTGGGTTTCCCAGTCGTTAGGGTGAATTAGTGAGATTCTGCTGTAAAAACATAACCATGTGCATATTCACAGGCTTATACACACTGAATATCTGCATATAGCACTGTACAGTCATTCAAGAGACCTAAAAATAAAGCTTTCAAAGGACACTTCAGTTTTCCTGCAATATTTTTTCTCTTTTCCAGCATTTTTCCCCCTTCCCCCACCAAATATTTCACTAATGCTCAACAGTGGCATGGTTTAAGGGAGTCCTGCATGGAAAGCTCCTTCAGCTGCTTAGCCCAACAGCATAAATTTGATCTCGTAATTAGTATTCAGCTCAGCATCTTGGATAGAAACCAATGTTACAGCCAAGAGGTGGTTTAAATCACATAAATCATAGATCAATGACAGAACTCTAAGCACTGGATAGATTACAAAAGTAAGCTTTAGTTAAAAATAGATTAACCATTTCCCTGCAGGAATTCCTTCAAAAAAGCCCTGAATATAAAACAAATAAAATTAAATCTGATAATTTTTTTTTCTAATGTATGCATATACTAGATGAATTGTTCTTTCCCTTGACAGTTACACACTGATTAAAGAAATGTGTTAACATGCTATTTCAATGGAAAATATTGTAAATTGTGGAGACTTTAATTTTTTTAATGAGCCTTTAATAGCCAGAAAGAATGTACCAGCAATGTTGTGTACGGCTAGGTTTATAGCAAATGTCACAGCAACTAACAAATATTTCTTTAGTTGCTGTTTCTACAAAAAGGGTAAAAATCCTTCACAAGCCAAGAAAAAGGTTTTTTAGAAGTGTTTTTAAAGTATTTTATGTATTAAATTTTAGCTAATGAAGGCCCAGTTCTAAGAAGTATCACAAGCCATCTGCTATCCTGATTTAAGCGCCCATGGGAGTAACTCAGCATCTTGAAGGATTGTACCAAGACCACCAAATTGTTAAAAGTTCAGTGGAAAAGGAAATACAGGGCTGAATCTCTTCCCCTTGACTAAGGAAGCAAGGAGGGTTTGGCTTCTGCAACCAAATTCTCCACCTGTGTAAACTAGCATTACACCTAACATGGGCGTACTGATGGATGCAGATCATGGCAAACAGGAATCCAACCTGCAAACTGAGAATTGCAGAATACAAATTAAAAGTATGTGCTTGCTGTTATATATTTTACTGCATTTTCCTCCCCTGAGGTCAAACATTATTCAAAAGAAAAAGAAAAAAAAAGAAAAAAATAAACACACACACAAAAAAAACCCCAAACCACTTCTCAGCATCTGGGGGAAAATTTGCATGTCTATTTTCTTAGCTGCAGAAATGAAAGTGAGAAATGCCTTAGCAGCACCTCCGCCACTTCTCCGGCTGGAGAATCACACAGTTCCAAGCCACCCTGGCTGGAACAACGTGCTTAAATTCCTCCTGTTGACAGGCAGGTGCTCAGGAGGAAGAGAGCCTTAAACACACACGGTCCCAGGCAGTTCAAGCAACATCCAATAGATAAAAAGCATCAGACACCCACTCCTACCTCCTCACACGCCCTTTTATGCTCTTTAAATGCAGCTGAAAATTAGTTAGAAAAGGATCAAACAAACCAGGAGAACCCCAAAATTTCCTATCCCTAGACTAACAAATTTTGATCAAATGGAGAACTGAAAATACTGGAATTCACCCCAATAAAAAGTGGCACAATTCTTGAATTCATAAATGACTATTAGAGCCATGATACAGTGAAACTAAACTTCCTGAACATGAATATACCTGGTTGTATCACAAAATGTATCACCATGTATCATACCAAAATCACACCATGTATAACAAAAATGTGAATATAATTGTTGTAATATCTAGAATTTTAAAAATAAATAATACCTCTTTTATAGCCGTTTACTTCTTTTCAATTACGGTAGGTCCACCAAAACATTTTTTAAACTCTGTGCTTTTGATTTCCAAGGACTCACTTCACCATAAGAAGAAATAAAAAAGCAAGCTGCTCGATGACTATTTGAAGAACAACATTCAGATTTCAAAACTGGCACCCAGTGTGATAGAAGACTGCAATATATGCAATCAAGAGATAGATTCAAACAATAACAACTAGCACAGGCTCCAGGGCATAGCAGAATGTGTCATTTACTTCAGACCTGATCCTTTAAACATCAGTCCTACGAGTAGTTCAGTGGAAAATAGATGGGACTGCTCATATAACTATAGACTACTCATACAGGGAAGTTTTCTAAGGCTCTACATTTTACGAGGTGCTGAAAAATGCATATCGAGTTTAGTGAAACTAAAAAAAAAAAAAAAAGAAGAAAAAAAGAAGAGGGGAAAAAAAGAATCTCTTGTAATAAGCCAAATTGTCAGAGATGTCAGGGTTAATTTTTAAAGGCACATTTCCCTCCAGCAACAATTCTCTTTAATTATTTCAATGTGAAACACATTATCAGACATGTTCGTTCCCTGTTCTCAGCTCGCAGTCGCTGACACAAGATAGGTACAAGATGTTAAGGCTTCTCTGCTGATGTTCACACACGTCGGTGCTGGCTCCTGCTGTCATAAGAGGGTGGGCAACACCTGCTGAACCTACAGCCTCCGGCTCCTTGTACCAAAATTCTGGGTCAACCACCTTGCAGTCACAACGCCACAATGGGTGAGAGTATGGCTGAGAAAAAGCTGCAACATCTCAGAGTGTGGCCCTTGAGATGTAAACAGATACCGAGCACAGCACGGAGGACACAGTCACTCTGGTTTAAGGGTTATCAGGTAACCATAACACTCGTGACAGACTTCCAGGTTTTTTGCAGTGGAATTTTCCCAGATTTTTTTTCTTTTTTTGCTTTGAAGTTTCATAGTCATGTGGAACTTATAGCACGAATCAGTCAAAGTCCAGTGAGAAGGCTGCTGTAGCATAGTCATGTGGGATGCTTCTCCAGCAGCAGGAGAAACAATTCATGTCTCTCCCAAGTAGTAAGGGACACTGCTCAGGGATCCAAAATAAAGTATCAGCTCAAAAACATGAGTGACAGGGGCTTCAAATTTAGATACACAGAAGAAACCTTGTTCTAATGACTCTGTTCAGTGTCGCAAAGCGGCACATTTGATCAAGTATTTCAGATGGTGAAGGTGGGTTTTCTATTTCCTAACATAATTTCAAACTTGAGAGATATGTACTTAAAGTTCTTAAATATGCCAGAAGCCACAACAATCTACTTAACCCTCATTTTGGTATGAGGAAAACTTAATCCTTTTCTTGAAAGAAAGACTGGAAGGGAATAGGCTTTGGACCAACTCTACCAGATCGGCTGTAATCTAATGGTCTTTTTTATACTACCTACACTAAAACTCACTATATAGCTAGTCGTAAGATTAAAAGCATTTCAAGTTGCTATCTTGGGAAATTTCTTTCAAAGAAATTACTACAAAGCCTTGTTTTAGTGTGTTCCCCTACTGTGCATCCTACTGTGTTTTTTTAATAAGGAAAGCTATCCATCCATAGAGGTGTATCCTGTTCTCCATGCTTGAGTGTCTAACAGCAGGCACATACAGTAGACACTCTGATGTTTTGCCTCTTTAATTTTCACTCCATAATGTTGGTGCCTGGTTTTCCTGACTGCACCTTTAGAGCGGTTTAATTATGGGTGTGCACAGAATTTTGAAAGGATTTTCAGCAACAAAATTCAAACATTAAGAACAAGTTTAATGCATAAGATATTCAGAATTTTTTGTCATAAAATAAAACTTTGCTATGCAGATCACAGGATGGCAAGTGTGATAAAATTACCAAGAGAAGAAATACAAATACTTCATGACTAAAACAGAAAAGGGTATAGAGATGCTTCATTTAGTCTTTCAGATATGCTTCACAGATAGAGAGATGCTTCATACTAGATATGCTTCATTTTAAAGACAACCGTATGTTAAATATGAAAGTATGGCAGATAGACCACCACGCTTTCAGGCAAATAGGACAGTCATAGGTCTCTACACTCAAACTCCCAACTGAATGAAAATAACTCATTTCACTGAATTTACTAGCCCAGGGATTCTAGCACTGATTTTGATGAAATTTTTTAAATCGAGTCAAGCAGCTCCCCGATAAAAGGTTACTATACCACTCAGATATCAGACTTGAAATATTTTTTTATAATAACAGGCCAGGTACCAGGTTATAAATGAGCACTGCTCCATTGACTTCAGACAGGGTATGAAAATTGATTCAATGGAGCACCATCAGTTCTCACCAGCTGAGTATCTGTCCCTCTAATCACAACTAAAAAGATTTTCTTAGTCAATTAAAGGCTTGAAGCCTTTACTCACACACACAAAATCCCTGTTGAAGTCAGTGCTAACAATGCATTCATTTAAATCTTAACAAACTGCAGTACACATACTGCCTGGTGGCAGTTAGTGCTATATATTGAAATACGCGCTCCCACCATCCTAAGGCATTGATGGAGCAATACGTACCATTCCATACTGTCTCACGTGGCCCAGAATACTACCTGACTACCCTCTGATTCCGACACATTTCTTTGGTAACTGACAAAAAAATTAGCACATTCATTATTTTTGCTAACAGGAGTATGAGCTATATGAAGAAAACATGTACCTATGCTGACAGAATGGGAGTACTTTAATTTCTAAATTACATACATAAATAAATCAAGCCATATAACCTGATAAATGAAAGATTATGAAAATAGTAATATCCTGCAAAATCTTGAAAGGCATCATAATTCCTCAAACAATTATCTTCTGTCATATTTGTGAGTAGCCCATGTAGTTCAAGAACAGAAAATACAAATGTGCTCCTTTAAAATTCATGAAACCACTCATTCTGTCATAAAAGCAGGCATCTTTCATGGCTACTTATTTCACACAGTCTCATAACTAATACTGACAGATACTTGGAATGCAAAAAAAAACGAGCACTGGACAAAGAACATGAGCTGCTCAATTCTTACATTTTAATGTTCGGAACAGAAAATAAGAATCATATATTTTATACCCTTACAGAATTTCTGGTACAATTAAATTAAAATTTGTAGATAAAAATGAGATTGTACAAAGACTGGTGGTATACTGCTACCAGGATTGGGCTGTGCTGCATCCATGACAACAGGATGGAAGGTTGCTTTTAATACTATTATCTTACATACCCACAGCTGAATGCTAATGCAGCTATACTGAGGAAATCAAGTTTCAGATCTGTATCCACTGAACTTACATCCACTAGGCAGAGAGTTTAAAAGCCAAGCTAGCATACAAAGACTAATATTATAGCTCTGTCAACTCCCCAAAGGTCAGATATTTCAAAAGGTATACACAAATATTAATTGTCAGGTAGTTCTGTACTGAAGACCAAAACTGAGGCAAAAATCAGGTTTTGTGACCATAATTTTCTTCCAGTTTTATTTTATAAAATGGAGGTGCAGAAGAAAACAAAGATTAACTCAGATCAGTTTATGTTCTGAACACTGACATATGATGATGCTGCCTCTTATGAACAATCCCTCAGAAAGGATTTTACCTGCTTTCCTCCACAAATGAGATAGAAAATGTTTGGGGAAGCAGCTGGGCAGCAGTATTTTCTTTCCAGTGGATACCATCATTCCTGTCATTATCCCAGCTGGGGTAGGCAGCTCCCAATCCCAGTCTCCCCTGTGCCTGCACAAGAAGCCTCTGCTCTACTCAGAGGAATAGAAAGCTCTCCCATGGGCACCTCCATGTCTGCCCAGCCCCTTCTACAGACCTTGGCTCCAACTTCTCAATTCATCTTGTTCTGGATTTAAAAATATAGTTTGGTATAAAATAAATAATTTTTTTTAAAGTTACTATTTTTTTCAGTAATTAGTATTTTCCAGATAAGAGAATTCTGAGCTGTCTTATAAAATCAATGCACCTCTTCCTCATTGGTTCCAACAAAATCAAAACGATTCAGTAAGTCCACAGGCAAAGGAGCCCTCTAAAGCCTTGTTCTACCAGAAGTGATATCATGTGACTGACAACACTGATCCATCTTCTAGAAGATGAAAACAACCTCACAAACACTTTAGATTCTCCTTCATGAACAGGTAATTTTCAGATATCTAATGCTATTTATTTTCCCTTCTCTAACCCACTGTAATTCTGGACGGAGAACTCAAAATTATTTGAGCTACTCACCACTTTTCTACAATAGGCCGTATCTCATTATTACCCAAATCCAACTTATTTATAAAACATTGGCTCATACGCTGTTATACCCCATACAATTCATTTTTATGTGTGGTTGTTGCAGCAAACTCTTGCTCTCTCTTGCTCTATCTCCTGTTTTAGGCAAATGTGTGTACATTCTGGCAGATAAAAATGCCTCATTTTGTGAATGCATTCTTAGAGTTACTGTACATGAGATAAATACAATACAATAAATAGTATATAAATAAATACAATAAAGAAATCTGAAGCAACTGAACTACAACAATGAGAAGAGGCACTTCAGTGAAGGCTTCTCAGGTCCCTAAGGTACACTAGGAGGACACCAAGCCAGGTATAAAAATGAGGGTTCACTAACAAACCACTGCAGAAGTGGAGTTCCCAAGGGGATTGTTTCCACAGTACTGTGTCAGAGTGCCCTTTCTCTCCAAAAGCACAGCGTCAGTGGGGCAGCAAAAAGATGCTTCATTTAAGGAAAAGTAAAAGGTGGCAACAACAGTGACAAAGATGAAAGCATTGGCCTCTAAGTGGAAAAATAACAAAACGTTGTAGTGGTTTATGATATTGTAATTGAAAAAAGTATTAAGTTGTTAGTGGAAGTGTATTTAAGAAAAGCCCCACACGTGGATGTAATAGAAAATTAATCCTTGGAGCCCAGAAAGTCCCTGAGGATGTAGAATCTATCATGAAGTTACCTCCTGTCCTAGATTTTCTTGTTGCTTGCCTCTGCTGACAACAGTTGTCTTTTCATTAGAGTATTTGATATCAATTTACTCAGACACCAGGGGCAAAAAAGGATTTCACTTTCTTCATCTGAAAGACACTGATCCACAGAATTAGTACTTTGAACAGATGCCAGGGTAAAATAGTGACACATTTTCTAAACTAATAACCACAGGTGGCCACAGCAAATTGTCCGAAGCCTCTCAGGGCTGCCCAGGCAGCTACAACTCTCCTGAATTTCTGATGATTCTGGTACAGACAACATCTAATGCAAAGGTATCTCCTTCCAGCTAGCTCTTGCTGTGTTTCATATTTCTAAACTAACCCCATAAAGAAACGTCCTCATTTTTAATGCCCTCTTTCAGATAATGCCCATCCTTCTGCATCAGAGAATGCAAGGCAGTAACTGGTCTGAGTGCATTTTTAGATTAAAATCTCACAAATGAGGTTAGCCTCCATTTTGGCATGCATTAAGCATTAAATTAACTTCACATGATACAACAAATAACCTCAGGAATTGTGTCTGTCTCACCTAATTTAACAAGAGTTAGCCACCTTCTGCTTCTTACTGTTTCTAGTATTGCAAGGACCAATGGTGCAAAGCACCTGCCGAAGCCTCCTTCCAACCAGCAATGACCCTCTTGGCAGAAGGTTATCACACAGCTTATTCCCAACTGACCTGGCATCTGTGAAATCTGTGATTCACCTCAAAGACAGCACAAAACTTTACCCACTTAACAATGTTTTCAAAGAGTTTGGCTTTTTTTCCCAAATCCTTTTGTGAACATTGATTATGCAGAGGATTCATTACAGAAATCCTTACCAAAAAAACTGACTGGCCCTGAAGTGACTGGTTCTGCACCCACAGGGGTGCAGATTTAGGACCCCAGTTGCCCAGTAGCCTTGGCTGAGATCTGTCAGAGCTGTGCTCTTCACTGAGCTTTCTGAGCCCCCTGAGTCAGGCTTAAGCAAGAAGATGAAGAAATGCTTCTGGACCTGCATCAAGCAGAGCTTGTGCTTTGCTACAGCCAGAAGCGACCTAAATTGGATGGCTAAAATTAGACAGCATGAATTTCCTCCTAAGTATCACTGTATCTTGGTGGAAAAGTAGAAAATTAAGGTGGAAACATGAGAGAACCAGAAACAAACCCCTCTGTTTATCAGCAGGACACCTACACCATGGACACAGGACCCTCTGCAGTCAGTACATCACTGACCAACAATGATCCCTCACACACAGCGAAGATCTGTCATGGTTTGGACTCAACAAGGCTACTAACAAGGTATAAAAAAATGTTATTTTTATCAGAAGACCTGGGGATCAAATTCAGACAACCGATTTATTCCAGCAAAAAACAACACATCACCTGAGAAGTCTTGCATAGAAGATTTATCTCCAAAAACAGAAACTCAAAAGCATCAGTTATTGTTGTTCTTCCATCATTTTTTATCCCATTGCTTTGATGTTCAAATGAGCTTCCTCACTCCAAACTCCTCCTTTCAGGGAGGGTGCACTGTTAATGCAATAGAAGATGAGAAAACCACCCTGAAAAACCGTACTAAATTGTGTGGGCTTCCCTTTCAATCTTTGGCTACTTCATTGCCTTCACTGCAACTTCAGCAAAGACCTAATTCAAAACCCCATTTTCTGCCCACAGGAGAAACTGTAAATGCTCATGTTTTAGCCCATGGTCATTTTGCAACATGGACAACACTCAAAAACATGAATCCATCTTCATTCAGGTGAAAAGCTCTTGTCCTCACGAGCAGCCCTGATCTGGGATGGGATCTATGGGTGGGAGAGGGAACAGTGATCCCAGTGGTTCTCCCACCCCAGGGGCATGGGATCCTCCCTGGGATGCTCAGATTGGAGATACAGGACTGAACCTATTCCCACCCTCCATTATTTTGACTGCCAGCCCAGACAGGAATAATGCACAGCAATTAAATACGTTCAGACACTACATTTAGGAGATTTAATTTCAGCCTTAGTTTCTTCCACTGAACATTAGACTTGGTACTTACCAGTCAACTCTGTCTCTTCAGAAAAATTAAAGACTAAAGAAATTCAGGCACTTTTTTAAAATAAAACTTTAAAGAAAGTTGCTAATTATGTTTTGGAAGCCAGTCTGGATGGTTGGAAAAAAATGCTCAAACAAACTTAATACTTCCTGTATTTGAATAATTTGGGTATGCAGGCATATAATAGTTCGAGTATTTTTATTGGGTGCTTTAAAATAGATATATGATTTGGCTATGATCTTTAGTACTAACTTGAGAAAAATTCTGAAGTCATGTTGTTTATGAAAAAAAAAAGTCATATTCCCTCAGTACAATAAATTTCCAGTTGTCAACAGTTAATGCTGTCTTCAACTCACATATTCAGTTTTCATTTAAAATGATCTCTCAGAAATTTTACTCTTCTTTTCCTTAAACAGCTATTCCTGTTTTGCCAAAGACACACCAAAAATTATCTGTATTTCTATTACTAATACAGCAGTTTTACAAGACAGGAAAGTTACGAGTGAGATAGGCAGCTGCTGAGTACCTTTAAAAAATCCCTTCTATAAACATAACACTGACATTGTTACAGCATCATAAAATTACAGAGTCAGATCCTGTAAATGTGAAAATACTCCAGTTACTCATCTATCTGTGTCTGCAAAGTCAGTCACTTGTTGCTGTGCAGTGCTACACTCCAATTACTGGGGCTCAGCCTTCCCAGCCGTGTTTCTCTCCCCTTCCCTGCAAAGCTGAAGAGCTTTGGGCTTTTAAACTCAACTCAACCTCCGCCCAATTACTTCAGATACACTTTTTCCATTTTTGACCAATTCTCTCTTTCTCCGATAATTGCCTGAGAGGCTTTTTCTCAGCGGCGTTTGCAGGGCAGAGCAGGGCTTTCCCTCCTCCTCGGGCTCCCTGGCAAACAGCCCATCTGGCATCCATGTGACAGCGTTTGCCATGTGGGATCTGGCAGAAAAGTGCCACATTACCAGTAGCAATCATGGCCATAAAGAGCACAACGACACACAAAGAAATGACTTCCAGATTATTTTTTTTTTTTCCCTGAGATGCAGAGAAACCCTGTGTATAAAACATTGCTTTTTTTTTTACTGCAACTCACAGTGGTGATAATATAGCAGGGGTCTGCAGTAATATGTTTTCTTTAAGCCTCCTATTCCTCTCCAAAGACTTAACACTGCAAGGTCTCACCTAAGCTTGGCTCTCAGCTGCATCAGTGAAGGTACTCGATGCATAACGCTTCGTAGCACATGATCTAAAGAGCAGGAAGAATACATTTGCTATAGCCAAGTTACCCCAGCTGAGAGCTGTTTGCATTTAATATATACCCTTTAGGATTCTCCGCGTTACAGGGGGAAGGGAGCTATATAAACAGACTTGGGGGGAAGGAAAAAAAAAAAAAAAAAGCATTGCTCACATTTTTTAAAAGTTGCCTCAGGCAGTTATAAGTTACATAAAGTTGCTCCTGTTCCTGTTGTAGTTATGCCAAAGTTATCTAAGGTGACTAGCATGAAGTGACAACTCCAGACTTGGAAAACAAAGGTCCCTGAATGGGACCTTTTCACATACAAAAAAAATCAGAATATAACTGACAGCCCACAAAATAAGACATGACTTCAAAACTTCATTGTGATCATGAAGATTATTGTAAGATTTAAAAAAAAAAAATATACAAAACATCTATACTTAAAACCAGACTAATTACTTGTAGGTTAGCAGAGTCTGAAAGAAACTATTCTTGTTTCCAGTAGCTGCATTCATGGACTTCATTTAGCCTGACACTTGTGTAAAATGTGAATATTTAGCTTTTCCTGAGTATTTATTCCCTACACTCATAATCCTTCAAAATCTATCGCATTAGAAGGAGAAGATAAAATGAGAGATATTCTGGGGAAAATTACTCCCTTTTCTTAACATTCTTCTTCCCCCCACACACGCATTCTCCATTTCCCACACACATTTTTAAGGCACCGCAATGCACGTTTTCAGGAGCTAAATCTATGAGAGAAATCTAAAAGAAAGGATATTTTAAAATAATCAAGGCAAAAATAAAAACCCTAACTAAATACAACAGTGAAAAGTGTACATCTTTTGTGTCTTTTATGAGAAAGGAATGATTAAAAATGTACCAAGAGCCATGAATGCCATTTTACTGTCATTTCCTTTGATTAACCTTCACCTGACCTCAATCCCTAAGGCAATTTCAGTTTCTTTTTGTTCTTCCATTTAAATTCTTCAGTACACCAGGTGAGTACATCTCTGTCAGTACAGAACATTAATGGGGAGCAGAGTGGTTTTGGGGAGGATTTCACAGAAAATGTTTGCTCTGGAAAATCATTCGCAAAAACCTTAACAGGGACAATAACAGGTCACATTTACTCCAAAACTGAGGTTTTTACGATCCCTGTGGAATTACGTAATATATTTTTCTAGGTATTAGTTAAAACACAACTGAGCAAACAACACCAGTTTACACCAGACCAAGACGTCGGTGCTGCTGGCTGGTACAGACTTACCAACCCAGCCATGTTGGCAGCTCTCACCAACATCTCTGCTCTGCATTTGTAATGATGTCAGCTTCCACATCAGTTATGAAATGTAACTGACCTGCTGGAACGTGAAAAAAGCCAGCATGAACAAAACCTCAAAAAATAAATTATAAACTCTGCAAAAGGAATGGATCCAGCATTCAATGTTTGCACAGAAATCTTATAGTACAATTCTTTCTTCTTTTAAAACTTACTATTTTACTAAGAGTCTCACAGTCTTGGGGGCTGAGTAGAAATCATGAAGTGCTGCATACTTAGACTCTGTTCTTCAAACTTTAAAATGTATAATGAAAAAAGTAAAAATTGGGAAAGGGCAAAAAGTATCTACAAAAATCATATAATATCTGTGGCATACGCCTGATGAAGAAATGTTAAGGAAATCTGACCTATTAAACTCATTGGAGACTGACTTAGGGAATGAGTCAATCCTCATCTATAAGAATTGATAAGATGCTGAGGCTTCTGCTAGAACATTTTTAATCTATCAGGAAAAGATGTGAGAATCCACAGTCAAATTAAGACTAGAACAAAGGTGCAGTTTTAGCTCTCAGAAACCACCATGAGCCATTGTACCAGCTTACTTCGGGATGAAGAGATACTTCATCATACATTATCATTCAAAAAAAATATTCTCTTACATAAGCAGGAGCTATGGCTTCAGTGTAGGATTTGCTTTTCATTGCTGTCAGCCAAATATGTCATCTGACTGCATTCATACTATATCAGCTTCTTTTTTTTCACTCCAGATGAATTTTCAGATTTTAAAACAAAATTTAAAAAAAATTGCCAAGCTGTGACACAAAGCATCACTATATCTTGCAAAGTGCCATCCAAAAAAAGTTCCATTTGGATTGACTGAAATTTATAGGCATGAATCATTTTGAAGTGTTTTATTTCTTCTAGACTTTCTAATTTTCATTTTCTTGCTCTCTGTAGATTTTTTAAAAATTGAGAATAAAGACAAACTTGTTGGGTTTCTTAATACTAGAATTGTCTACCGTGGCAATTTCCAAACTCTACGGTTGTAAAGGAGGTAAGTGATTCATTAACTCCTCTTCTGTTAGCAATTTTATTGTCCACAAACTGGCACTTCCTGACAACATGAAGAAGTTGCAGCAGAAAAGTTCCTGTTGATCTCAATAATGACTCTTTTTTGATCTTCAATATTTAATAGTATTCATACAACAATTAATAGATATTCTTTAAATCCAACTATTTTGCCTTGTGTCTATGCAAACTCTGCTTCCTTTTGATTTCTAGAGGGCACATCCAGCGAGCGATGCCAGCTCTGCGCATTCCACTGGGTTGTTTAATCTGTGACAGATTCCGCACAGACTTTTCCATTACAACATCTCCACCAAGTTTTCTAGTAAAATGGCCAGCTCTTGAATGACAGATGTACTCACCTGATAGAGAGCAATACATAAATGGAGGAACAAAAGGATCTGAAACTGCCTTAGGGGGGAGGTCAGGTGAAGGTTAATCAAAGGAAATGACAGTTCAATGGTATGCATGGCCCTTGAGATTGCATATGTGTATTTTGTTGGGAAACATTTAACTGTTTTACCTCTATTTAGGAAGAAACCAAAACAAAGTGCATACATGAAAAAATTGCAGAAGCAGCCATAGATGCCTCTTAGCCCAGTAGAGCTCGCATTGGCAGATTGTAACCTTGCCAGCTGAGAGCCAAAGAAAGCCAAAAGATGACAACTTTTCATGTGGTTTCACTATTGCAAAACTTTTCATTATCACAGAATACAATACAGTAGCTGGGGAGCCAGGGAAATTCAATGAAGGTCTCATTTATCTTGCTCCCATATTTATTCCCAATATTTAGTTGTCTTCTCCCAAAATAAGTGCTGGAATTAAGGAGGGAAAACTACAGCTGGAAAATACCATAGAAGTCCACAGAAACTCATTTGTGTCCTGTAATGAACTTGGTTGTGCTATGTTCCTGTCTCATTTGCATTTCCTTTCCAACAATATTCGTGCACTTGGATTTTTATTATCAATAGCACTTTCAAAACCTGATTTTAAGCTTGCATGCATGGAGAAAGGGATTTTTAAATACACTCTCCTCAAACATTTAATCATTAAATTTATGCTAGTAATTGTCCTCAATTAACTGGAGAATTAAACCAATATCATGTGACTTACCAATCACAAATAAGTAATAAATACATCCTGAATTCTGATTTCTAGTTTTGATTAAAAAAAATTAGTCAATAGATCTCACAAAAAAATTTGACAACTATTTTTTTTATTCTTCCCACAGAATAAAAGGCAAAATTCACTGAATGAATTATTAATTATGAGTTATTCATCCAGCTCTAGTAAAAACTAATCTGTTTCTTTTTTAAGCATCAAAAAGGTCTTTCAAATATAAGTTACAATAATGAAATATGGCAGCAGATCTTGAAATGTGCCCTTATCCAGTCTGCAGATACGTAAAAGGTTACAGTACGAGAGTTATTAATCCCCCATCACTCTGACAATTGATTTTGAACACAGTCTGTTGCAGTCTTTATAATGCAAGATCATAAATGTTCAAAACTAATTCATTGCTCTTTGTTCCACCTGGCAAAAAAATACTGTCAAATTGAGTTGTGTTGATGCAAAGATGCAGATGAGTATTTAAGTGTTATTTTTATCCAGATTTGTAAGTTTGTGTGGTTAGAAGCATTCACACAGGAGCAAAGAAAGAGAAAGAGATTGTGCTGCCTTTAATCATCAGGAAATATTTGCACAAATAGCAACAGGTTGGGTTTTTTTAAATTAATTGAGAAGAGTAATTATTTTAATTTGTCAGTATTGATATTTTTGGTTTGCACTATGTTCCCTGGTATCTGTCAGATTTTGAAATATGCACATGCAAAACCACTTGCTCTATATGCATGTTGACATACATACCAGGCAAGTATTCCTCACAAACCAACGAGGGATATGCAAAAGCTTTCATCCTACATGGTTGGTTTCTTAATTCCTAATTTTGAAGCAGAAGAGCATTTCAACATCAAAATATTCCTATCCAGAAATCTCTGTTTTTCATAGTCTCTAAAACATTTTTTCTCAGTAGAAAGATGAACCTGTAAAATTACTTTTCTTTTCAAAATAACCATGTAATACTTCTTTAATACTACTTTTTAATCTTACATATTTTGCAGTCCAATAATATAAACTTTTTCTTTCCATTAGCTAGGGGCAGAATCATTTAATTGTCCTGGCAAGTTTACTCCTTTTGAGTTATTATTTTTACCACAATTATGAAGTAGGAGAGCTATCTGACTGCACGCCAGAACTGCTGCAGTCATGCAGACATGTAGACATCTGTATGATATTGAAATTAATTTCCAGTATAAAACAGTTAACAGAATAACCCTAGATAAAGGCAAGTATAATATTAATTTCATTCTTTTTGTTGGCAATGTCGTAAAGTCCATTGCTCAAGTACAGAGCACTTTGCTGAGACAGATACAAATTAATTTTACCATTCTTCTTCAAATACGAATTTTAAAAGTCAACTAAAGGCTACAACAGCTTTGGAACATTTCAGTGATCGTTTTAATTACCTATCATACAGCTGTGAGACACTGCAAAAGGGAGGGGTGGAGAGAGCAGGGAGAACAACACCTGGTGCATTAGCAATTGTTTTTCTGATATAAAAAAGAAAAACCAGTTTCCAAGCAGTCGAACCAACAAAAAACTCAGCAAAGTCAACACATTTTTTTTTTTTTTTTGGTCAGTACATTAATGTGGTATTCTTATTCTGGACTGCATGGTTTTATTCTGTCAATACGTACTTTCACTGTTAAATAGAACCACCAAATTTCCAAACATTAAACATATGAACTCTGACAGTTTTTAAACCTTGCTGTTCCACCCAAAGTTGATGCACACACTACAGTAAGTTGCTAAAGATACACATGGAGCTTCTTTCTGGGTTCTCATTCTATAACAAAAAAGCTCACTGCACTTTTATACGCAACTACAAAAAAAAGGCATATTTTTTGTCATTCCAGCCCTTAATAGAATTGAAATCGAGAGGCTATTAGGATTTCTGATGGCCTTTGACACCCTGGCTTCCAGCATCTCAGCAATCAGTCAGTGCTGGGGTAACAAAAGACCACTCAAATGTACGGTTGTCATCCCCACACTACATCTGTTGGCCATGCTGTTAGGAAGTGTTGACCCCATCATTTCACCGTAAACACTGCTGAAATCAACAACAACAAAAACAGAAATGAAAAAGGAAGCTGGATGTCAAAAGTCAGGTCAGCACATTTTATTTGCACATGTGACAGTAGAGATAGAAGGAATCACTGAATTAAATTAAATCAAAGCAAACCTGCTAATTAAAACAGCTAAAATTATGTTTGTGAAGATGTGTGACTGGTTTCCTGCTTATCTGCAAATAAGCCTCCCCACAATATAAACATGTTTCTATTTCCACTTCATTTATAACAAGTCTTTAGGCAGATTGTAATTAGTATTTTGAGTTTCTAATAGAAGACCTATTGTGATACTGGAGAAATATTTTTCCTGACCATCAGAATACCTAGTATTGTAGCTTCAGTCTCAAGGGTTCTCACCTGTTCTTCTCACACTGGTCAACTTTGTCTGAATCCAGATTTTTGAGTATGTGTCTGAATACCATCATCTTCATAATGTTTTGCTTGTAGCTAACCACAAATGTGGGCATTGTATTCAGTTTACTTGGATTTATTCCGTAGCTTACTTTTCACCCAACCCTGAAAGAATGAACAAAATTATCATGCTAGGGACTAAAAGAGTGGGGTCGATAAAAAAAGTTTTGCACAAAAATTATACTATTTTTTAAAAATCAACTTTTTTGTTTCTCATTTACTTATTCCCAATTTCACAATGCATAATTTTATACAAACCCAATTACATAGCTCAGTGATTTACTGGCAAAGCTGGCCAGAAGAACTTATCTGGCTTTAGCTAATGTGTATGCCTATTTACAATCAAAACAAATCCATAGAAAATTGCAAAATGGCCACAAAAAAAAAAAAAAAACCAAAAAAAAAAAAGTCAGAAATGCATCAGAAGTGATACAAGCTGATGTAAGCTGAAAAAGTTCACCTTATACTATGTTTTCACTGGACAACGGATAAACTGTGGTTACGAGTAGGGGTTCAGTCTTTCAGATCATGCACTATTTGTTTATTCCAGTATTTAACTTCAAGCACGTATGGAGTTTCATTGGCTTGGAAAGCATGGTGTTTTCTTTTTGCCTTTTTCATAATTTTTTTAAGGATTAGTTTGCACAGTTAACGGATGCGTGGCCTGACTTCAACAGGATTACTCAGATGTTTACAGTTACCCATGGGTTTGAGCAGGTTTTTTAGATTCAGGGCTATAAGGCATTAGGCCACAGAGCTGCATGTGCATCACATTAACAAACGGCTACACAAATGGAGTGCGATCTGATACTGGTCCCTTGAACACGAAAATTGTAACCAGTAACACTGCAATAATGGCTGTGTATTACAAATATCTTTTTTTTTTTTTCTTGAAACATTTCTGAAACATTAAAGAATGCCTTGGGAGGAGCACAGGCATAGTAGTTTTATATAGTTTGTATAGAGTGAAATTTCTAACCCAAAAATATAAATGAAACATTTATCATTTTTTAATTGCACAACAAATAATTTCAGGTTATTCTACATTTCTTCCCCCAGTATGACTACTGGGCACAACTCTCAGTAAGAGATTTGGTTGGACATGACCCAGAGTTCATTTACTCGCTTACCTCAAAGCAAATGCCTCCTAAAAATACATCAAGTTGCAAATATGCTAAACCCCAAATTTTGCTGTAATTGCATGTGCCAGCACTAAGTCCTACATCAATAAGAAACCCCACTGATGTCAGCATGACTTGTGACAACACAAGATTTTCCTCCCCTCAGTACAGCTATAAAACTGGATCCTTGGTGAGTATATTTGAATTATGTGGATTATATATGATTAAACAGATTTGGATTAAATCACAGCAATGGGCTGTCTTATCAAGAACATACTGTCGGGACCACATTGATGTACAGTAATCAAGGTGACCTTATAGACTTATTACAACTCTGATCAACTTTGGCGGATGAGCATTTTTTTCCACTCTGCAAAGATCAGGCTGCAAGATGTAAGGAGTTGGAATGCTGCTTTCCTGATGAATAGTTTTCATGCCTTAAAATTATGATTCAGGCAACAAAGAGCAATTTTTCTTGCAGGGGAAGCCAATCTCAGCTAAACTCCTTGAGCTCTGTTTCATTCATCAGGATGGAAAATATGGCTAGCTGTGCCTTGTCCTAGCATGCAAGAAAATCCAATCAAAGGAGAACAATATCTGAATAAAGAAATCCACCAAAATCCCACGCAACCCAAGTTTGCCCTTTATTATATCACCGCATTATCTTGCCTAATTTTTAAAATACGCTCTGAATGTTGATGTGAAACCTTACATGTTATTATTGTGGTTAGTTTCCATTTAACCAACAAATTAATGCATAAATTTACAGTAGACTTAACCATAAATGAAAGGGGGGAAAAAAAATTTCTTTCTCAGCAGAGTAACGAGGATACAGCTGAGAAAAGAATCTGGTGACACAATTCTGCAATAACCTCCAGCTAACCAGAGCTAAACTGTTAACTCCAAAAGCTTCAGACAACTCACAGGCTGCTGCTCCAGTAGAAGAGCTTCAACAGCTCAGGAGCATGTGCCTTGTGGATGCTGATACACGTCCCCATATTTAATATGGGTAACATTTGGCAACCATCACTACAGAGGTCATTCTGAGGGTAGAGAGGAAAAAGACCTAACAGATATAAAAAGGCAAAAAGAGACCCAGGCTGCCAAAGGCTAGGGGTTTGGCAACGTAACAGAGATAAACTTGTCAGCAGCACAGCTTTCCTGAACCGAGGCTTTCAGGTCTCCACGCAGAAACCTGTGCCTCTCGCCTTTGGATTAAGCACCCCAGAGGTTCACGGATCCATACATAACATGGAAGAGGAAGAAGGAGGAAAAAGGGAAATTAACAGTAACAGGAATGAACTTTCCTGAAGTTTACTGCAAGTTATACATCAGCTCAAACAGATTTTTTAGCCCAAGATACCATATAAAAATTTCAAATGGCTTGCTGGGGGTGGCAATCTGTTATATAATCTATTAACACTTTTAAAAGTTTGTGCTGCATTGTATCTCCTATGGACACGTGTTGTAAACAAATAGTGTTAAAAAAAATGTAAACAAATGTGCTCTGAACTTCTGGATTCCCACCTACATTGAAGGACCTGTGTTTTGCAGCCGAGTTGTGGTGAAGTCACAGGCCTGGAAACTTTCTCCCCTTTAACATCCATCCTCTAAACAAGTCCCCCACCCCATCCTCTCCTCCACTAAGGACATTTTTAGTAAGATTGCTGTGCAGCTAATTACATTACCATGGCATCCAAGTACCACACAGTCACGAGACCTACTTCTTTTAACAGCCCTTGGGTTTGTAGAGAGAAGCTAATAGGGAAACATCCTTATGTTTGGAGAGATGAGGCACAAGGTCAAGTCGTTTGTCCAACATCACTGCAGAAGATGCCCTGGGCAGGAAATTGCTCCATGTGCAGTAGCTTCCAGAATAGACTAGCTGCCAAAGCAGCTGCATGACCACCTACTTAACCAACCACCATGCCTTCAGGGCCACCCACAGGAGACAGTGCTGGGACTCCAAGAGGAAATCTTGAATAAAGAGAGTGCAATACCTGCTTGCCACCTGCACTCTGCAGCCTCCAGCTAAGCCATCAGCCCTCGCAGCAGCATCAGGCTGAACTGAGGGCCCCAGGGCCTTGACAGCTTCCCAGAGTCCATCCTTGTGGAATTCTTGTGCCGCCTTCTGCAAAGGCAAATGAAATGTGTGGGCAGCCTACCCCCAGGCAGAGCTCATCCTGCAGATGAGAGCCATGCAGATGCCCATGAGGAGCATCACAGACCACTGTCCACTTGTTCTGCAATAAATTTCTGTGGCAATTATCAGGTAACTTACATTTTTGACAGGGCCAACTTCATCTGTTCTCTTGAACGATCTTAGGGCTGGAGTTACAGATGGTATTCCTTGACTTTGACCTTCCTATACATGATGGCCTGAAATGAACTACCACTTACATGGATATCCCCTGTGTCCTAACTCATGTGACCTTGCCTGAAACTTGCCTTGTCCAAAATAGCTACTCTGATCCCTTTCAGCTCTCCAAAAACAGACCACTACTCAAAGATCTATTTTCTCCATTCTATTCCCCCATGCAGAACAGAATTACTCTTTATTTCTAATTCCCTTCACCAAGTTCTCTCATCTGTTTCCATTTGATTCCTCTAACAGACTCTTTAGCCACATCTGTGCTACTGAAAGAGTTTTATCATGACCTACTACAACCTGTTGTTTATTTGCCTATTACTGCAAAACCTTGCAGAGTTGTGTGTTATCTCTGGTGTTGCCATCTTTCACTGCTCTGATGCTAAAATGTTTCTTCTTACAGACTTACACAGCATTTCCACCAAATAACTATTAAAAAGCCCCAAGAAAAGTCTTAAGCCCCTCTTGTGTAAAGCACACCCTGCCCAATCCCACCTCCAACCACACCACCAGCTAAAGAAGCTTTATGATGGAAACAGGCTCAATCACAGCAGTTTGCAGGCTCTTAAATTATGCAATCTATGTAAACTCATAGTACTGCTTTCTGAACCTGTCAGCCAGCTGAACTAACTGAATACTAAGATATATTCTGCCACTGAAGTGTCTTACTGTATATAAAACTGAGAGTGGGCTTCAAATACCCAGGAGTGAAGAATTTTGGCCAAAGTTGTAACCCACTGGAGATCTCACTTCTATGGTAAAACTTGTTCAAATCTTTGTGACAAAAAAAACATAGCCATCATGTTGTTGGTCTGCTCTAGGTACTCAACAGGCAATGTTTGCAGTAGCAGACAGAATAATTAATATTGATAACAAAAACAGTGGCATACACTCATAAAAGAAAGAACTGAAACCACAAAGGACTACAGGTTACCTATGGCACAGCAGGGACTTTTTAAGTGTCCAGTCCCTTTGCAAAAATATGTTTAGAGGAATAGCAATCAGACAGATGCAGCCATGGATAGTCAGTGGTGAAAAGAGAGACAGTAAAGAAAACTCTACTGCTGACAATCAGCATCTACACTTCAAGCTGCAGAAAAAAAACAGCTGCCTAGCTCTCCATTAGAGATGGGATTTGCCAAACACACTCTCTGATGCTCTGTTATGCAAGGTAGTGCTATGTGTATTTGCTCCTTCCACAGAGATGTAGTTTGAAAGCATTTGTATTTAGTTCTTCCACCCCCTAAATCTTCTCCACAAAGGACATCGTCACCACCAGAGCACTGCAACAAGGATCGTTTATATATCTGACAACCTTTAAACCCCCAAAGAAAGAGAAAGGGAAGCAGTAAAGCTCTCTGAAGAGCTCTTTGGTGGAACAAGCAGAATTATGAGCAGCAGGAGAAATATGAGTAATTAAGACAACAGTATATCTATATCGTACAGCTGACAGAGTGAAGCTGCAAGTTAGCTCTAGGCAAGGTGTTAGCAGAGGAAAGAACTGAGCAGACTGTTTCTAATGTTCTTGTTGAAAAGCCAGCCCAGGAAAAAGGCTAAAGGGACAATTTCATTAAAAAGAAGGAAGTAGGTTGGCTTAAGAAAGCAGTTAGATGCAGACTTGTAACATTAAAGGAACAGGTCAACAGCTATCTGTAACAAGACAAGCAATCGTTTGGAGAGTCAGCCAACTCTTGCTGTTCTTAAAAGAAAATGCTCTTAAATTATCTATTGGTGGGTTATAGAGAAAATTAAAGCTGCAGAACTGCACTGCAACACAAAACAAAGCATTAGGGTGGATGGAGGCTGCGGGAGAGCAAAGGAGAGCGAGCCATGACTTCTCCCACCCGGCAACCCAAAGCAGTGGCTGGTTTTAGGCAGTCAACGTTCCCCCAGAGCTGGTGTGCCCTCCTGCCCATGGTCCAACGGGCACGTTCCCATGCCAGCAGAGGTGCAAGGACCTGTGTTGTCAGGGCTATGCCACCCAGGTGCTGTCGGGGCTGCGTGGAGGGGCCAGATCCGCTCCCGCGCCGCAGCTCCCCTGACAAGTGCATAAACTTGATTTCACTCCTTCCTCCAGCCCCGGCACTCGGCATGCTCCAGCAATTTCCCAGCTGGCAGGACGGCCCTTTGTGGCTGCAGCAGCATGGTTTATAGCAGCCCCGAGGCTGTGTTTTCCATCTAGTATATATAAGTGAATTAGTGGAAAATTTTAGCTTACACAAATCACAGAGCCAGCGCACAGTTTGTCACGGCCAGGGCAGCCTTTTCTCAGGGCTGGAGCAGCAGTAAGGAGGTGTAGTAAAGGAACTGCAGGTTGCATCCGTGGTTCCTGCCTTACAGCTGGGTGTAGAGCTGGGGAGGGAAGTGCTGTTAGACAAGAAGGGGAAAAAAACCAAAAAAAAAACCCACCAACAGCAGCTCCCATATCTATATAGATCGAATGCATGACCGGGGCTTGGAGACAAAAAGATCAATGCATGGATATTCAGGAAGAGCAGCCTTCCTTTCTCCCTCGCCTCTCAGGCTCCATCTGTGTGAAGGAGGAGATGGGAATTACACAGAGTATAATATTTGCGCTGGAGAAATGGCAGAGGGGTTGCTCCAAATTTACATTATTGTAAACAAGAGCAGCATTTGTCCAAATGATAAAAGTTGTAGCAAAGGCAGAGCCAGAGGGCACCAAATGAGGGTCACCAGCTGCAACCGCTGTTGCCACCCAAGAAGAGGAGCTATATGGCTGCAGCAGGGGTGGAAAGATGGGGTACAGGGGAGGTGACAGAATCTCTCAGTATACTTTTCAAGTGATTGCACCCGTATGCTTCTCACATCTCATGCAGCCAAGTTTCTAGCCATGCTCTGGCCAAGTGCCCCAGCAGCTAACCCTTCCTGCTACACCTGACTTTATTTGCACCTACAAGGCCCAGTCCTTCCCAAGCATTTGTGTGGTCCTATCAGTAGAGACAGCGCTAATTTACCTAAAAAAATACACCTGGAATACTCACATAGCATTGAAGCACAGCATAGGTATTCCCTACCTCTTTTTCCTTTCCTACTTCCTCAGCCAGCGCCACAGTGAGTGATGGATCATGCCATTCCTGACCTCTCCATCAGTTATTTGGTATACAGAGGTCTGAAGCAAAGGATTTTCTTGCTACAGACCATTCTCTGCCATTTTCTCTACTATAAAGAAGTATGTGTGCCTGTGTGTAAAAAGCTGCATCGCCCTTCTCTACACAAGACTGAGGGGAAGCTTGCTGCATATTTCAAATCACAAACTCTAATGGCTCCTTAAAATACACACTTATATTCAACCCATAAATCAAAATAGGTAGTCAAATCCTGCACATAGGTCTAAATCCTTCTTACACTCTTGTGTAGCTCCATTACATACCTAAGGTGTCACACTGCCTAGATACTTATGGCTCCAGCTTGAGGCACATCCTAGGACTGATTGAGAGCACCGGAGTGTGTAGCCCTTAAAAACTCAAAAATTTCTCACTTTCCTGAGCACTAAAATGCATCTAAAATTAGGAAAAATGGGCTCTTGTCAATTTGTTGATTTGCCAATGAGTTTATTGACTCACTCATCTTGCAGAGCAATTGTTTCATGGAAATGCAAAAATGTTTAATATTCCACTGCAACGCCAGGCAGAGCTACCTGAGCCTCAAGAGCTACCTTTTGTGCCAAGCAAAGACAATCACAAGGCTGAAACTTCTCATCAGCTGCTTTTCATATAAGGGTGAGCATCTTTACAAGTCTTTGGGCTATATATTCTTAGAAAGTGAGCTCAGAATTTCATATTATTATCATATTATAGATGACATTCCTTTGATAAAGGGTCAAAGATCAGGAAGACAAGAAAAAATAAGGAAATAAAACCCAGCAACGGAGCTAGCATAATTGGACACCGAAGTCCATGGAATTGTGTCCATTAGCAGGAGTGGGTGATCTGACCCATATGCTTACCACTTTCAAGTATAAAGATTAAAACAACACGCCTAAAAGCAAAAATGGGCTATATTACATTTCAGAGAGGCTTGGGTTGCCTAAAAATCTAGAGAAATTTGCAGCCTGCCATCACAAAGACTTCAAGGCTGTTTATCCAAACTTCTCAGAAGATCCTTCTAAAAAAGGATGATGAACAACCATGTTCAGCAACACAGATTTTTAATGTAATCTGTTTATAGTTTTAGAACAATTTCCAGAATAGAACATTTTTTAAATGTCCTGAGCCTTTAGCATTCTCACTTTGATCATCTTCCATCACGTTATGGTTCAGAACAGAACGTGATGGAGCCAGGCTAACGAATCTGCCAGAAATGACATCAGAAAGCCAAGTGACCTGAAAAAAAGCCTGCTCTATTTGAGCACCACACTCTTCTTGAACATTTTCCTTTTTATTTTTTTAATACATTTTAATTAATGTTTTACTTTCACTGGAATTATTTTGCTTGCATGAAATCTCAGAGCTTGTTCTCTGAAAAAAACTAGTGAAAACAAAAGAAGCCTTATTTGACCAAGGGAAGACTGTAGGAGGTCCTCAGATAACAATAGCTAACAATTCTTTTGGGGATTGAATGGTTTAAATAACTAAGCAGGTTAACTTTAAATAATAATTGTGGATCTTGTAGCCTATGGAAGGGAGAGATTGGTCTTTGACAGAGTTTATATTACTAACCTGATGTGAGCAGACAGCTGCAAAAAAAGAAGTGATATCAGTGATAAAAATATACTTTCTAGGTGTAGGCAGGAGGAATTGCATAGTAGCACAGGGCAAATCCTGCTGGCCTCCATCCATACAAGCAGTCCTTACCCATGAAGATAGGCACTGACTGATGTGGCACTACTGCTCAGTGGACATACCAACATAGTATGGATTTACTTTAAATATTTTTTAACACTTCATATTAAATTTCACATATATAGGTTGCATTCCTTTTAAAAACTTTATCTACACAATAGCATTTATTGCCTTTTTAATTCAAGCCATGTTAGAACTGGCAAATAAGTTAGTAAAAAAAAAATGTAATGATAGCCCCCCCTCCCCCTCTATCTGATGTAGAAATAGATAATTTCTAGTACTAAAAGTGATTAAATTTGGTGCATTTCCAACTTGTATTTTAACAATGCATTACCTCCTGAATTGCTGCATAAATATTAATAGACAGCCTGATATGGAACTTTTGCCCGTAATGCCCTTGGAGAACCATAATCACAGCGAGTGGAGCAAAAGAGATGAGAGAGCGCACTGAAGATGGTGGCTCTATCCCCCAGCTTCACAGAGCTACCCTAGGTCAGGCATTTTCCATGCAGTAGCACAGATGAGCAATATCTCAAAGCCTAGACTTTGTCTAGTAAGAGATGAAAATCCTATAGACATTAATCTGCCTGATACTCATCTGAAATACAACGAAAAAATTTCCATTGATACCAAGAAGAGCTACACTGATTTTTCTCCAAATCAGCCAGACTTAATTTTTTCCATAGTGTACTTATAAATTTCATCTGCAGATGTTTGCTATTCTAATCACCTCCAAAATGATTTTATGGCACTTATCTCCCTGAATTCATCCCTCTGATACAGTCTCATGAAAAGTCACGATCGTTCTGGCTACTGTTTAAAAGAAGCCAAGTGCCTACAGACCCCCTGAAGCCATGCTCAGCCTTCTTGAAAATTGGCCAAGTATTTATATCCCTAAATACGAGATCTGGGGGCTGAAATACAAGATACCTTTTTGGAAAACCTTTTTGAACAGCCTTTCTGGTCCACCATAAACCACGTTTCTGCTTTCTGAGAAGATGGCACTATTGATTTTTATCACTCTAATGCAAGAACATTGCTTGAAACCTCAAAATACTGGCAGAAGTGCAAGAAGAAAAAAAATTTCTGTTTGACACCACCTATTGCATAGCTGTATTTTGGACACTGGTGGACTATGCTAAGGGTTAAGTTAATTTAACTTTCACCAAGTTAGGAAACTATGAAAGTTTAATCACAAATGAACTCCAGTAGGCAGTTTGGTAGCCCACAGACAAATGCTCTTGTTTTTATTCTTTATAGGCAGTGCTCAAATCATCATAAACCATATTTAAGGAGGGAAAAATTTCATAAGGGGAGGGAGCTGTTTCATATCATAGAATAAGAGAAAAAGGCACTTACTATTTTAAAATTTAAATCCAAGAAAATTACCAGAAATGCTGCTGGAAACAGAACGCTGAGAATTCATTATTTTGTTTCAAAGTTAGTTTATCATAAATCTGCCCTCTGACACGT
Organism: Scolopax mira; assembly: GCA_004320125.1. Classification (NCBI taxonomy): domain Eukaryota; kingdom Metazoa; phylum Chordata; class Aves; order Charadriiformes; family Scolopacidae; genus Scolopax; species Scolopax mira. The sequence continues at coordinate 237,730 of BJBW01004238.1, forward strand.
AATAACTAGTAACGTTTCAAAGGTTATTTGATAGTAAGTTCAACAGTGTAGGTGACTGAACATGTGAGCTGCATGATAATGAGTCCCAGGGGAAATCAGGCTTTAGGATGCAGGGTGAAGCATCCCTAGGCTTGTATTCAAATGGAAAAAAACATATTCAAAAGTTTATTGTTTATCTGCTAAGAACATCAAATAATACACAGTCCTTCAAATCAAATGTATAAAGCACGCTAGAGAACTATTTGCTGGGGGGAAAATGCCTGATTTGATCCAAATTCAAAAAAACTAATAGCTTGTACACTGAAATCCATAGAGTGATTTTGATATAAAAAGTGGAGGGGAGTATTTCGGCGTGTTCTTTTACAGAACTAAAAGGCACAGCAAGTCAATTTGCTCTTGCATCAGGCTCTAGAAAGAAGAACCAGAGAGCATTATAACTAGTTGTTTCAAATCCTCTGCATTTCAGTACAATGGAGCTCTTTAAGTGTGACAAATACAAATTGCGCTACTCATCCTGAATTTCATTTCCAAAGTACGTTGGCTGTAATTGATTAATTCATAGTGTACAAACTAATTTAAAGCCAATAATGAGAGCAAAAGATTTTATTTTTCAGCAAGGAGGTGTGGTACATACACCCCACTCCAGCAGTATAATAGAGCCCCACCTCTCAGCTCGTTAAGCTTTTAAATAGCCAGTCTGATGCTGCCCTTACCGAAGTCAATGGCAGGTTTTGTCATTAGCGGTGCCGGAAAAGCATGTTAGACAGAACTTTTTTTTATATATATAAACTCTCTGTATCACAAATGCCGAGGGCAGCAGCATTCCAAGCCCATAGCTACCCTGCCCCTGGCATCCTGCCACCCCACTGCAGAGCGGAGATGGAGGGGACGGGAGCTGCTCCTCTCCAGCCTGGGCAGGCTTCTGTACCTGGAGGGGTTTGCCAAAGGAGGCACTGCAATTAAGGATTTGTTGTTGAGTTTGGGTAGGTCATGGAGAAGTCTACTGCCAAATTTCCATCTTAAGAGAAACACCTCAGCTATTGAAAGTGATCTCAGGTGACTCCTGCTGTTCCGGTGTAGACCCGTACCTGTCACGCGCACTAGTTGCCTTCTTGTACCAGCTACGTAGTCCTCTCTGTATTTGAGAGGCTGTTATTTCATAATGCATTTTGGACTTTGAGAACAAAATTAGACTTTACTTTCAAGGTATCTTTCACGAATTAAATCCATTTTCTGGACATATTTTTAAATTGTCTCCTTTTTAAATTCATTACTTAAATTGTTGCATACCCTACACTTAAGCGGTGGGAAGTTTTGCAGCATATCTCTTACTTAACATCACTCTATCAATACTAACTCCTAATATTATGATGGCTTTTTTCAGAAATGTAACTGGCAGAGCTTTACTGACACACCACAAGTCCTAATTGTCATTAAAACTCCGAATTCTGTACTGACAAAAATCAGAGACTGAAATGCTCATATCTAGCCAAGTTCTAAAATATCCAGTGAATGTTTGCTTATTCACCTACTGTATTACTATGTATTTCCAACAGAGCCATTTTCCATAGATTAACTTTGGGAAAACAACAGCATTTAAATATGCACCAAAAGCAAAGATAAATAAAAAAAAGCAAAAAAAGCAGTAAAGCTGTCTAAAATGCTTTTTTACTATTCTTAATATAGAGTTTCTACGTAGAAGAGGATTGAACCCAAAAACTAGCACGATCTCGAAGAAAATATATTTAGAAGAGATGGCAAACTTTCTGGATTCATTCCTTGAAATATTCTGTTACCCACTCTTCAACTTTTTTCAGTATTTATACATATAAATGTACGGAGGAAATTAGAGCTACATTAAAATACGAAAAACATTAAAAATGGCCACAGAGCTATTAATACAAATATATTAAATAAGAATGGTCTGAACTGGACCAGGCACGAACTTTAATTATTATTCCAGAAAAGAGTTAAAAACGTATACGTTACTAGAGGAAGTTAGTTCTGCCCAGAGCTGTGCTATTAAAGGGTGCACAAATCAGTGCACTCATTTTCCTATCGAGCATAAAGCTCCCGGCTGCCGGTTATCGGGGGTATCCGCAGATCCACACCGAGCGACTCCACTCGGGGTCCTTCCTCTGTGTGGTCTTTCAGAACTGTCGTTATCAGCTTTCTGTTTATTATTGTGCTCAGTTTAAAGGGAATTTGCCAAGTGATCCCTGGACTCCAATCTTTAGGCCTGTTGTCAGGACAAATTAATTTCTGTGGAAACCCACTGTGCCTCAGATACCATCTAGGAAATGTAGGATTAATGGAGTCCCTGTACAACAAGCTTTGTAGTGTGGTTGCGGGGGGAGGGGAGAGCCTCTTGGAAGGGAGAAATAACAAAAATAAAGCCCCTGCACTTTGGGTTTGTTTGGGGGGGAGTTCACATTTTTTTATTACATCAACTCCCATCGATACTATTTAAAATATGGTGTAGCGACTGAATACAGACAGACTTTTTAACAAAAAAGAACAGTGAATGGAAACTCTATATTACCAAAGATCTGAGGTCTAATTATCAATATTTTATATGTTATATGCTCAATCCAGTCTCTTCAGTAGGTAAAAACAGGATATTAAAAGAAACAGTCCCCTGTGAATCTTAGCAAAAAATAATGAAACTTAATACATAGTCTTTTGGAAAAGGGGTATTAAAGCTGGATTTCCTACAGGCCCAGCTCAGTACTGTCTTAGCTGACATTTGAGGCTTTTTTTTTTTTCCAAAATTTATATTTTTCCATTGTTAAAAATGTTCAACTGCCACTGTTCTTGCAATAAGTATACTTAAAAAAAATTATTTTCCTGCATAGAAAAAAAAAAAGAAGTCATTATTTTTCTGAGTGATGCTAAATTAAGTCTAAATTTAGAGCTGTAAAAGGTAAACCAGTATTTTCCCCTCGTGTTTGTCCTTTGTCGGAGAGGAGAGGAGAGGAGAGGAATTCCAATACATTTTTATTGATCCTTTCTCATTTTCAGGAGGCTGACTCTGCCCATAGTTAGATATTTAAGATAGGTTAAATATCTTGCAAATTGGGAATTCTGACCCTTATTCTTTTCTCTCTAAAACTAAATCAGCTGATAAAATACAGGACAAAGATAGTAGAAACCCAGGTCCACATTCTGTACTGTATTACAGCTTGAGATCCCCTGTGGAATCAGCGAGGTGTAAATCTGCCCTGAAGTTAGTCTTAAGTGGCACTGAGATACTTAAGGGATCACAAAAGGAAAAAAAACAAAACAAAACAAAACAAAACAACAACAAAAAAACCACAACATCGTTAAGGTCAAACTTTTGCTATAAGCAAAATTTGACTTTCTAACATGGTGTTGGTACGATGTTAAACTGCTAATAGCGGTGCTACTTTTGCCACCCAGTGCACTGCTAATACCTTATAAACTTGGCAGATGCAGATGCTGAAGCTGCAGGAGAAGCCTCCTTTCACGTGTCTTCCCAGTTTGCAAATGCCTCAGTGCAATCTCCTTCTGAAACGAGGAGCGTTGCAAGAATTCATGGGGTTTGTGCGATAACAAATTTCGTTTGGAACAGCATTTACAGAGAAGATGCGTTTGGGGAGATTATTTCATTAAACTCACCTGTAAATGAGGACTACTTTCTTTTTATTAAATATTCCAAGTGTGTGTATTCTTCCCGAACTAAAACATTTAATCTTGAGAGACTTTTTATATACCAGTTTTTACTATTACAGAAATTCAATTAACTCCATAATTATGAACACAAATACCATTGAGTGTTACATGTGATTTGGTGGTAGTAGCTACAGGGCACACACATACATTCTGTTTTATGATTTAAAACTTAGAGTAATGATGATAATAATAGGCAAAAATTCCCAAAGATCATCCTAATTCTTTGGATTGCATGCAATATTTTACGTATACCAATAATTTTTAAATATGCTGTTCACATTTTGGCAATGAAGTGTTTAACTGCAGTAAGAAATGTCATTTACAACCAGTGGGCTGGATTCCCAGCTGATAGAAAGTCACCCAAACTGTGACAATTTGCCTTAAGTGTCAGCCTGGCCCCATTAACGCATTCCATGACAAACTCAAACAACCCAAAGCAAAAGGCAGTAAATGAAGCCCTGGTGATTTATGTATGGAGTGGGAAAAATAAAATTTAAAAAGAGAAAAAAAGAAAAAACAAAACAAAAGAAAAGAAAAAAAAAAGAGAGAGATAAAGGCGGGGGGAAGAGAGAGAAGAGAGGAAAAAAAATAATAAAGAAAAACAAAAAAAAAAAAAAGGAAAATATATGTGGTGGAGGAAGGGGAAACTCTATAAAGTCTTTTAAAACTTTACATATACGGGCGGTGCCAAGAAAAGGCCTCCAGGCAGGGGAAGGCCGGGGAGCACAGCCACGGGGCGGCCCTTGGAAGCCCTCTGCACCGGGCAGGATGACCGGGGAGGAGGTGGTGGGTCAAGAGGCAGGATCTGTCCGTCTGTACCGGGCACTGCCTGGCAGGAACTGTTGCATGGTTGTTGTGAGAGCGAGCAGGGTGGCTGCAGGGTGGCTGCCAGGCTGAGCCCCAGAGCACTGCCCCACTTCTTGGGAAAACCCGGGTTTTACAGCAGGCGATGAAGCACCCGGCTGGGGTCAGCAAGGGGCCTCGGGACGTTACACCTGAGGTTTTTGGGGGCACTGAGGCGGCTAAAAGCAAAGTTCAACAGTAGAGTCATGATACAGTCTTACAGAGAGTTCAAGGTGGAAATCAGCATTCTCAGTACGCAGGCGGCACCTGCGGAAACACCTCAGGTGATGGGCACCATGTAAAGCCACCATTCACACAGTCAGTATCTGTGACATCTCCTGTGCCATGGGCGTTTGTTGACTCCTCACTGATAACCTCTGGTTGTGCCCTCATCGCGTTAGGGACACTACAGACTCTGCACATCATAGATCAGTTTGCATCACTATACCACACCACAAAGGAGGCTTAGATTATTTCAGGCTTTATGCAAAATAATCACTCGATCTTTCTCTTAAACTAAGCAAATTCACGTTACTCAGCCTAGCTCCCTGAATGTCAATACTACCAGACCAGTTCATGTCAGCTGAAGAGCCCCACATGCTCTTCTTAACATAGGATGAACCCATTTCTGCTGACACAGCAATATCTACAGCGATCTCCACTTTCACTTACTCTTTGTATAAGCTCTTTTCCATTTATAAGTACACAGGCAGGCAAGACTCCTTCAACACAGCAACTAGGGCTTTATCCAGAGAAGTCCATGGTCTTTAAATGCTCAAAAAACAACAGTGTTTTACTATAATCACTCTTCAAGTAATTTAAAACCAGAATTACCCATGTGGTTTCTCTAAATAAAAAGTGATCTGCAACCTACAGATCTGAATGCAAAACATGTTCACGTGAAACACTCAAAATACAAAATGCAGATACAGCTCAGTCCTTGGTGGATGCTAGTCACTACTCTAAAATTAGCACATGCATTATTTTAAAAGAAAAAAAGTAAAGAGTACAATAAGAACCAGGGTCAAAGCACTTCCAGACTTGCTAAGGGTAACGTCTTACCAATGGAATAAAACATTTAAGCTTAAATGGAAAATTATAAATGCAAGTATATATAAAATGAACCATAAACTTTTTATTCAAATTCACGTCTCATAACAAGAACAGTAGAAATATTTCATAACATGTCAAACCCACCGTATATGTACATTCATGCTTTCCTCACTCCTGGCACTATAACCACACCAAAAAAAAGATAACTTAATGGTACCGGTAGCAGGAGTTTTCTTCTCTTGAGCTATGGAACCTCAAGAAGCTGGTTAAGCCCAAGTCAACAAATGACAACAACAGGAAAGATGGGAAACAGCATCAGAGGGCTCAAACCAGCAAGATCTCAACCCAGCAGCCATCTTTTAAAAGCACAAGAGCTACATCACTGCAAATCAAGCCACCATGTGATTTGTTTTCTAAAACAACATCTCACTCTACTCTGCTGTGGAAGAAATCTAGTCCTTATTCCTCTTTAATATTCATAAGGTACAGAGCTACATTAACAGCTAAGTTTTAATTTCAGAAACATTCTGACATTTACAGAGAACAGATTTCAGCCCTGATTTCACACTAGGGTTTTTTTTCCATTATCACTGTTATTACTGGTATTAGTATCACTGTAGAAGTGATTAAAAGGTCCTGGACATCTTATTAAAACAGACTAGATCTACCCCCCCTTCCTCAGCATCAAGATAAATTCTGTTCTTTTATAAACAGTAATAATCTTTCTGGAAATGAAATTTGAAGTATTGCCTCTTCCTCTCTTCCTTCTGAAATAGAGGTACTTTTGCCGCTAAAGTTGTATGTTAGAATTATTCCGAATATTTGAAGAAGAGGCAAAAATATGTACATGTTCAATGCCAAACACTCCACAGATTTGCTCATAAAATGCAAAAAATAATAAGAGGGTAGTAACGAGTCAAATCTTCAAAATTCTCAGGGAAGTCAAGGAGAGAGATTCCTTGTGAAAGCTAACAACATTAGTCCCTACATCTATTTTCAAGTGATCATTTGCTGAAGCACATGCACACAAGGCTTATGATTTTACAGAAAGGGCTGTTTTAGCTGTAATTTTGGAAAATGCGTTTTTGTTTACTGAGATAGCCCAGCAGTTTAACTATGTGTGTTTCTGTACCAGACCTCTTTTTCATATTCTTCACTAAATAGAAATTCAAAACAGTCTTATGCATAGTTTAAATGCTTTCAAAAATCAATTCTAGGCTGCATAGAAGTTAACCAGTCTGACCTCGTTGATTACAGACTAAACACTTCCTTAGGAAACAAAGTGGAGGAATATTTGATGTTTTACTGATTATTAGAAATAGTACCACCACACAGAAAAATGAGAAACCATGAGAGCATAAGGAAGTTTATCTATGGATAACTGCATGAGGCATTAAAATAGGGCTCATTCAGGGATCTGGAATACTCTGGTATTAAAATACATTAACAAAAGGCAGTATGCAGAATACAACTCATCCAATTTGTAACAATCACTTTGAATTTTATGTAGAATGTGAAACAGAGAATCATATAACCTAGTTCCTACCTGGTTACTCCAATTTTTTTGCCTCTGGAGCCTTAATATCAAGATAAATGACAGCCAAGAAAGAAAAGTAGGATACATACTTCTTCTAATGGCTAAAGAGCATCTTCCAAACTACTTCAGGAATGAGGCAAAGCAGTTACCAAATATAGTTTCCTATTCCTGAGGATGGAGTGCATATTTAGTTCCTAAGTAGTAACGTGCCTTGCAACAGCATTTTTGTTTCATTCTTACGAGTGTCAATAGCAGTGTAACCCCAGAGCTTTCAAACAAACGTTTGCATTAGTTCGATCATATGAATGTGCTACCCAGTAATTAAATCCAGTTTATATTTTTGAAGTGCACACTGAGCGATACTCAGCACAGAGCCAAACCGCATTGTATTTGTATCCACCACCTCTCAGTTCTGGGAAATCCATAAATTCATTTGTCAAAGGTAAAAATACTTACGCAAAATTCCTTCTAAATCTTTTGAAATGGTTTGTTCAAACTCTTGACATAGCATTTTGCTCTAAACAAATTTCTAGACAACCCTGTGATTTTCCATCTCTGAAAATATACTGTTTCCCCTCTGTGAAAGTAGAACAGAGGGTCTGAGAGAAAGGAAATTATTAAGCATTCTAGTGGGTTTTTTCCAACAAAAACTAAGATAGAGGTCAATGAATAAGTATGTGCAGGCTGGAACTTAAATCCTCTGGGGTGACTGTAGGCTAATTAATAATTAATGCCAGAGACATGGTGTTTGAAATGCAGATGTGATAACTGGAGGCCTGGCAAAGCTGTTCAGAGGAAGCAGATTTGGATGCTATAGGGAATAGGCACTCCCTTGCCGGCTGGCTCTGAAAGCAGACCTGGGTGCAAAGCAGGGCCTATGGTTTAGATTATATTCCCCTCAGCTGTTAATTACCTGAACCTACTTTGAAGTTTTTCTCTTTTTATCCTCTGCATGAAAAGAGATTGGTTCAGTCAAGGGACTTGAAAAAATGATCAAATACATGGAGTAGAGGAGGGGAATAGAACTTCAGATATAAAAAAAGATAAGGAAGAAAAACACTCAGGGAAACACACAGGAACATATTAGGAAGTGCCGGAGTGTGGCTCCATGTTCCAAACGAGCTGTGCTGCTCTAAGTTATTTCAGCCATTAAGTGAAGCCCCGCGCGTTTTATGAATAGATTTGTTAAAAGGAATCTCTCGCTATATGTATATAGTTTACATTCATTATTTGATGAAAGTACCATAGGTGATTTCCTATGCTATTTTTAATTCAATAAAGTCATTTAAGCCTCCTTATGTTTGGGGCTATTTAATGAGGTGTGCAACATTAACGGAATCACCAATGAGCTGTTACTACAAATATGAAGATTTTTGCCAAAACCACTCGTTTTCGCCAAGGAGAGAGACGGGCACAGCTTGGGTTCGCCGCCACGGAAAGGAGGGGGGGTGGCAGGTCCCTTCCAGCATCTCACCTCCTTCAGCCTCCGAGGGGGACCCCAGGGCGAACGCACCGTTTTCACAGCAAGGAGGGGAGAGGGTGACACGCCGGGCCCCGGTGCGGGCGGGGGTGGAGAGAGCTCCCCGGGGATGGAGGGGGCTCCCGGGGGCGACGGGCGGCAGCCGGCCCCGCTCGCCCGGAGGTGCCCCGCTCCGAAATCACCTCACCCGTTCTCTCTTTGCGGTGACAGACCGTTCGTTCCCTTTTCAAAGCGTCTCCAGAGTCTCTTTTTTTGACGCTCTTCCCCACTCGTTAGAGCCTGTCCGTTCAAAGGCTCCCCCAGCTAAACTTCCCAGCAACTTCACTAAAACCCTTTGAAACATGGGGAAAGGGGGGATTTTTTTTTTTGGCTCTCCCTTTTCTTTTTTTTTCTTTTTTTCCTCTAGAGTACAGTAGGGTGAAGCAATCTCTCACGAACTCAGGGCTGGCTGTGTTTAAAAATTAATTTGAAAATGCCTGTCTTCAAGGCGCAGGCGTCTCGCATTAAAGCCTCTCACCCTGGCATCTCGGCACGGCTTCTCCTCCCGCTAATGCGGAGAACCCCTGCATCTCACCTCGTGCAAAACCAAATGTTTGTACCCAATTTCTCTTTTCCAAGGACCGTCTCTCACCGTGACGGAAGGGAAGCCTCACACATAGCTATACACCTGCCTGATCTTCTCGCCTCTTTCTGGGGGTAATTCGCCATGTCGCCGGGTGCCCCAGTCCCGCCTTGTTTACCTCCAGCTTCGAGGTGAAGATGGTGACTCCGTCCCGGGGAGGGGGGGGTGACCGCCCTGATCTTCCCCAAAACGGGCGTGGGAAGCGGCCAGGTGTCGGCGTCAGGGGCGTGGGGTGGCCCAGGGCGAGCCACGCCTGGGAGAGAGAGGGGCTCTTAATGAAATCATAACATTCAAACAGTTTTCTATTAAATCCTGCTAATTTTCTAGGTGAAGCCTGTGAAGTGAATGCGAGGAAGCATTAAAAGGGAATTGAATTTGCATTCCTTATGCTACAGGCACATGTTTACATGACCTTTAAAACAGAATTAAAGCTGTATCATCAGCAGCTGTAGGCAATTCACATTACTAAGGCAATCAAATCAGAAGGCTAAACTAACTATAAAACATAAATTAAACTGATAGAGAATCATCCTAATTCACTAGGTTTACTTGCAATTTACTTATCCTCTACTAGTAATTTCTAAACAGTTTGGAGAAGGAGCAAATAGGAAATACTTGAACGTGGCACTTCAAAAATGTGTTGTCCGAGGGGGACAGACGGCTTTCCCGGGGCTCTTCATTAGCGAGACCGGCAATAACGGCCCGGGCACCGTCCCCCCCATCGGTTCCCTTGGCGAAGGGACGTTCCCAGAGGTCCACGAAAGGCCTACTAATTGGTGCCCGCATCGCTAAACCCCTGACTTTACTGGGTTGGCTCCAGCCTCCCGAAGTCTCCTTGAGGACCCTCATGCGAGCCGGTTATGTTCTAAACCAGGATATAACTCCCAAATGGATGCCCAAATGGAGTTCGCGTCGCACTGCTCCCTTCTGCCCTCCTCCCCCATCCCCGAGAGGGACACTTTCCAATGCCTGAACCACCATTAAAAAATAATAATAATATTGAAAAAAAAAATCGATACCGCCGATTTACTTCATTAAAAGTTTGCGGAGTGCTTTTCCCGGGTGCAATGGGGACGGCGGCCGGTACCGGGCATCCCCTGCCCCATCTGTCCCGGCAAGGCCCGGCCGCAGCCCCCTCCCTCCCCCGAGCGCCCCGACTTTGATTTATTCCAATCTATTTCTGGCAGGCGGCGCAGCTGGGGGGGCGGCCTCTCCCCCTTTGACGGAGACTCTCCCGTGGGCACTTCCATTTGTCCCGGGGACCGCGCCGGCGTATTGCCCCCCCGCCTTTCCCATCCTCCGAACCCCACGCAGCCCCCGCCGCGCCCGGGGCTCCCCGCACGGGGGGGACTCGGTGCGCCAGAGCCGGGCGGGGGGACGCTCGGGCTTTTCGGAGGGGGGAAAAGAGGGGGGTGGTCCGAGCTCAGGCGTGGGCAAAGCCTTTGTCTGCTGCCCGGAGAGTCCCGCCACTCGTGTCCCCAACTCGAGAGAGGGGGCTGTGGCAAAGCATCCACCCGCACAGGCTGGAAACCCGCACAGGCTGGAAACCCGCACTGCCTCATGTGCCCCCGCACTTTGTTGCGTCGCCCAAGAGCGATTCGCGAAGGAAACACCTTTTTGCAACGCAGCCCGGCCTGACAGTCCCGGTTTCACAACAGCTTTTGGTTGGTGCGACCTGAATGAAACGCGGAGTAAACTTTCCACCCAGCCGTAAACATTTCCTCTGAGGGAAAACAAAGAATTAGAGTATCCCACCCGCGTATTTATAAATGTAAATTTATGGGAGTGACCAGGCGCTTCAAAGTGCAAGAGAGGCTTAGATCCCTCTGCAGAATCAGGGGCATCACTGGGTGAATGCTAAAGCTGGGAAAACATAGTTTAAGACAACAAAACAAAACACACACCCCAACCGCACTGAAATTGTTCAGTAAGCTAACAAACAACAATGCAGGTATTTGTCATCCAAGGAATAGAGCTATTTGTCTTCAATGTCTCATTAGTCCACAGAGGTTAAATAGCACGCCATTTAGTGCGTTTTCAAATCCAACCCACTTTCCCGTCAATATGTCTGAGCAGAAATCTGTCCGCTCAGGAATTGTGTTTGAATTATTGCTGGAATACAGGCAGGGTGGCCTCTGATTTGGAAAGGGAGCTGGATCTGTGTCGTCGTCGTGTCGTCGTCCCCCCTCCCCCGGCACACAGGGGCTGTTGCCCCTCGCCTCTCTTTGCTGGGAGCGAACGCACTTGGGAAAAATAAAAACAAAAAACAAACAAACAAACAAAACAACACAAAAAACCCCAAACCAACAACAACCAAAAAAAAAAAAAAACCAACCGAAAAACACACACACACAAAAAAAGAAAATAAATAATAATAATAAAAAAAAAAAACCACACACCAAAACAAAATCAAACCCACGGGATTTCAGTCCGGGGTGAAACAAGCGGATTCTTGTCATCACGCCTGTTCGAATGGCACGGTGAGGAAAGTGCCTACGTAAAAGGGAAGTGATCCGCATTGTTGTGCAGATCTATTAACTCCTAACGTGACCTTAAAAGCTGCCACGCACTTCAAGCACCGCCCGGGAAAGGGACCGGCCGCCGGCGAAGAGCCTCTGCCGGAGCCCCCCTCACCCCGGCTCCCTCTTCCCCATCCGGATTTCCCGATTAGACACCAGAAAACCCGACGTTTCAATACGTGGATTTAATAAACGGCAAGACCGGTCCCACGGTAAAAATGTGCACTTTGGAGAGTCCTCCCGGAATATATATATATATATTTCTTTTCTCTCTCGACTGCAAATCAACCAAATGTTGGAGACAATACCTACCACAAACCAACCCAGCGAAAAAATAACAGTGACCTGAACATGAGGTGGTAGCGCACAAATGAACATTCCCCCCCCCCCCCCCCCCCACANNAAAAATCCCCCCCCCCCCCCCCCCAGCAAGTACATTTTTCAAACATTAACAACGTGGGGGGAAAAAAAAAAAAACAAAACACATTAATAATAACAATAATAGGCGATTCGAGCAGAGGAACGAGGACTCGCCCAAAACGCTTGGGAAACCGCAGCAGTTAGAATACAAATGCTATTTACCTTGTGATTTTCTCTGCCCGGGACTGTCTTTATTGTCCCTGCCTAGCCTTTCTCCGGGTGCAGGACCAGCCCAGCCGCAGCAACGCTCCCTCCGAGCCGGGCTTATTACTAACGGGCTGGTGCTGGGAGAGATTTGGGGGGGGGGGGGCGGGGGGGGGAGAGTGAGGGGGGGGTGTTGCATTCATTCTTACATTAGGACTATTTTAATTTGCAATCTGTCAGTCCATCTCCTGGCTGTGGCTCCTGAGATGGCAGTGTGGCTGTGGTGGCTCTCCCTCCTCTCTCCCTGCACAGCGTTTACTCACGTTCGAGAGCAGCCAACAGAGACCACAAAAAAAAAAAAAAAAAAAAGAAACTAATTGAGCTTGTGTCGGTATTGGCTAATTTCTGCTAATACTCTGTAAATTCCTCTTTTCTTCCCCATGCAGGTTAGGTTTTCACAAAGCTTCTCCGGAGATCCAGGAGCCAGTTTCTCAGCCCTGAGTGGTTGGGCTTCAGCGTTAGCACCAGAGCCTGGATGTACACAACGCAAACCTTAACTCCTGGCTCCAGAAACGGTTAAATTGCCCTTTCCCAACCCCCACCCCCCGCTCCCCGTTATGATTGACTCCGTTTTTAAATTTGCACTTGTTCCCACCAAGCGCAATCTAACTCGTCCTGTCGCTAAAGTGAACTTGTGTTGAAGGTGAAGTTTTCAATATAGAGGTCATGACACCGAGGCACAGCTTACCGCTCCGAGCTTCATGCTGTATTAAACACAATCAAAACGAACCCCTTTTAGACCTTTTTTTGTCGGTGGTGGGTTTTTTTTATTTTCTTCCCCTCCCGTAGATGAACAATAAGGGGAAAAAAAAAACCCCAACCCAACACAACCCTCTAATAAAATATAATAAAATCAGTTCTGCCACTATGATAAATCCGTTCCTCCCACTTCTGGTGTCTCTCTCGCTGAGGTCCCTACCTATAGAGAGGCGCCTATAGGGCCGGTTAGAAACACACACACACACACACACGCACACACACACGCACGCACAGACGCACCCCGCGTTTTAGTTATAGCTCTTAAAGGGGACTCCGTGGGTTCGGTGCCGGGGAGAGCCACCGTCCCTGCCCCGCCGGAGACGCCACCGCCCCGCCGGCTCTACGCCCGGGTGCCGCCGCCGCTGCCCACGGAGGGGAAGGGACGTCTGAGCCACGCACACGGGTGACCCCCCCCCTCCCTCCCCCGAACCCCTCTGTCCCGCCTGTGCGAGGGGGGAACTCGACACAATTACAGCTCCTCCACTTCAAAGCGGGGGGTTTCTCTATAGCGACTTCTAGCTGCCCCAGGACGGTAGGCTGCCTTCAGCTATTGTGCGAGCTTTTTCATGCCAAAGATTTAGCAGGGGGAAGAAAAAAAAAAAAAAAAGAAAGGGGGGGGGGGAAGGAAAAAAAAAATATTAAAGCGAGTTATTTGTTGGGGAAACGCGGGTCCCTCCAGTGCAGAGGCATCCAAAGACAGAAGGCTGGAGCGCAGGGTCCAAACCCAGAAACTTTTTTTTTTTAAACTTTAATGGGTTTCAGTCTATGAAAAATAAGTTACAAATTCTTGCAACAGTAGCTTTGCATGTACTTATTTTTCTCCCATGTCCAGACGGGGTCGTCTATTGAATAAGGCTCTTTTATTCTGCATGGGGCAGGGGATTTGTGGCCATGGTCCCCCTTTTATTCCTCTCTCTATGGAAACCCAGATCATGGGGAGAAATATGCGAGGCTGAATAAAGAAAAGCAGCAGAAAGGACCGCTTGAGAGCGGCATCTGTTACACTTGGGAAGTTAGACTGACAGGAAAGAGCTAAAGAAACCCTCTCCAGCAGATTAGTTAGAACAGCAAGAAGATTTAACTATATGCAGATAAAAACACTTTAAAATACACCATACTCTCCTATAGGCGAGATGAGAGTCTCCTCCGTCAGGAGCGGAGTGCCGCGGAGACGGGCTCTGCCTTAGATACATTTGAAACAAATATTAAAATGGGACGTTCGGGGTTTTATTTCCCTGCTAGAGACTCTGCCTTAATTAAACGGCGGATCTGAACAGCTATTTTCACGGGCAATGGGATTTGAAAAATTGTTTCAGAAGTTAAAGTGCAAATTAATTTTAAATAATTTAGTTACGTTTTTATACAGTGCGGATTTTTTTTTTTCTCCTTTCTTCCGCGGGCTCCGGTGATATTTATTTCGAGCAGCTTGTGAGGGCGGAGAGGGTGGGGAGAAAGGAAAGAAAGGGGGGAAAAAAAAAGAAAAAAACAACAAAAAAGCAAAAGGGCTCCTGATATAACTCTTTCTCCGCCCTCCCCGCCTTCCTCCGCGCTCGGCCGCGGTGCTGAGCGCCGCCGCTCCGCTGGCAGAGCTCGCCGGTACCGACGGAGATATCCCGGAGATATTTTTCACCCCCCCCCCCCCCGACCTCCCCGCCGACCCCCCCGCTCCCCAGCGCCTCTCGCTCACACCCCGCTCCCCCGCCGCCTGCAAACTTTATTTCGTTTTTTTAAAAAATTATTTATTTTCCAAGTTTGACACCACACACACACACACACCCCCTTCGGGGCTGCGTCAGGCGCGGAGCGGGCGCGGGTGGGTGCGCAGCGCGGCGGCCGCCCTCCGGGGATGCGACCGGGGGGCCCTGCAGCCTCCCCCGATATATCGCGATATGCCTCCAGCAACGCACCCCGCTCTGCCTTTGCCCCCTCTCGCAGGCTGCGCCCTGCCCGAACCCCGGCCAGAAATTATTGTGATTATTATTATTATAATGAGGAAAGCGATGCTACCCGGCTTTAAAGGAATCAGCGGAGCGCTCTCACCTTATTTATATCTATTTTCTCATTTTCTTGAATTTTCTTCAGATCTGTCTTCTCAGAGAAACTAATGCCTTAATGACTTTCTGGTAGCTGCAAGCCTTCTTTTATTTCTGCTAAATATATGAAAATGTATGCAAATTTAAATCAAGCTTAACCTAGGAGCTCTTGCAATATATTTAATGGAATTTCAAACCAATAAGGGAACTCTGATGCAGTCTTCTGGAAGTGCAAATATAATTACGCAGCTAGGTTACCTCCAAAATTATGCAGGGAAAGGTCATTTTTTAACTCGGGCGCGGGTCGGAGGTACCAAGGGCTTGGCTCTCCCCGCCGCCGTCTCTCCGCACCCGCGCTGCCCCGCCGGGGCCCCGGCGGGGCAGCGCGG
>BJBW01004238.1:253312-278423 GCA_004320125.1 Scolopax mira
GGGGGGGGACACGGGGCGCTGCCCCCAGCCCGGGCTCCCCCGGGGGGAGGGGGGGGGAGCTGGGGACAGCGCACGCCTTTCCCCCCTCGATTTTCCCTTTTCCTTCCTTTTTTTTTTCTATTCCCTGCAGACCCGCGCCCCGGCGGCGCCCCGTGTATTCCCCATTGCAAACTTTGAGAAGGCAACACCGGGATTTACCGACGGGGAGGCCGGGAAGCGCCTCTCGGGGCTTTATTTTTTTTTTTATTTCGGGGGGGTGGTGGTGGTTCGCACCGCGGGGGCGCACGGTCCGGGTCGGGCGGGAGACGTGCGGCTCGGGGCAGGGGCGCAGCGGCCGCCACCGGCGCAGCGCAGCAGAGCGGGCACTGCGCACCCCGACCGGCGGACCGGGGGCGGCGAGGGCCGCGGGGGCCGTGCCGGGCTGCGCGGGGGTGGTCCCGTCGGGCTGCCGCCGTTTAACCTCTGCCGCGCTCTCCCCCGGCGCTAATCGCTCCCCATTTAAGCCGTGCCCCGCGTCGTCGTCGTCCTCCCCCCCCTCCCGTCCCCGTCCCTCCCTCCCCGCCCGGCGCGGAGCGGAGCGCGGCGCGGAAGGAGTTAAGCAACGGGGGGCCGCCTCGCGACCGGCCCCCGGTGCCGGCGGAGTGATTCACTTCCTGCCTCGGGCCCGCGCGCACCCTCGCCCCGCCCCTCCCGCCGCCGCGCCCGGCCCTCTCGCCCCCTCCCATTGGCCCGCGCGGCGCGGCCCCGCCGGCGGCGCGCCCCCATTGGGCGGCGCGGCTGCCAGTCGGCGGTCGGCTGCTGCCCGGGCCGCCGTGCCGGTGGATGTCAAAGGCTGAAGCGGCGGCGCCGCCACAGTATAACTCGTGGGGGCTGCGCGGCGGCCATGGCCACAGCCGCCTCCAACCCCTACAGCCTGCTCGGCTCCGGCTCGCTCGCCCATGCGGACGGCGCGGGCATGCAGCAGGGGAGCCCCTTCCGCAACCCGCAGAAGCTGCTGCAGAGCGAGTACCTGCAGGGCGTCCCCGGCAATGGGCACCCGCTGGGCCACCACTGGGTGACCAGCCTGAGCGACGGCGGGCCCTGGCCCTCGGCGCTGGCCGGCGGCCCGCTGGAGCAGCCCGACGTCAAGCCGGGCCGGGAGGACCTGCAGCTGGGCGCCATCATCCACCACCGCTCGCCCCACGTCTCCCACCACTCGCCCCACGCCAACCACCCCAGCGCCTGGGGGGCCAGCCCGGCCCACAGCGCCTCGCTGGCCGGCCCCCCCGCCGCCGCCGCCGGGCAGCCCCTCAACGTCTACTCGCAGGCGGGTTTCGCGGTGGGCGGCATGCTGGAGCACGGCGGGCTCACCCCGCCGCCCGCCGCCGCCGCCGCCGCCGCGCAGGGCTTGCACCCGGGGCTGCGGGGCGAGGGCGGCGGGGAGCACGGCGAGCTGGGCGGGCACCACTGCCAGGACCACTCGGATGAGGAGACGCCGACCTCGGACGAGCTGGAGCAGTTCGCCAAGCAGTTCAAGCAGCGGCGCATCAAGCTGGGCTTCACCCAGGCCGACGTGGGCTTGGCCCTGGGGACCCTCTACGGCAACGTCTTCTCGCAGACCACCATCTGCCGCTTCGAGGCCCTGCAGCTCAGCTTCAAGAACATGTGCAAGCTGAAGCCGCTGCTGAACAAGTGGCTGGAGGAGGCCGACTCCTCCACCGGCAGCCCCACCAGCATCGACAAGATCGCGGCGCAGGGGAGGAAGAGGAAGAAGCGGACCTCCATCGAGGTGAGTGTCAAGGGCGTGCTGGAAACGCACTTTCTCAAGTGTCCCAAGCCGGCCGCCCAGGAGATCTCCTCGCTGGCAGACAGCCTGCAGCTGGAGAAGGAGGTGGTGCGGGTCTGGTTCTGCAACCGGCGGCAGAAGGAGAAGCGCATGACCCCGCCGGGGGAGCAGCCGCAGCACGAAGTCTACTCCCACGGCGTGAAAACGGACACGGCCTGCCACGACCTCTGACCGGGGGCCGGGGGGGCAGGCAGGACTGCGGGCAGCGCGGATTTTTTTTCCGCCGGGGCTTTAACTTATGGTTTCCGAGAGGCGGGAGAGCGCGGAGCGGTGCGGGGGCTCGCCGCTCGCCGCCTGGGCAATATATTATTATTTTATTTTTTTTTTTCCTCTCTCTCTCTCCGACTTTACCGCTGATCAGTACACGGTGTTTACTCGCAGACAAGGTTTGTTTTCGGTCTCCACTAGGACGAAGGAAAAAAAAAAAAAAAGGAAAAAAAAAAAGAAAATCCACGGGAAAAAGGAAAAAAAAAAAAGACGACAGAAAAGGAAAGAACAGATGTGTGCCTATGAATAACCTTCCAGCGCCTTGGTTATATCAGCTGTATTTCAGGTGAATCTGTTTTACAATAGACTAGTTTTGCATTTTTAAAGACTTATATAGCGTTTTTAAATGTCTGAGGTGTTTTACTACAAACTGTACACAATATTTGTGACCTAATTTGTATCGAATTGATCAGTCAAAACGTTTCTCCCTTCCCCACGCACCGGCAATGTCACCTAGCAGGGACGGGGCAGGGCGGCCGCGGCCCTTCCTCCCTCCCCAGGAGGAAACGGGGTTCCCCTCCGCGCCCGCGGAGCCCCGCGCACCCGACTGCCGCACGCATGGTTGTGAAGAACAGGCTTATTTGTTGCAGCTTTTCTCTGCCTTTTCAAGAACTTCCCGACACCGTAAAACGGTCGGGTTACAATCCTGACCTCCCCCCTCTTCTCCTAAGGAAAACAAACAAACAAACAAAAATATTTCTAAGAGATTGATCTGAAATTGAGCATCACAAACGGAACCGTGGCATTGGCCAGACCTTTTCTTTCCGAAGATGAGTTGGGCTTTTTGATCAGCGCCAGACTGAGAGGTCTGTAGTAAAACACCTTTATACTTCTGCGCTTTGGCTTCGGAAATCAGTTTCTCTGTATTTTGTTTCAGTAGTGAAGAGGAAGGAGGTGTCTCATGAATTTGGGGGGAGGGGGGAGAGAGGGGGGACAGAAAACGCCCGCATTTGGTTCACGCTGAGCTTATTTCCGCGTCACAGGGAGATGCTGGATTTGGTGGAAAGCTTTTATATAGTAAATAAAAAAAACCCAAACAAACAAAACAACAACGTAAAAACAAAACGAACAGGGAGAAAAACAAAACAAACAAAGAAAAAATCACTAAAATGCTAAAACCGTAACCATTTTTTTCGGCACAGGGCAGTGCTGAGCTGTAACCCCCCCACACACCCCCTCCCCTCCGCCCGTCCCTGGATGTGTTGTACACAAGGACGGTTGCGGGGGGGGGGGGGGTTGTGTGTGTGCAACACCCACGCAGCCGCTCACGAAGAGGAGTCGCTGCTTCTGTGTGTGTGCGTGTGCGTGCGGCCAAGTTATCTCGCTGCCCCCGCATCCTCGGGGCCGCCGGGCAGGACCGGACCGGACCGGGCCGGGATCACCCACCCCCCCCCGCCCCCGGGGACACCCCCCCCCCCGGCCCGGTGCGGCTGCACCCCGCTCTGCCGTTCCCCGCACAGCCCCTCTCCCTTCCCGGCGTTCAGATGTTTTCCTTTCGACATTTATATTTTTCAAGTATTTTTCAGTAAGCGCTAAGAAAAAAAAAAAAAAAAAAAACTCAACACTGAGGACCTGCCTATTTCTGCCAACTTTATAACTGTACAGTTTTGTATATTAAACGTTTTTTGGAAGTTATTAATTTAAAGAAAGATCATTTAGTTTATTCATTTAGTAACTGATGTATAATAAACGCTATTTTCATTAAAGGTTGCTTTTTTCAACTATTTTATCCAAAATTGCCTATTGCAGTTGCCAACAATTATTTATTTTCAATAAATTCCGCATTATGTTTAAAAAAAAATGAAAAAAAACGTTTCAGAAAGAAAAAAAAAAAGCCTAAATGGGTGTCGGAAAAATAATAACGAAACACACGAATCGCTGTAACGTTTGGTTGTCGACCAGTTTTAGTCAAGGGGTTTATATTGACGCAATATTTTATTGTTGTAAAAGGAAAAAAAAAAGGTTTAAATAAACATTTTTACAAAAAAAAAAAAAATTAATTAAAATTAATTACGTTGCGTTGTTTGTGCGCTGGCCGAGCCAGGGGTACGAGCAGCGGGGGGTCCTCGGCGAGGGGGTGACGGGGACCCCCCCAAGCCTCGCCCTCCCCCGCCGCACCGGGCTCCCCCTGCCCGGGAAGGGCCGGTACCTTCCCGGGGAAGGGGAGTCGGGGGGCCGAACCCCGCAGCGCCCTGCGGGCAAGGGTTACACCTGCCGCCGCGCCGCGGAAAACTGCGCTTTTGGGGTTGGAAAAGGGGGTCTCTGTGGGTTTTTCGGGGGTGGGAGGGGGCAGGACGCGCCGCTCGTATATGTACTGTATAGATCCAGATTTGTGTGTGTAGATATGTATATATAGATAATGTATATCAGCCTACGGGGCGGGCAGCCTCCTCGCCGCCAGCGCACCGCACCTCTGCGCGCCCGCCTGCCTCCCGCGCGGAGTCCCCGCAGCCCATGGGGACCCGGCTGGGGTCCCCCCCTTCCTCCATCGCCCCCAGCAGCAGGAATGGGGGGCCCGAAGGAAGTTTCTTTTGTTCCAACCTTCCCTCCGCTCTCCCCCCCCCCACGCCCTCTTCATCCACGGGCCGCCGTCACCGGGAGCGGAGGGTCCGCGGGGGCCGCCCCGACCTTCCCCCCCACCCCCGGGCCGCCCCCCGCTCCCCCTGGGCGGGAAGTGGCGTGTTCGGGAGGAACAATAACAGTTAATCACATCTAATGGGGTGAAACGGGAAAGCTCCATCCGCGGCAGCCGGGCCGGGAGAAGGGTGGGTGCTGCGGGGTGGTGGGGGGGAGGTAGGAGAGCAGCGAACTTCACGGTATCACCAGCGAAACGGCCTTTTATTTTATTACATTTCTTTTTCTCTCCCTCGCTCTGAAGCTAAACCTTGGAGAAAACAATAACCAGGGGAAGGGAAAATTACCTTTAGGGGTCCCGAGAAGCGACTCAAGGAGGAGGGAGCTCCCTTGTCTTTATAACAACCATGATCAGAGAAGGAGCTGGAGCACCTTCCCACACCAGTTCCAGCAAACACCCAATCCCCTACCTGTTAGCGAGAGGGATGTGGAGATGTAAACAGTGGGGGATGCTCTGTTTCCTAACCATAAAACTGATTTTTTTTAATTATTATTATTTTTTGGTAAATCTTTGCAAGCTGCAGCACGGCGCAGCCACGGTGGCGTTGGGGGTGAGGGGCCTGTGCCTGCACCTACGTTGGGACAGCAAAGCCTGGCTGCTTCTGCAGGGGGACACCAACCTGCAACCGTCTCAGAAAGGATTACAGCAGAAGGAGAAAGAATTAGACCTTCCCCAAAATCACGTTTCTCAGTCTACTCTATAAACAAAACACACGTGGCTACCAAACCAGGAGTCAACAGCCATGGTTTGTAAACAGCCCCAGCTAAGGACACAGAGGACAACCTTCATGTTAAAACACACTCGATGTGATCCCGCCGGCTCTTAGGGCTCAGGGTTCCCAGAGGTAAAACTCTTACAGCCAGCACTGGTTTGGAGGAAGGACAGAAAGCTTTTCACTGAAATTAGCCCGTTTCAGAGCCCTTCGTCTGTTCTGTAAATACAACTACAGCGAGGGCTGAGTTATGCGTTATTTTAAAACAAATTCTCTAAAGAGTCCAAAGAGATGCAACGAAAGAGGGAATCAAGTCAGTTGTTGAACAGAAGTACTTCAAAGGCTACTTGGAAGCTGGAAAAAAATAGGGAAGGAGAATGTAATTTAAAGAAAAGAAGATCTCTGCTCGTTAGTGCCCATATATTTCAGTTTTCCTGCGAGCAAAAGGAAACTCTTTTGTGCCACCTAATGTTAAGTACAGATCACTGTTGTCTTCCTTGCTGCCCATCACACACCCCCTGTGCCTGGGGAGGCCTTGGGGTGCCAGGCGCAGCTGGGCAGAGCAGGGTGGCTGGGGATGCTCAGCATCCCAGAGTCCCACCAAACCAAGGGCAGGAAGAGAAACTTCAGCTACACAATCACGGATTAGGTTATCTTCCGAATTTAGGAAATTATTAAAAAAAGAACTCAAGAGGGGGTGGAAAGAAGCACGGGGTGTAATCATAAGAACAAGAGGCTCCAAATTTGGGTTTTGTTATAATAAAGTAAATCCATCATGAGCACATCCAGGCTTTATATAAGCTGCCCACCATCGAGCATCTCTCTCAGCAACCTCTGCAAACCCCTGGGCTTATGGCAGCCCTCTCTCTGCTCTCCTTCGAGGACCAAGGTGGTCTTACCTTTGCGTCCCCTACACACACGTGTCTCCCAGCACAAAGAATTTATGGTGTGTACTTAGCCATTCACACTACTGGAAGATACTAATTTAATACAGAAATACCTCAGCAGTCCTTTAAAGAAGGGGTTGAAGGAAAGCATTTCTCTGATAACAATGAATTACACCACTTTTGTGGTTTTAATGGAGAGTGTTAAACATCTTTAACAAATTTTGAGGCTGAATCTCCTTTGCTTTTTTATGTTATATGAAAAGAAGAGAAACTGGGGCTTCCTTCAGGATAA
This sequence comes from Scolopax mira, assembly GCA_004320125.1. Classification (NCBI taxonomy): domain Eukaryota; kingdom Metazoa; phylum Chordata; class Aves; order Charadriiformes; family Scolopacidae; genus Scolopax; species Scolopax mira. The sequence goes on from BJBW01004238.1 coordinate 259,931, forward strand.
ATTTCAAATATTCTCACACTGTGCTCTCCTCCCCCCTAAAGGGCCACTGGAGAAGGTTCACTTGAAAACAAAATTACTAAAAGTAAGCAGAGATGCTATCTCACTTCATAGTGGTCTTTATCAGTCATTCAGAATATGGACCATTTGACATGTACCTAGGCTACATTTGACCAAGATGCTTTTAAAATCCCTCAAAATATTTCCATTTTTTCTTTCTTTGTTTTTAAGTAGCAACTCCACAGCCTCAGGCAGAGCAGACCAGAGAACCTCGTCCTATTGGGCCTGCGTCCATGTACCTAAATCACCACTGATTTTTAGGGCAGATCCAAACGTGGATGGAAGTAAGTTTAAAATATAAGTCCATTCCCCAGGAGCCGGGGAGCATGTGGGGCTGGGGGAAGGGATTCCCTTCCACCAAGGGCCTGATCCCAAAACCCAGATACAATTGACCACTTTACTCACCAGAACAGCTTCCATGTAATCCAGTGAGCTCCTCCGTGCAAACGAAATTATTCGTGTCTTTGCACAATCTAATTCCAAGAGCCCATCCTAGAACAAAAGCATATACAAGAGTTTAGGCAAGTGACCAGTCCCACTGACTATCTCCAAAAATACTCACAGACATCAGGCCTACATTTGTACTTGCTTTCCCCTTTTTCTAGCGTCCTGTAACCAATAGAGTGGAAAGGCTCCACAGCAATTACATATTTAGGATATGTGATACCTGCAGTTAAGATCTTTATGACTGATTGCAGGATAAAATTTACTTCAAATGGGCAAGAGCCCATTTTTAAACCCCAGTCTTTCAGCTGCTTTCCATTATATATATTCTGAAGAATCAAAAGCAATTAGAGTACATGAAGTCTAAATGTTAAGTAATTTCCAAATCAAAACTTTTATTAAAGCAATAAGCATCTATTTTGGCTAACACTGTAAGATACATTAAAACAAAAGTTATGTAGTTTGGCCCTTTATGTAATGAAAACAAAACCAGGCTTCTATGCTGAGGACCAGTAAATTTTTTGGCTTTTTAAGATTTGGGAAAGCAAGGTAAGCAAGAGGCTGTAAAACTACCATTTCACACGTCAGTGATGTGAATGGTACCATGGTTTACACGTGCTTGTGAAGGGATTTGTGCAAGGCTCTGTGGCTGGCTGATTCACAGCGAGCGCTACGTGCTTGTAAATATTTGTAGAATCATGTCCTTAATTAAAACGGTAAAACAGTGTTAAATCTTGGAAGAGGGTGGAAAGAGGAGAGCGAGGAAGAACTGTCCCTGGGAAGAGCCCGTCAACAAGAAGTTAAAAAGCTAATGGTAAATATAATTTCTGCTGGCTCTGGTTTAGCAGTGCCATCGATCGCTGGGTCCTGGCTCTGCAGCTCCTGATCAATCTTCTCCCAGCACAGAGCAGTGCTGGAACAACACCGAGGAGTATGCTGGTGCAAAAGTATTTTTTAAAACGTGGATATTTCAAGCAGTAAGTGTGAGAAGCTGGGCAGCAGCCCTTCTCACCCCGGCTACTATTAAGGAACTGAAAACGCTGCTCTGATCATTCTGCTGATGGACTTTATTTTTTAAACGATGCCAGTTCTTGACTTCTGCACCTCAAGTACAGATAATATTTACCCAACACAGAAGTGCCATCTCTGAACTGGAGTTGTTTTCCTTTTTGGTCAAAGCAAGAAGCTTTGGTTTGCATATTCATCTTCAGATTTTGGGAAGGAAGGAAAAAAAAAATACTGTAAAAAAAAAAAAATCAGCTTACAGATCTTACTCACCAGAAAGTGGCTCGAGGTGGGGGAATGACAAGGTCTAAACTCCTCCTGCCATGTCGGCTGGACTGCAAATGGAGGTAACATGAGCTGCTCCCCGTTCAGGGCTTGTACTTCTGTCTAGATTATGGGATTAGTCTCTGTTACATCTATCTACAGCTAGGAACTTGTGATCCAGTTAAAGCAGCTTGAAAGGTGCCCAGCAGGTGCTGGGGGTCCGACTCCGTGGCACAAATTCTGTGCAGTTACTGGGGACAAGCAGGGGCTGGCGTTGCGTGAGGCTCTCCAAGGCTCCGTACTAGAGAGGAGGAAAGGGAAGAAAAAAAAAAAAAAAAGCCCCAAAGTTCTGCCAGAAAAAGCCTACAGGCAGGGAAAATTAGCCTCAGCCTTTTTTTTTCCCTAAATGTTGAAAATGGAGTTGCTAACACATAAGTACGAATGCTATCAAACACTAGTTTGTGATACTGCACTGCTCCTTGCTTCATACACACTGTATGGACATAGCAGATCTCTTAGACCTAAGAAATGCCAATTTAGTGCTGGAATTTTGAGTTGCAGAAACTGTCCTGTAAATATCACAGGGGATTGCTAAATCTACAGGAAGATTACATCTCTGCATATGTTTAGACTATTGATTTAAAACTTTATTACCTTTGATACAGCTTCTTCAGAAAGGAAATGATTCAGCAGTAGGAATTCTGTCCATGTAAAGGTTTTGCAGGGTTGAATCCTTCTGAACAATCCTGCTTTTCAATAGAGTAGACAAATCTCTCTGTAGGTGATGCTACACAAACCCAAGAGGAGCGCAGGAACGACACGGCACCTTGTAAAGATGAAATCCTGCCCTGCTCAGCAAGAACTCCTCATAACCACAGCACAGAGAGGACACAAAAGACCCGGAATTATACAGCCATGATAATTTTTTAATGGAAAAAGTAATGGCATAGGTTTTACTATTATTATGTATTGTTCATAATGTAGTAAAGCTCTAGTACCTCCTAAGAAAATCTGTTTTTGTAACAAAGATCTATACAGAAATGAATACATGGTAATGTGACTGGCACTGGTTCTCTCAGAAAAATATGCAGTTGCATAGTAAGACAGTTATAACAGGATTAGATTTCAAGTACAAAACTCAAGTTCAGAGATTTTTCAGGCCAGCGTACAAGAAAATTACAAACCGGGATTTTTGAGCTTTCAGTTCCCCGTGGTGGAGAACCTTTGTGACTAAGCATCACTTTGGCCCATGGTGGCCCCTGTTCTGCTGCAGCCACCCCAAGGTGGGATTCAGATGAGTACAACACCCAAGGTGGGTAAGGCCCTGGGTTCCCCTCCCTGCGATCTGCTCTCTCCTGCATCCGACACCATGGAGCTGGTTGTTAGAGGCACAGCAACCTGCACATCTAGTACTCACTACTGGCTCTCAACCCTTTGTGTGGGGGCTTTTTGTTTCCTCAGAACAAGTACTATTGAATTGCTCCAAATGCCATTCCTTGGACAAAAATAGTGCGTGGAGCAATTTAAACCCAATTCAGTAGAAGAGAGCACCTGTTACCATACCTTCATTCTAAATCCAGATTAAAAACTGAAGTCAGCAAATGGACATAAACCAATGCAATGCTGCACACCAATTTCAGATGATCTTCAACTACCCCACATTTGAAGCATCAAACTCCCTGCGTATATTTTTCTGCTCTGTAACATTCTTCATCCTTGACTATAAAATACTTCTTGCTGTTTTATACAAATGAACAAATACCAAACAATTATTTTAGCAGGAAAAGTCTTGAGGGAGGCTTTCCTAATATCCTAAAGAAAACACATACACATTTTTTTTTCCTGAGTTGCTGCTACCTCTTGTGTATATTGAAGGTAGGACGAGCCAGGAGACGGGGCGAGAGGAGGGCAGACACCCAGCACGGGCACAGGAGAGTTAAAAGGGTTGAGTTCAGTGGGTGCTCGTTTCCATCCCCATTACAATGACTGTCTTCAGAAGAGATTTATGCCATGCCATTTCTTCCTCTTGCCCCAACCTAAGCCACAAAAATGCGGTATCAGAATTGTAACGCCTCATATATTCTAAGGAAGATAATAGTAAACTGCTCTGCTTTGACCTTTTCAGGGTTTCTGCTGTTTGATTCACTCGGCGCGGCCATCCCTCGTGTTCGCAGCACTAACCTGTGGGGACACAGTGCAGCGAGGGCCAATCCAGCTACAGAATATTGAAAAGGTTAAAGTCTATGTTTATGAGTCTATTAAATGTTTATAGTCTTTCACAGGCTATACTGGGCATTAAAATTATGATCTCTCATTCTCATAACAAACACTGTAACGAGAACAGAAAATGGCAAAGCATGATCCGTTCTGGGCAAGGTCTGTAATGAGAGTACAAAACCAGCACAATATTAATTTGCTCCTTTGAAATAGTCAAAAAGGAAGAGATGACGCCACAAACCAAAGACACACGTGCAATGACATGGCAAAAAAAAAAATATTGCCTGACCAGAAGGTCCCAGCGACTCACCCAACTCTCCCATCTCTGACACTGACCAGCAGTAGATATTCCACTGGAAATTAGGAAACCTAAACAGAGACTACAAGTTTCCTTCAGTTCTCAGAGTTTTTAAACCAAAATGCAAAAAACCCCCAGTTTTTTGGAGACTACTGGCACAGCTGGGGACACCACCGCTGTTCCCACAAGCTCCTCAATGCCTGCTCAGACCACCGTAAGCTTGTCTGCTTTGCTTTGACACATAACAGTGAGTTTTATAGGCCAATTAAACACTGTGCATATTTTTTCTTTTTCTTTTATCTGTTCTAAATATATCGCATCTTAATTTCACTGTGTGTCGTAAGCCAGTTACAGCACATTAATGAATGCCCATGAACCCAGACAATTTACACCTCCTTCAGCCAGGCTCCAAACACGTCCCACGTCCCCCAGCTCTAGATGCATTATTAGTCTCTTAGGTAGATCAGATCCTGTGAATAGATGGGAAGACCTTGCCACGAGCAGAGTTTTGGTAATCCAAAAAAAAGAGCAGCTGCACTGGGGGCTTCGTTATTCCTGAGCAATTTTGCATGAGAAGTGATGAAGTGTGACTTATTAGTTCTCCAGGCCCATATCCTAAAGTCTCAGCCAGGGTGGTGTGATAGGCACCAGCTGTACCATCCCAGCAGCTTAGTCCCCAGCAATGTTCCTCAGGCACCACCAGGGGAGAAATTTAAGGAGAAATTTGAAGACAAACGGTGCAGCTAGTGCTGGGGAATTTCTCCCCAGCGTGAGGGGCAACACAGGAGCAAGTAACGGAGAACCAAGTTTCTTTGAACTGCGATGGATGGTGATATCAAATCATAAATAGACAGACAGGCACATGTAAACAGCCAGAGGATGAAAGGAGCCAGCCTAAGGTCAGGCAGTGAGCCTGCAGCCTGGAAGGGCTTGGAGCCCATCCAGCCACCACTCATGATGGTTTGAAAGGTCCCCCTAAAAGTGGGATAACAGCAGGTTTTAGTTCAATGCACCCCACAAATTACCAGGTTTTGATGGTCAGGGAGTAGCCATAAACCTTAATGGAGAGGGAGAAAAAAAAAGATCTTTTCACCCTGTTAGTGGGGTCTACACTTCAACATTGTTCTCAGCAGAAGAAAGGCGAGAAGGTACTAGGTAGAGCAGTGGGTGTTATTGTGGAGTCCCCCAAACCAGTGTAAGCCACAAACTTTGTGGCTCCCAGGGCTGTTATGGACGGCCCTTTTCCTCCCCAAAAATGTCTGTATTGTGGCATGACCAGCTATGAACATGACAAATCAACTTCTCCAATACCCTTGTGATTTATATATGTGTAGTATAATGCCTTTAACCACCGCCACCACTCATTTGAGGAACTACCCACATTTTGCATACAAAGCTGTCTACAAAATGAATCTGTTCTGGTTATTCAGGATCCCCTGCTACTACCAACTTTTTAAAACAAATGCAAAACCAGGGTTAAAACAGAGAGAGGAAAAGCCAACACACATTATCTTTACCTGGAAGATTATTATATATTTATGCAGCTGATATTGCACCAAGAAATAAGAGCAGTGGGTGACTGCAGCCCTCCTGGTGATTGCTGGGACCTGGAAAATTATGGAACCTGGATAAAAAGAGGGGTTGTCAAATGAAAAACCAGGAAGATGTTACAAGAAGATGTCTTTAGGATGGGCCCAAAAAGGATATTTGCAGTATTTTGCTAATGTATTCCTTCAGAAACTCCACTAAGCCTCATCTTCAAGAGTTGTCAGTGCTACATTTTTTGAAAGATGGAAGAAAATCAAAGTCACTGTGGAATAACTTCTTGGAGGATGCATCTTTCTTATCCCTTGACTAATATTCGGTTTATAGGATACAGTTTTAAAGTCATACCCTAAATAATACACAGAAGTGGTTTTGTAATGAACCATCAAGGTCTATTTCAGACTACAGACTGTTTGAAAGTTTCCTTTGTATTTTTTTCTATCAGAGGCAATACCTGAATTACACCCATAACATTGTGTCTGGGGCTTTTTGGATCTGTTGTTCCTTCCAGACATTCTTGTGGCACAGTGGCACACTAACACAAATGCCAAGAGCCACCAAGAACTGCACTCCAGCTCCGTATCTGGTAGATTCATGTAAAAATTAAATTTAATCAAAAGGTTTTGAAGACTGAGAAAGTTCCCCTTTTTAACCAAGCCAGTTTATAGGCAGCTATAATCTCCTATTTTACCAAATCAGACTTACTTATTAAAGTATAAGTGAACTAACAGTTACCATATCACATGCAATACATAGATGAATTGATAGAAATACAAGAGTAATGCCCTCTAAAATTCAACTGTCTCCTTGCTGGGCACTGTATTTAATAGACTGCTGGCTAATGTCCAGCTTTGTGGTGGTGATACCAGTAAGTTCTTTAAAGGACAGATCATCATTATTGATGAACTTATAAGAAAAGTTTTGAGTGGATTCAGAAATGAAAGAAAACCCCCTTGAAAAATAATATTTCATTGAGTAGGGTCCAATCCCATCAACTTTTCTCTAAGGCTAAAGCTCCCAGCATCATCACAAAGCAAGGTCTTGCTGCTTGAGAACCTGGAGTTCCAAACAGCTTTAAATGTCTCATCTTACCCCCCATAAAAATTCTGATTGTCATCGTGAATCACTGTACTTACACATATATCCTCCTAGCAGAAGAACAAAGATAATGCTCCTTTCTGTTAATTGTAAAAATGAAGATATTAATTCAGGAAGAAAGTCCCAAACAGAAGGCTTGTGCTCTTGTGAGCTGCTCAAAGGCTGAACTTGAAGTAACTTGTGCTTAAAAAGAGCTGTGAGAATAAAATATGCAAAATCAGTAAATATATTCTTTCCTACTATTACCTCAAACAAATTGCTCAAGAAAATTACACTATGTTTTCATTTTAAAATCAATTCTGATCTGATAGTTGGTAATGAAAATAACAGGTCATTAAAACGGCAGTTATTACAAGTATATGAAAAGTAAAAACAAGGCATCAAATATAATGATGTCATTGATATTCATTTTAGTTTCTGCTATATCACTAGCATGCTTTTTTATTTGTTTTGTAATAGACTATTAAAAAACTATATACATAAAATATTATATGTTGCAAAGGATTAAAAAATGTACTGTAGGCTCCAAACCAGGAGCAGTATCACTTAAATAGAAATACCTAATTTAAAGTTAACTAATATGCAGTAGCCAGCAGGGACTGAGATACCTCGACACAGGGGAAGAGGACAGGAAGAATCAGGCTGTTGGGGGAGGAAAGGCACACAGTTAAATCGGCCATTGCAAACCTTACACCCCAAATGCTTTATGAAAACCAGACATTAAAAAAGAAAAAAAAAAAAAGAAGAAGAAAAAACAAAGTCCCACAAGGTTTCACAGCCACTTAAACCCGGTCACAGGAATTAAATGTTCTTTCTTGGGCCATGTCTGTCATTTACCTCCCGTGTTGAAATATCATGAAATTCTCAATTAGGGCCAGGTTTCCCCAGGGTGGCCGCTCTGCACAAGGCAGCTCCGTGTGTGGCATCCCTGCTCCGTGATGACAAGCCCCCACTGCCCTCCTGGGCAGGGAAAGCTCCTTCTGCTCTGCAAAATTGGGGGAGGAGGAAGAGGAGAATAAGAGGGATGGAAGGAAAAGCGCCAAAAAGGTTGTCCATCAGAAGATGGGAGAGTTTCAACTTACTCTGCACCCAGCCAGGTGCACGTCAGCACAGCTCGCTCTACAGGAGCCAAAAAACCCAGAAAACCTTTAATTGGGGTGCAGGCAAAAGTGTGGTGGGATGCTCTGGTGTGTATGGCAGTGCTGGTTTTAGACAGACACATTTTGGGGCTGTTACTGAGCTGTGGCATGTAATGCAGGTGGTTCCTTAGTGTCTGTGATGCTTGCACAGGTCTTTGCGCTCCAGAACAACCCATGTAGTAAGATCACCATCCTTGAATGCACTTTAAGGAGTAATCATTCTTATGTTACAGAAAAACAGCCTTTATAAATTCAATTTGTTTTAAAAGATAAAATAAAATCCCGAAGTTGAAGGGCTTTGTCCAAAAAAACTACCACTCCTTCCCACATCAAAAGCAGAATATTTGGTCTCAGTTCTAGAGCACAAATATTTGTTTCCATAATTTTTTTTGGGGGGGGGAGTGTGTCTCTCTGAGCTCTTCCACAGAGGCATGGAGAAGCGCCACCTGACCATTCATTTTTGCCATCCTGCTTGAACATGGAAATATTAATGTAATGTGTTCCCACAGCATCCCCTTGTTTCATACCAGTATGAAACCAAGAGCAGGGTATTGAAGACGGGGGGTTGTTGAGCTGAGCAGGCAAGCTTATGACTAGACAAAAGTTATACTTTCTTAACGGTGCTTAACATCCATGCGATGGATCCGAGCAATATATTGTGCAAACACCTGGTGTTCCAGTGGTCAGATGGATCACGTGGATGGATGATCAAATACAGTAAGGCTCATCGCTCTTCCACCAGAGACGTGTGGTCACACAGCGAAGGTGCATCTTTCTACTTGCTTTGGCTGCTGATCTATTGATTTTGAACCGCTCTGATTCCCCCTGTGTCTGGCTGTGGATGCAGAAGAGATGAAGCAACTGGGAAATCAGCAAAGCAGCAAGCTGAGCAGTACAAATTGGTAAAAATTATTTAATACCGGGAAGCTGGTCTAGTCACCCCCTGGTATTACTGTCAATTAAGGGTATGAAATTAATATTAATTATCAATAATGAATTGTTTGCAAGTGTAATAATGAATAGAGGAAAATAATAAGAAGAAGCACGGTGCATTTACAATGCAAAAATGTTGGCTGTCTCTGAATATTTCCTCTGAAATATGTTATGGTTTCATTAAGTACTACATGCATAAATATATTTTCTTAGAATTTGAGTTGCAAATCAGTCTAGACAGAGTAGAAAGTACCATGAAGCAAAAATACACATTGAAATTCTGTCTGATCCAAGAAGTTATATTCATTAAAATAATAAAAAAAAAAAGTATCAGAAAAACCCCACAGAGATACTGGACAGGAGCAGTCATCTTTGAAAAAGAAGAAATCAGCATCACTTGGAAAATATTTTAACAAGAAAAGTGCACGCTGGCATATCACTCCCAGGCCATGCTGATGTGCTGATGCTTATCAATAGATTGCAATAACTTTGAGTGTTGGGGAAAAAAACCCCCACAACTGAAAGGAAACAACAACTCCATTGTATTAGCAAAGAAATCTCCATCTCTGGTATATAATTTATAATTAGTTTTAACTAATATTTTTGATCAATTTCTGCATTAAAAGTGCACTTTGCTCTGCACCTGCAAGGAAGAGATGCCAGCCAAAAAAGCTGTCAGAAAAAGGCATGAATTGGGGTGTGAGAGGCCACAGAGCTCCCTGAACCCAAAGAGCTGGTGCCAATCCCTGCCTTCATCTGCCTCCCCTCTCCTGTGCACTGCTTTTTCTTTATTCTAGTAATTAACATTGGTTTGCTCTCTAAAAGCAAAGGATGGAAACCATTAAACACTTGAAAAACATTTTTTGCCATGTATAGGTGGCATGTGGGAGGAAAGGCTCAATGTGAAATATTTTTTTGTGATGGTAAATAGCACAACAACAGGAGTACAATTTTTGTGGGTGTCTCTGTCAGCCTAGGGGAAACACATTCCCCTTGGCATGGTGTCTTTTGGAGGAATCTTCTCCTTCAACATTAAAGCTAGTTATTCTCTCAGAGATACAAGAGAGGCCTTGATTCTAACACCACTAACAAGGGCATCGGATTATACAGTGTCTCACCATGAGATTTTGATCAAAATAAATCTTTAGAGAAATATTTCCTTCTAGGCATACTTTTCTCCTCCCCCAAAAGTTTTCAAAATACTCCCACTCGACATATGGTGCAAGCATAGTCAAGTCCAAAGGCACAAAAACTGTTCATCACTAATTATGCTGGGTTTTGCGGAAAAAAAAAACCACAACCAAACTCATTTATAAAATCAGAAATTAAGTATTCCCTATTTCAGATTATTTTACAGTGTTTACTTAGATGAATTGAAAGGTGACACTAGTTTATAGGTTAGGAAAGTATTTGGTATGGGAATTCTGCTAACTTGTATGGGATTGCCAAGGCTGGGCTCTAGGAGAGCCAGACCCAGCCAGAGGGGCAGGAGGGAACAGTGGCAGGGACAGTACTGGAAAAAGGGATGCTGGTCTTCCCTGTTGGCCTGGCTTTCAAATCTGTGTGCAATAAATGAAGAAAAATGGAAATTGGTGAAAGCACCAGTTCTCCCATGGTATTTGCCACCAGTTAGGAGAAATGGAAAGGTTTAATTTCCTCTGGAGTAAGAGCACAGTTGCTGCCAGCACAGTGAATCCCCAGGCACAGGCAGCCACTGGACATCCAGGAATAAACCACGTCATGCCTCTAAAACAAAACTAGTTCAAAGCAGCTGCTGAGCAGGTGCTCAGACAGCTAATGCTTAGTCCTCAGTTCCAGAACCTACACTTAAACTGAGGAAAAATTGAGCTGCAAATGCTCATTTAGCTAATTTGCCAACAAAAGCAAATGCTTGCTTTCCCTCCAGGACTCCTGTGGACCCAGGGCTGGTCTGTGCACTGTGCCCAAGAATGCCATTGCCTTGGGATGGTGAGCAGGAGGCCTTTAGGCACCATGGCTGGTGCAGAGCTCAGGAACAGCTGGATGAAGTGAGAAAAAACCATTGCATACCACACAAAAAATGAGCTGTACGTGTATCGGTCCACTAGCACAAGTCTCTGTACACACATATGGTCACTTTTTTGAAGGACCAAAGAGCTGATGAACTTCAGAAACCCATAGTATCATAAGCAGTATTAGTCCTTTTTCAGAGCCAAGTATATGATGACGGATCAGTTATGCTGCTTGAGGGACATAAATATCATTTATGAAGACAATCATGGTTAGTTCTTTGCAATTATTTTTTAATAGAAACATGAATCTCAGTTAAAGCCAGATTTATACTCACCCTCATCTAACCCAGTGCCAGGATCTTTGATCCCAAGTTATTTAGGAAGTGGAGAACTCTCTCCTACATAGGGCATTTCTGCTTGAAATGTTCAATAAACAGCAAAAAGAGCAAGATCTCTGGGGGTTAAATCTTTCAGAATCATCATGGACTTAGCTGAGCCATGAAGTTATACTTTATAGTTGGTACACTCTGGAGGAAGCTCTTACACACAAAACAAATTAGTTGTTTGTTTCCAAGGGAAAAAAATTTTCTTTTAACTCAAGGAAATGAAAACATTCTAAATAGAGAAAACAACTCTTTAGTATCAATCAACATTATGAGGCTAATCTAAGTAGCTACTATTATGAGCTGATACGTGGCATTTTTTTCCCTTCTTCCAGTCTGTCACAAAAGCAGGACATTCAGCATTACTTATTCAACAACAACAACAAAATAATAGAAGAACCCACATAAAGTATTCATTCGTGGAAATTGCTCCTCTTCTGTTGCTTAAGGAAAGCAGCAATGCAAACTGACTTATATTAACTCATATGATGCATACAGTAAAGAAATAAATGCAAATTACTTACACAGATTCTTCCCAAAGGCCTTTGCATTTTTTTGTAAAATAATCCGTTACCAAAATGCATTTGCAGGTGAAATATAAAAGTTACTTCAAAAGAAGTCAGCAAAATGATTAAAAGTCTTTTATGCAGAAGCTGCATTTAAAAAGGCATTTCCAGTTGAAATGGTGAGAGAAAGTGAGACAGCAATAGTGTTACATTGGGATTGCAACAGGAGGATTTGGGCAAACAGGCTTCCAATGGGGAAACCCCCACTGACACCTTTGGTAATGAGCAGTAATGAGAGCCCTGATCCTCTCCCAGAGCCAGAAACAGATCACTGGGGAAAGTTCCCACAAACAAACAGCTGCAGGCAGCCACCCCCCTCTCCTCCATCCCACTGCCCCCCAGCCCTCTCCCTGCTCCCATGTCCCCCTTTCCCCAGACCATGTTGGGGAGGAATTACTGTCCCTCCTCCAGACCCTGTCGTGGAGCATCACCAGAGATCTCACTTGGTTCTGTTCTAATCAGAAACGATTTCTAAATTAAGGTGGTCAAGAAGTGCACCAGCCACCTGGATGTGGGGTGCAGGAAAGGCTTTGCCCAGTCACCCCAGAGCGGGGACCCCTGCGCCCACCTCCCTTCCCAGCAGCCAAACAGATTGTGTTTTAAACAAAAATATGATTCACTTTTTAAATGAGACTATTTCAGAGCATCAAAAGGCAAGTGGATATTAAAATTGTAATTCATAAGGAAAGCTTTAATTTGGACAGGAAAAATAGGGATAACAAACTATTCAGGATACAGCTTCCCTCTGAATGGATGGATGTGCTGGTTCGCCCTGGATCAGCTTCAGGAACCAGAAATCAGTTTGCACATTAAAAGCAGCTACTATCCTTCGAAATTTATGGGAGACTGAGAGAAAATAATTCTGAATAACACAGCTCCTTTGACATGAACTTAAAATTATTTTGTTAAAGAAATTGATTGGGGTTTTATTTATAAGCACAAGATTTCTGCAGCTCTTGGCACTGCTCAAAGGGGAGGAAAGACAACCTTCAGCTGGCATAAACCATCAGAGCTGGAATTTAAAGGAATTGGGACCATTTATGCTAGTAAAGGTCTGCTCCGGAGTCGTGCCCAGGATCGTATGAATCCCTTCTCTTTCAGGAGAGGGGCTGGCTGAACGTCACTCACATTGCCCTTTATTTTTATCCATTAGACAAACAAAATGAATGATCACATTTATGCCACGGACAGAAAGCAGACCCCACAGGCTATATGTTGTGAAAAGAACTCTTTCTACTGAGCAAGATAATGCTTGAAAAGGTGAATGAAAAGATTTTAGTAAAGAGGAAAATGTCCCTGTAGGACCCTTCCTAATTCTGAGCTCCTCAGTAACGTCAGCCTCACTAATCCATACCTAGCTGTGAGTTCAAATGAAAAATTCATTAACTTTGTGTCCTTTAATTTATTAGGTGTAGCAACACTCCTCATCAGGGGAAGGGCTGAAAGGCGGGAACAATCAGAGCTCTTTTATTCTTTTTGCAAATCTACAGGCTCACAAAGGGAGAGGACCGGTTTGTGAGAAATTACACTCGCCTAATTAGAAGAGCTGCTGTTTGCTCTCGCAGGCACGCCAAAGCCAACCAAAGGAAAAATGTAAAATCTACCATCAAAGACCTGAAATGGCCACAGCTAAAACCATGCCGGGACCAGACAACAGCAGAGGTGCCTCAGTCACCTCTTCACCCCACAGTGGTACGTAAAGAGGGAACACGTTAAGAAGAAGACTAATAAAGTCTGTTATATAGTGAATTAAAGCTGAAATCTGGACTGCCCACACTGCAGCAGGACTGGATGCTGCTTTATATCCACTACACTAACTGCTAGATACCTCTGATACCCATATTATGTCATGATGTAGTTTTTCCCAGGAGACTGCCTAGAAAAGCTGAGTTTGTGTGTGAGAAGCAAGAGCAGAAAATATAGAGGATATTTTTTCTCTGGAGGCTGTCTCACTCCAGGGGCTCCAGCACAACCCCTCTCTGCTCAGCTTCCACAGCTGAACCTGGGGATAACAAACTGCTCCCTCCTTTTTCATCGGGCTGGTAGAAGGACTCAGTTTTATTCACAGTAACATAATATTTTGTCCTTACATGACTCTCCCCGGTGTCCCTTCCCTCCCTGTTTGGAAAGGAATAAATAATTATCCTTATTTTCTGCCAGGAAACACAGATAGTGAGTGGGGTGAAATGGACTGCAGCCAGGGCACAGCCAGCAGCAGAGCTGTGCCTCCAGCCTGCCAGTCCCAGGACCTATTAACATTAATGCTTAATTAGTGTTTACATTTTCCAAGCAAAATGTAAATACGTATCTGCACCAGCCAATACCAGCTGTGACGGGAGAGTGATGTTATCCAAAAGCAATTTCCTCTCCTTTCAAAGGGGCATCTCCAGTAGGTAGGACCACAAAACAGCATCTGAATCGCACCACCTCATATTGTACATTTCCAAAGCACAGCAGCAGGGTCACATCACCAGTTATGAGGTAAAACCAGGGACTATTTAGACTATCAAAAAAAGCTAAGTGAAGCAGTTGGAAAAGAAAAATGAAAAAAAAGGAAGACACCTCACAACACAAAACACCCCAACCCTTTTGAGGATTCTGCAGCAGTCATAGATGATTTCAATTATGGAAATACAAACTGTCTAAATAGCCATATGGATATACTCTTTGAAGAAGCAAATTATTGATAAATTGAACAAATTAATTGTTCTTTGGAACAGCAGAAAACTCTGAACAGCTGTAAAAAATGTTCACGATGAAATCTGAGTCTAGTGTAGGTTAATCTGGCTTTAAGTTTCTTTACAGATATTAAAATGAAGTCCAGCTGAGCCAGAAGTGTATAAAATCAGCTTGTCTCTCATGCTTGTATCTCACTTACAAAAATGACACAGGTGCTCTGGCTGTTGGCCCTCCACCCCCCAAAACGGATGCCCTATTTACCCAAACATGTGGCATGTCCCTCTGTCACCAGCAGTGCCCTCCTGAGGCTGGCTGGCCAAACGTCTCCTCCTTTGTGGTCCAACTCCAGGGATCAGGCAGACAAACAGTTGGAGGAGAAAGTCACACATGTGAGGATTTTCCGCTGCGATTACTGAAAAAATTAAATCCGTAAACATTCTCTGTCACCAATATTTCTAAAACCTCTGTCACATGGGTGTTAAGATTGCAATTGGTCACAGTTTCATGGGGGATGGATACAAAGGGAAAATAATAGCTTATGTTTATTTATCATCAATTGCTTTCTTCAAATATTGGAAATTAAGAAAGTGCTACATCACCTCCTGTACGCCCTAAAAGTCAAAGAAAAAGCCAGTTGATCCCTTTCTCCATAGGACACCCATGGAAGGAATCCTTAGAGGTAGAAGATGAGCAAGTTTCTTGAGCAGCAGAGCCGAAGCAAGACAATTTTTCTGAAAGGGGGGTGCACAGCCACCTATTTCTCACTAACCACATGCCATGCTGAAAATCAAGTGTAAATGTTGATTTTGCAGCCATAAATTGAGTCCCTGTGGTGTGGTGGAAAACTATAATTGAGAACAACCAGAGCTGATGCATATAAAAAAATAAAATCAATGGTTAAGTGTCTATAAATGGTCATCAATGCTTACATCCAACATCAGAGATATATAAGGTGCTAATGCAGATGCTTAAAGGAGGCAGACTTAAAAAATGTGTATGGCATGCAATCATCTCTGAGGTTGAAGACAATTATCCCATAGTACCCAAATAACATATCACCTACAAGAACTAACCTGGTTACCTGGCAAGAACAAGAGGTCATTCAGGTTCAGGTGAGAGGCATGGGGAAAGAACTGGCAAGACATAGCAAGCTATAATAAGTAAGAAAGTAAATAACACAGGAATATCTTTATTCCATCTTTTTTATGGTAAAATTCAAGTTTTTGTACCATGACAAGGAAACATCTGAAAGACAAAGAGCACCTGGGAATATGGACACATTGTCACCATAGCTTAGATAATCAGTTTTAGTGGCTTTTCTTCAAGTACAGTCATATGTATTTACTGTAGAGGAATTCCTCATGCAATTAAGAACATATTCATGACTGAAGGGTCCCCAAATCAGCCTTTGATTCCCAAAAGCGGGGCACATGAAAGTGTGAAGGTGCAGGACTGTTCCCACAGCAAGCGAGGTCAGCGTTATGACAGACTCGTATGCGGGTACGCACCAGAGTTCTTGGTAAAGCATAAATCACAGGAATTACTATGCAAATATATAATTTTTTTTAAGCTGCACTCGAATTCTTCTTTAAAAGCTTAAATTGGAATTAAGTTCTGTGATTGCCCTCCATGCAAGGACAACTTTAGCACAGAGCTGGGTGTAATCTGTCCCTGAGGCACTAGAATAACCAGATTAAACAAAAAATCACAAAGAGAAAATTTGCAAAGACCGTCTTTGTGAAACATGAAAAAGGTAACTTAACCTAGGAGAACAAAAAACATGCAAGTGTCAGTATTGTATACCTGCTGTACACATACAGAACTGTAGCGATGGGTTCTGGAGGTTTATTGCTTTTGCAGATCTCAGCAGTTTTGCCTGCCTAGAGGATTTTCATCTCCTGCCTCACTTTCTCAAATACAATTTATTTTGCAGTGTTCCACAGCCCTGAAATTAGGGGATAAGTGCATTTCACAAAGTAGGTCTCACCTGGAGAAGTTGTACACCACTTGGCCGGTTGGAGATGACACCCACAAAAGAGCTCAGCAACCTGGATATTGTCACTCCTTTAGAAATACTGAATCCTTTAGAAACAACAGCTTCAAGCCACAGTAGGGTGGTACAACATGAAACGTTTCCTTGCATGCCACATCAAGCTAGAAAGGTAGATTGTGAGTGTAAGGGCATTAAGGTCAAAAATTATTTATTAGGAAATAGAGCTTCGCAAAGGCTCAGCTAGACACCTTTGATGTTTCTGAAGGGCACCATCTGAGCTCATTTTTGGAATCAAGTATCTAGCTCAATGATATCTTCATTTCTTGAAGACAGTTGTTCTGTCTCTTTTCTATACTGTATGTTCCACATTAAGTCATTATCTATGCTGTTCACTCCATTAATTCTGCTAGTTTTATTAGCAAAGTTCTGCTGCCTGGTCCTGTAGCAGTGACAAGCATTTCTAAAAGCTAATCTGACAGATAATGACTCCATTAAGTGTTGAATACTAATTGGTTTACATCAGGGGCCTGAAATTAATTGATGTAAATAAATTAGCACCTGAGCATGCATCACCCCAGCTTTGGATTTTCCTAAATACCAATGATTTTTAAAGCTTGTATCTTCAGCAAAACGCAATGGAATATAAACAGACAGGATGAGTAATTAAAATGTGGCAACAAAATAAGACTATCAAGATGAGCTTAACAAAGATTGTTTACCTATTGATGGAAAGGGTAGTGCCTGCCTGTACAGTCTGTTTACACTGCTCTGACTCGTACAAAAGATACTTTTCTGACAGCTTCCCAAAGATATAATTATCTTTACTATTAATAACAGTGACAATGACCGACACACTATTACTAAGATTTAGTAAAGTTACGTGATACACAGGGAATGCATGCTATTAATCACAACAAACACCTGCCCCTTTCCCTTAAAACTCAAGCCTTCAATTATTAATTCAATGAATTATTAATTAATTATTAATTCAGGGAATTAATAAAAGTTATTTTGTTTTACAAGGATAAAACCTCATTACAGTGGAGATTTGTCATTGCAATGACACAAATAATGACTAATTTCCAAAGCCTGGGTGAGCGAGAGTGTGCCTGTGTAGTTTGGGCATGCCAAGAACAGCCAATAGGTTAGAAGACACCAACAAATACAGTGTGTTTTTATACATAAATTTACTATATTCACCTTTATAAGGAAAATAAAATCTAACATACAGCATAAAAACCTGAGGAGAATCCACATGTCTTGGGAAAGCAGGTATCACTTGGAGCAGTAAAGCAAATGCAGCCTATGGAGAGTACAAGGCAATGTATGGGCACACAGCTCCACCACCACCACAGACATCACCTGTATTTGCTACAGGGGGTGGAGAGAAGCTTTGGGAAAGCCACTGAGTTTAATCCAAAGACACCCATTAATTTCAGTCTGCTTTGGATCAGATTTCTAATTACTCCCATCGATTTCAGATCAGATACATAGATTATTTTTCCATGCACCAAAGAACACTTTGTTTTGACAGAGTTATCACCACTGCGAAAACATTAAATGACTGCAAAGCACATGAACAAAATTTTTGGAGGCTGATATCTTCCTAAGGGAATTAGGAAACACAAGATTATCAGGAAGGAATTTGTACAGAACCTAATGCAAGGTCTCTTCAGATATACAAAAATCTCTCTTATAAAAAATAATTCTGAGTACGAGTTTCACTGAATTTCACTGAATTTTTAGAGTTGGAAGGGACTGTAGAGATCATCTAGTCCAATTTCCCCGCCAAAGCAGGACTGCCCAGAGCTAGAGCATGTCACTCAGGAGGGCATCCAGGCAGGGCTTGAAAACCTCCAAAGAAGGGGACTCCACGACCTC
>BJBW01004238.1:278441-295675 GCA_004320125.1 Scolopax mira
CCAGGGCTCCCTCACCCTCACTGTGAAGCAGTTTTTTCTCAGATTTGAGTGGAACTTCCTATGTTCCAGCTTGAACCCGTTGCCCCTCGTTCAGTGGCAACCACTGAAAAGAGTTTGGCTCCCTCCTCCTTCAACCCACCCTTTAGATACTTAAAGGTGTTAATAAGATCTCCCCTCAGCCTTCTTTCATTTTAGTGAATATTCTGTGCCTTTCTGTGAGCCCCTAATCAGGCTAATTTCAATGACATATTATCATTTGCCAGTATTTGACTAACAATGTTACTGTGTATATATATATATATATAACATACATAAGCCAATGAGGGATGAAAGAACATGAGGTGCTGTGATAGTCACAGGGAGAGGCAGGGTCCTCCTCTTCCCCCACCTGGACACCTGTACCTCCTGAGGGCCCTGACCTCCAGCACCGATGTCAAAGCAGGAACCCAGTGCTGAGTGCCTGCATGCTGGAAACACTCCTCTGCGATGGCCATTTTCATCTTTCCTGCTGTGCTCCTTTAATAACCCTCTTTGATCTCAGGCCAAAGTGGCGAGCCATCGCAAACAAGCAGCCGGAGCTCCACGCTACGGTCATAAATAACAACACAAGTGTTCCTTGTCTCACCCCTCGCTCCTTTTGGGGCTGGGATTGGGGGGGATGGTTCATCCCATGTTTCAGCAAAGTTTTTGCTCCTGGACGGTGCATTTATCACCACCCCAATTTTAAGTTTATCAGCTCCTTTTCAGTGCCTGCACCACCAGTGAGTTACCTCAATCAGCACAGACCCTGGTTCCCACACAGAGAAACCTCTGCCCCATCCCTGGGCCCAGGTCCTCTCCTACACCAGGGAACCATTTCTGGCAGTTTCATCATGAAGGCATCATGGAGATTTCCTGGAGCTGGAGATTTCTCTGGGAGAGACATCCCCACAGAGCAGCTGACAGACAACAGCTACCAAAGCCAGACAGCAAGGAACAGCAGTAAAAAGCCCTCTAGAAAGCAGCTGTAATAGAACCAGCCATTTCTTGACTCTAACACCCCAAGAGATGCCTTATTTCAGAGCTATTAGCCATTTTTAGCAATAAAGGAAGATGAAAGTATTAATAACTGTGAAGAGATGTAGGAATGAATAACCCCTTTGTCACTTACAACAATGCGACTAAAATACAGCTCCAAGTGATTAAGCATCTTTTAAAAGTTGCCTTAAGCTAAATAATAAGTCAGAAGCATTTAGCAATATCACAATTTCTGTCACAAACATTCACTCAAGAGCGATGAAAAGCTGTGCCAAGTATTACCTTTTGGATAACAGCAGACAACTTCCATCATCATTCAGCTACTGGGCCAAAACCAGTTGACACCATTCAAATGGAAAACAAGCTTTTCCTCATATAACAAAGCAGCAGAGTCCTTCATCTCGTCTCTAAAGCAATATCCTCCAGGCAGGGGGAAGGCAGCCATGGCGGGAAAGTTCGCTTGTGGTCCGTCCCCGTCGTCTTCAAAATGTTTTTAGAGCAGCTTCTCACTAACCTCCTCGATAGCATGATTTTAATTCAGCCACCACCAGTACAGCACTGGAAAGCCATCAGGAGTTAACCAGTGAAAATTAATTACAGGAATAAAACTTCCACCCACGAGTTTCTCTTATCGTCAGTATTTAAGTATAATGAATATTTATTAGTCAGTGTAATGGACAACAGAGCTTAAAGGGTGCAGTTTTCTAGTAGTCACCGTACATATGCTTAATGAGAATTCAAAAGACATAATGAATTACGATTCCCCTGTTGGGCACTGAGTATTTCTTCATTAAATTCTAATGAACTGGGAAGAGTATCAGGTTTGCTCATGCAGTGTATTTTCCCCTTTTTTTATGGTTGTGTTTAGATGCGTTCAGTTAATCCTCATCAACCTTTATGACAAAGAAGTGCTGAAAAACCACATTTGTTAAGAATGGAAAGAATATAAATATGTAAAGACAGAAAAGTGAGCAGCACAAATTATGCGAAATAAAAGCTGAAGAATTTTTGCTGTACCATACAGAACCCATATCACCCAAAACAGCTATTTGTTTTTCTCTTCAGAAATTATAGCAATAAGGTTATGGCAAAAGATTATGCGATCTCACTTGATTACCACCTTTAGAAGAAAAAAAGGACCAATTCATGAAAACAGACCCGGCACATAACAGCAGCTTCTCCCCACCCTTAAACAAGAAGGGTTGATGCAGATAAATCCAAATTGCTCATCACAGAACTGGTGGCAAGTGTGTAACACTGTCAAAAAACCCCAAAGCAACAACAATGAAAAGAAAAAAAACCCAGGAAACACCTTTTCTGTAATACTACACAGTAAAAACATGCATCTCGTTGAATAACTATTTGAAGTGTGACCACGGTGCTGCCTGAGCAGTCCCCTGGGAGGGGAGAGATGGTGGGGCTGTGCCCACCCACACCAGGCTAAATAAACCCCAGGAGTGATGGGCTATCTCCGTGTTTGGGGGCTTTTCTAAAGGGCACCAAGCAGTAGAGAAGAACAGGAGCTCCTGTGGCTCTGGGAACTGGTATCTCTACAGCCTGACTTACTGTAAGTGACTTCCTGTAAGTGTGTGGTTATTACCAAAATTAAGCAAGCATTAAAAAAAAAAAAAAAGTAAAAATATCTGTGCTGGCATGAAGTCAAAAAATACTTTCAAAGGGGCAACAAGAAGGTGAGTGGGTTTGAAGGAGAGCATGAAAACAGCTGCAATAAAACCATGACTTTGCCATAATTCTGGAAGAAGTATGAAGAAGTGAAAATTAATTTTAAAAGCATTTGTTGTCACTATATGCATGCTTTGGGCAGAGCTGCTGCCCCACTGGTTTCCCCTCGCAAACTCCCCCAGCCACGCTCCTCTGTGGTGGCAGCCGTTCAAGTGACAGCAGGTCACCTTGTTGGGGAAGGGGCCAGTTCCTGGCACGGTGACACTGCCCGTGCAGACCCCAGCACCCCCCGCGTGTCCCCTTAATCACTGCCTCCCACGTCGAAATCCAGGGGATTATAACACTTCAGCTGTTGGCAAGACAAGCAAAGCAATTAGGCTGTTATGGCAATTTTATGGTGCTTATAAAATTCATTAGCAGTCTATTAATTAAATTTTGTCATTAATAATAATATTATTATTATTATCATCATCTTTTCTTCCAATTCTTTGCCTGCTCAGGCTCTATTTGCTGGTCTTTCTCTTGCTTTGCCTTCTTTGTTTGCTTCCTGAGGCAGACACAGCCCAACTTTGCTCTCCACCCGTGTGGAGGCCCCGGAGGGGGAGAGCCGGCTTTCCCGGCTCCGCTTGGCTCTTCAGGATGAGCCTGGGGCAACAAAGCCACACTCCGACGGAGCCCCACGGTAGCCAAAAGACCAGGGCTTCTCCGGAGAGGGGACACAGCCCCAGCGTGGCACACACAGGCTTTGCCGGGGGAAGCCTTCGCGTAAGTTGGTGTTTTAGGTCGAGACAAGTTCTCTTTTTTCAGAGATGTGGGATGTCTCTTTGCAATTTTTTTTTCTTTTTCTTTTTCCAAACAGAGAATGAAGATAAAGCCTGGTGACGTGGAACGTTCCTGAAGAGGTGATTTCTGGAGGAAATCAGAGGTTAGGAACCAGAGCACTTGTTCTTCACGGACACCAACCAGAGGATCTTTTTTTGTTTGCCTGTTTGTTTTTTGACTCCACATTGGGAATAAGCTCTAAGAGACAGTTTCATAATATTTTACATTAATTTAAGACCAAAATGTATTTTATTTGTACACTTGCCAGGATTTTGAAGTCTCCCTCCCAGGCTCCTGTCCTCTTTTGAAACGTCTCCCGAGACTCCTTTGATGCTCCTAGCATGAGAGATCCCACCACCCCACAACGCAAGAGATTGTCTGAATTGGAAACTTTCCCAGAATGAGTTTGCTGGTTAAAGGGCTCCATTTGTGATGAAATATAGCCCAGTCCACAGGGTCTTACCTTCAGCACTCTCCAACTGTTGTCTCAGGCAATGTTAGCCAGTATGGCACTTAACATGTGCTTTCCTCCTATAAGAGACAGCAAAAGACTTTGTTATTGTCAATAAAATTCCTACTGGGGCTCAGTGGGGCTCTGCCTGGTTTGCCCCAGGTTTTCAGTGAGTTTTCCAGCCCCATGTTTAAGGCCAGACAGTGTCACAGTTGGTTGATGGCAGGGACATACCCTGCGTGAACAAGAACCACATACCCAGTGATGCTCTCTGTGGCTCCTGCCATGTGAGGTGCAGGACAGGAGAGGACACAAAGGCAAGGAGCAGCAGGGAGTAAGTAGCTGGGGTGGGGGTGCACAGGCAATGCTGGGGGGCAGGGTATAAGGGGCAGCAGTGGGGCTGGGGTACACAGTGTAAGGGTGCAGGAGTGGTACCAGTGCACGGGGTGTAAGGGTGCAGGAGTGGTGCTGGGACATGGGGTGTAGGGATTTGGGGTGGAGGGATGCAGGAGCGGTGTCGGGACACAGGCTGTAGGGATTTGGGGTGGAGGGATGCAGGAGCGGTGTCGGGACACAGGGTGTAGGGATTTGGGGTGGAGGGATGCAGGAGCGGTGTCAGGACACAGGGTGTAGGGATTTGGGGTGGAGGGATGCAGGAGTGGTGCCGGGGTGCAGGGATGGTGCTGGGATGCGGGGTGTAGGAGTGGTGCCAGGACACAGGGTGTAGAGATTTGGGGTGAAGGGGTGCAGGAGTGGTGCCGGGGTGCGGGGATGAGGGGTGTAGGGATGCAGGAGTGATGCCGGGACGCGGGATGTAGGGGTGCAGCAGTGGTGCTGGGTTGCGGGGTGTAGGGGTGCAGGAGCAGTACCCGGGTGCGGGAGCAGTACCGGAGTGTAGGGGTGCAGGAGCGGTGCCGGGATGCGGGAGCGGTGCCGGGATGCAGTCCGGGAGGCCGGGCTCAGCGCCGGTGGAGCACCGCCACCTGCAGCTCCGCAGGCAGCACTGCACAGCTGCGGGACCCGTTCCCTCCGCACCGTGCCCTTACCCCCTTTGCCGGCCATCGACGGGAAAAAAAAAAAGAACAAACCCGCAAACAAATGTTTAAAATGTACTCGGTGCAGGCGTGGGGACGGCACGCACAAGCTCCGAGTCAGGTCCTCAGCTGCCCCCAACCTCATCTTGGCGCACTCATTGCTGGGAGAAAACTTCCAGCCACCTTGGCAGCAAGACTTGGGTTTTAGTTATTCGAAGGGAAAGAATCAGCTGTGTTTGAATACTTCAGGCAGGCCCGTGGCCACCGCACGGTGCATCTGGCTATAAGTTCAGACCATAGCCCTTGGCACTGATTTCTAGTGAACGAGATCATCCATTTTGCTTGCTGCTTGCCCGAGCGGCACAGGAACCCGCTGGGATTTTCCCCAGGCTGACAGAACCTCCAGACTAACTTTCCTGCAAGCCCTTACCATCAAAAGAGCCCATTATACATTTGTTCTGGGGGCTGAGGAGCTACATGGAGCCTGGGCTGCAGCCATTGAGTCGCTGAAGCTGATGAATTCCAAGCAGCTTCATATCATCACAGAAAAAAAGTGTGACTTCAACCATTAAAACATATTATTAGTTGGCACAATCACATTAAAACATTTGCACCCTATTATAGTATAATTCAATATTATTGTTTGTAACATTTTGATAAGTGGCTGTTGTATGTCATTTAAGGGCTGTGAGGTTGTTACAGCATCAAAGCACCTAACAGTTGCTACTTCACAAGTCATCCCTTCAACTGAAGTCATTCTAATATAATTAATTGTTAACTCAAAAAATCATTTGTCTTTGCAAGTGATGACCTTTCTTTTCTATTAAAGTTTTCATTGCTTCTAACTTTTGAAATTAAAACTTCATTGTACTTAAATAATAGACAAAAACTGGTCAGTGCCTTCACACTTGGGTGACTGGTATCATTCCCACCCATCCCTCACACGTTAGGACTTTACTGCTCTACACTATTTGAGAAATAAAACATTAGGAGCTCAAGGGAGGTGTGGGTTACCCGGGTTTTCCCCTGTGCTGGTGCAGCCCAACCAGCAGCCCAACACCCTGGGAAGTTCATGGAAGGGAATACCTGGCCAGCTGCTCGCAGTGTGTCCTGGGGACAAGCCCAGTGTCATCTCCCAGACACCCTGCACCAGGGGTGGTCTGAGCCAGGCTCACCTTAAGGGAATGCCGCAGCCACGATTGCCTTCATCCTTCATTTTGCAATACTGAATTGCACCAAAGGTAGTAATACAATAAACCTTCACTGTTATAGCTGAAAAATTAAATTTGCCATTATTATGCCTTCACACAAATCCTCGTGGAAGAGTTAGCTTCTATTTGCATTAAGCAACTGTATTTCATATTGCATTGGTTAATATCAATGTCTTTAGAGGTCATCAAACTCAACAGTTAAAAAAATTAATCTGAGAATTTACAGCAGTTAAATACAGCTAAATAATTAATGATGAGGAAATTGAACTTCCCATTGAGATTGGATTAGGAGCCAATGTGGGACACCACTGCTGTAGAGCCTATTTCCCCAGGGAACCTCCCAGCAAAAATCAGCCTCTTTATTGCTTTCCATATCACTAATAAAATATGAAAGCAGAGAATACAATAAGATTTTCATATCATATTAATGACCTTCAGAATGCAATCAGGCTAGCAGCTCTCACTGAGCAATTTGCTAACATAATATAAAATTGTTAATATGATATGAAGGTCACTAAGACAGTATAAAAATTAGTGTAGTGACAGCAACCAACCTAGGCCTTTCAGCAACAAGAACAATTAACTTGCAACTTCATTTTTGCAACCTGTACCTCGTATGCATGTGTCAGGCCCAATATCAACAAGAAGCAATGCAATGTCCTTAGGCACAGAGGACTTCACCACCTGCTTTGCACTCCTGTAACTTTGCTGGCTCAGACCTGGTGTAGGAAGAGGCACCTCACCCTAGACATCTGCTAACTCAGTGTCAAGGGGCAAAACCAGAATGAAATAGGAGGGAGGAAGGGCAAAGG
Organism: Scolopax mira; assembly: GCA_004320125.1. Taxonomy (NCBI): domain Eukaryota; kingdom Metazoa; phylum Chordata; class Aves; order Charadriiformes; family Scolopacidae; genus Scolopax; species Scolopax mira. The sequence goes on from BJBW01004238.1 coordinate 285,472, forward strand.
TTGAGATGACAATTTAAGAGACATAACAGAACAAAAAGGAAAAGGAAAGAAGGAATACACAGAAAAGCAGAGAAGCACCTTCAGAGCTACTTAGGAAACCCACAGGCTCATAAGCGGGGTATGAGCCGACAGGCAAGCGCAGGAACCATGGAGTTTTGGGAACCACAATGGTAGGAGGAAGCAGCAGAGCAAGGAGATGACAGCCAGCGGCTGTGGTTTCCACCCCTTGTTCCAGCATGGTCGGGTGCTGCTAGATCCCTGGCAAGTTTTTCCCAACGTTCTAACTTCTCCTGCAAAGCTGGAAAAATACTTCTAAGAGGTCCTCCATGCCAACCAGGTGCCTTGAGCTCCTCAGGATAGTGCTGATAGTAAAGTAGCTCTCTAGAGAAGAAGATGGATATCTCTAAAAAACTCACCATTGAGAAAAGCTTTCATTCAAGGGAATTTATGGGAAATAAATGAACAATAGTATTTTTAATGGAACCATGTATTTAGAAATTAAAATATTTCAAAATTATACTAATAACTTTCCTCCTCAGTAAAACAGGTTTAGAATCCAGTTTTCATAGTTTAAATATAAGTATGTCCTACAAAAAAGTTATGAACAACTTTAAAAGCAAGTATTTTTAAGTTTGGTTTGTTTTTAAACAAACACTTCACTTCTAAAGTTCTTCTCTGAAGTAGGATAATTTCACTTTTCACCACGTAAACAACCTTTTTGAAGTACTATAGAGCATAAGAGCAGTGAGTGTCTTAAAATCATTCTTTTAAGGTCTACTTCTTAAGAAGCAGAATAAGTAAGAAGAGAAACTCCACCCTTGATCCCTTGCACAGCCTTTAAAACTAAGGCCTCTTTTTTTAGGACCTTTTTCAAGTCTGCCCATTTGGCCTTACATTAAAGGCCACCAGTGCAGGAACACAAACTCCAGGCGTCTTTCTGAAATTTCAGCATCAACATCTAGGCTTTCACTGCCACCACCAGTGAAACAGAGATAGCCATACCCCAGGGCCTAGACAGGGTCAAACCAATGTCCCACTGAGCCCCAAAATATTCTTTCATGGGCCCAGGAAGGAACATTGGAGGAGGACAATTGCACAAGGCTTCTCCAGCATTGGACTATTCTTCCAGGCCCCTAAAACTCCTCTCCTCCATGATGCTCACCTAAATTTCAGCATACACAATATCCTACATAAGGCCATCTACAGTTTAACAACTTGTTTCGTGACAAGTAATCTTGTTTTATTAACTTTGGAAATAATGGCTTCATTTGATGCCTCTCAGAGCACTGACTCCACGAGGGACCTTGTAAAAAATGTTTGTGAAAAATTAACTACAGCACTGTAGAGTTATTTCTTCCTCAATTAGAGTTTTGTCTAATTATACCAACATCACCATAAAAAAGTGAGGATCTGATTGGAATAAATAGAAAAGTCTCTGTGAAATCTCTTCTGAATAGCAGGAACAGGTCAGACCATGGCTTTGTTTCCATAACCAGAGCTTTTGTACAGGTACTTTAGTGTTCTGAATGGCAAATACAGTGGGGAAAAGTGCATGGAAAGTCATCCTTCAGCAGCAGAGTGTGCAAGAGGGGTATCTCCTCCTAGAGACTCATTTTACTGTCTGAGCCAAAGCCCCTTTATATATATTTTATACAGGAACTGATTGGTATTTAATTAACCTACACTTTATGCCATAGTCAAACTTTAATTAAATGCATCCTTAAGCATAGAATTTAGAGCCTTACCAGAATGACTTTAAGTGCAGGAAGCATTTTATGTTTTCCTCATAAACCAGAAACAAGGAATAAAGTAAATAGCTATCTGAAAGGAGTCTCCTCAGTCGAACGCCAAACTGTTTGCAGGGAGCCATCCACCTACAGAAGAAGACATCTGCACATTGCCCATTGGGTATGGGGGTTTATGGACCTGATGCAGTAGCAGTGAAGGAAGGAGACCCTTTAGCTCCCTTTAGGAGAGACTTTAGCAAGTCTCAAAGCCTTGTGCAGCCTTTGAAAAACAAGCTTCAGAAGAAAAGGACAGAAAAAAGGTATTATGAAAAACTTTCTAATGTAAACTGCAGTGATTAATTTTAATACCTTCAGTAGCTCAATATTGTTTAAATAAGACTACCTAGTGTAGATATGAAAAGAACGTCTTCATTATTTTATCATTTGCAACAAAAGCTTCTTTCCATGCAAGCCTGCATCTGTTTTCTTTGCAAAATTCTGAGCCGCCTTATACAAAAATGCTGAACACAATGAAAGTTTAGAGTCAAATATTTTCCATTGCTTTGTAATGCTCATCCTTTTTACCTTTACTGTTTACCTTTACTCCCTAAACACGTGCAAGCATAGTATTCACTACAAATATAAGCATGCAACTATTTGTCTGTACCTGTACTTTCCTGAGCATCATTCTGCCCCTCAGCTCCATGGCTCAGCTCCATCACCCAGCAGCAGTGCTGTGCAGAACCTCAGAGGTTGCTCTCCAGCCCCATCATGTCTTGCTCAGAGCATCATGCTGAGCACCAGTATGGAGCCAGAAGGCAGTAGCTCATCTTTTCACAGCTGGACAACATCACACACCGTAAGGAACAGGCACAGACCTTTAAGTGGTATCTGCTCAGCACCTTGGTAAGTTTGGGAGACTCCTGCATACTTCTCCTCTTGTGATTGCCTCCAGTTTCCTTTTAACTTTACAGCAAGATGACATCCAGATGCTTTGACTCTCTGAGAGAATATCAGTAGTAGTAGCAGCAGCTTGACAGCTCTTATGTTCATATCACAAATCTCATGTGTTGGCTTGGTTCTCTGAAAGCTCCCATTCCTACTCCACTGAGAAGAATAACCCTTCTGTAGAACACCAGAAGACCCAGCTAGCCCAGGCTGAAAAGCCATCACGTTCCCAGTGGGGAAAGCTACCTTGTACTGAAGCAGAGCCCAACTCCCTCCTGGGGCTGAGGAGCTGACACGCAGGCAGAGGCTTCAGAGGAAAAGCTCCCACCTCTGTCCCTCCACATGAAGGAGAGGAGCAGAGCTGCCAGAGCTTCTCTGTCCCTTCATCCTCTTTCCCTGACCAAAATCTGGTCTTTCTCTGCAAAAGCTTGTTCATTCCTACAGAGGTTCACACACTGATGGTCTTGGGTGTTATTTGTGCACAGACTTCCTACCTCCATTTTTTTTTCTAAACATAACCAATTTGTCTATTCTTATTAAAAAGGTACATTTGTGAGTAGAGCAACCTGCTTTTCTCCCCAAAGTAATGATTCTGTAGTTACTATCAACAAAGGCCTGTGCTGAGTGTTTTCACATTTACAACCTGCTGACTATCCTTGAATAACCAAGCGTGGCAGGCTGCTGGGAGGTCACAGACCTGGGCAAACCCACGGGGCAGGAGGTTGCAGAAGGAGCCTCCATGCCTGATTGGGGTCCCAACCCCAGCAGCCCCCATTGCTGCTTCCCTGACCTTCATGGAGCACGAAGGCATTTCCTTGTGCTCAACCCTTTGTGGCTGAGGGAGATGCTCATCCCACAGCATCCCACCACCTGACCACGACAGGGCATGAGCTGTCTGAGGATTAAAGCAGTGAAGATCTGGAAAATTAATTCTGTGTGAAAACAATGGTACTAAATTATAATGAATTTTGAACAAGTGATCAAGTGAATGATTTACAGATCAGGGCAAGCAGACAGGGACACAAACAGGATAAAAAAATACAGGAAAACCCATTATTTAAATCTGTGTTGTTAATAAAATTTACAGGTATTCAGATACAGTCATTTTCCAAGTCCCCTTTACTTTTCATCATGAATTTTATTCGTTGCACTGTACAATGAAAATAAATGAGTTAATTTGCTCTGTGGTGCAGTGACAAAGCCCAAGATTTCAAGGATTATCATTTAAGTATTTCTTCCCCTACAACTTTTGTTTAGTGAATATAATCACCTCTTACAATAAATTACATCTAAAGAGAAATGTTTGCAACTATATCTGAGCTACGTATGAGCTCCTTGATTTAGGGAGTTTGATATTGGAAGAAATGTTGCCACTAGTATATATGTATGCAAGGGTATTTTTCATGTGTCTCACCTGCATTGGTTGGGCCAAGCCCTTCTGAAGTCGATGCTGTGAAGACTTTAGTGGAGCAGCTGGGAGAGGTGCAGAGTGGGGTTACAGCAGAAGGCAGCTGGAAATGTTCTGGTCACATCCAGCTGTTCCTCAGCCCTTTGGGCAACTCAGCCAGGCTGTTCATTCCCCAAGAGGCTCATCAGTTCAATGCATTGCAGCACTGTTAAAGAGAACTGTTAATTTTTTAAAGAACTTAAAAAAAAACAAAACAAAGACCAAACAAGAACACACACACACCCCCCCCTAAAAAAACCCCAAAAGAAAAATATAACAAACAGACTGACCTACAGAATCATGGCCTATCAGTATGGAAAAAAAAATATACAATGGACGAGATGTATTACAGTGTCATATCCATCATATCAGTCTTGATAACTAGATGCATCTAAGCTCAAAACATCACCTCAAAATGAAGCATCACATTATTTCAGTTAAAAAAAGTGTCAAAGAAAGCATTTATTTTTTTTCCAATTTTCTGCTCCCCCCTCAACATAAAATAATTTACTGGCTTTAATGCAAATGACTCATTCAACCTCAAGTTTTCCACTTTTGAGGCAAAGATGCAATAAAAACCTGCACATGAGGTACCTGCCCGCAGAACAATGCAGCTGCTGGTGCTCATAGGGTCCAACATGAACCATGGCTCATACAGGTGTTAAAGCCCTAGTGCATTTAGCAAATATCTAGTAATTGGCTAAAGTACATCTCTTAAAAGCCAGAAAAATGAAATACAATGTCATAAAACAATGCTTTCTCATTTAATGATGTGATAATGTCACATGTGCCAATTACACTGCTCTTAGTTTCAAGCCTGCTCATAGGATTGAAATCCATTGGCCAGGGAGCAACATCTTTACACGATGGAGATTCCAGAACAGTAAGCAACAGCAAGAAAGAGGTTTCTTCGTTCTATTAAGAGTGCTTAAAGTTCAAAGTTTTTACTTAGGAAATGAAAATTTGCTTGTTATATCAGATAAAGTAAGAAAATAGGTATGTTCATATGCTGTGACTATACTTCAAAAAATTATCTATACTAGAAAGTAAACAACAAACAACGTATACTTGCATACAGCAAAAATTACTATACTTCCACCACCAAAGGAGGGGAATGAAGACTGCCCTCCCCAGGGAAGCCAAGACAGTGTTAATGGGCTTTGGACAAGTTCAAAAAAGATTTTGTTATTGGAGCAGAAGCTCCAATTTGTGCTCGGGAATGGGGACAAAAGCCTGAACAGGCAGAATATCAAGAGAATTAAGACAAAGATTTTGAAAGAAGATCCAGTTGAGAGGAACTTGCCAAGATGACCTCGCTGTTGTTGAAAAATTTCCTCCCAGATGTCTACTCTCAGGCAATAGTCCCCCACGACCCTCAGTGGGTTTCCACACACAATACCAGCTTCAGGGTGTTCATATTCTAGTATCCAAGAACATTATCTTAATAAAAGTTGCAGAAAATATTATTTTCCTTCACTCCCATGATTTACATGCAAGAAAGCAGAAGTTGCTCATATTTTTCCCCATCTACTATTAATTTCAATCCACTAGCATATGCTGAGAAGACTGCTTTTTCCTAATAAAAGACACTCCAATGCTTCTTCTTTACCCAAGTACTGAGACAGCATCTTCTGTAGCTGCCTATTCCAGGAACAAGCAAATCCAACCAGGCATGAGTCTTTGATTAAAAACCCCACTCTGTTCAAATCACATCCTATTTTAAAACAACATAAAGATGGATCAACTCATTTTCCTTGGAATGCTGCCTTATATAGAGGTCGAGTCACTGCACAGGTTTTGAGTCATTATTTGCCAACTTCCTAATATCGATGTGATGATTTAGGAGGAACTAACATTATGGATCATTTACATGAGTAAATTATGTTCTTGTCTACAAACCCAAATAGGGCAATTTCCAACTAGGCCTAATAATTTTTGTAAAAAAAAAAAATAATCACATTATTTTACATAAAAAAGAATTTCCCTTACACAGCAGTGTATTTTCTCCATTTTCATACAGATTTTCTTAAAAAGACATTTCTCAGGCATCCCATGGGCAACTGTTCAACACTTTCCCTGGCTGCAGCCTTGCATACAAATCAAATCAGTCCCAGCACACAGTATGCCTGAGCAGACCTGCTTGGTATGCTTGACAGCAGTGGGATTTTAGCACCACGTCAGCCAGAGTACAAATCCAACTAGTGCCTACCTCTCCTCCATTTCTATCAATAAACCACAAATATTTATTAATGGGTGAAAACTTAAAGACTGGCACTAAGCCACAATCGATCAAGAAACCAATCTTTCACATCGTCCACATTGATGCAATATCAATAAACAAATTCTGCAGGTTAATCTTGCCATAGTAACAAAATACTATATTATGGAAGAAATTATTTTAATGCAGTTTTGACTTGCAATTTCTCCACCACTCATTAAAGATCTGCGTGCCCTAATTCACAGCATTTAAAGAGCTGTGATGCCCAAGCCCCACGTGCAACATTCACACGGCGAACGGCAGATGCAGAAACCACAGAGAATCCCTGGCAGGATTCCCACCCTCCTCATGACATCATCTGGAGGACACCTGCCTGATGTAAGCAAAGCAGACATGGTCCACAGGAGGTGACTGAAGGCTCACGGACACTGAGTGGGGAAAGGCACACAACTGGGAAGAATGTACTACTGCTGAAAATAGCTTATGACTTGTGGGTTTGAATTGTTGTCCTGCTTTTAAATAAAAAAATAAAAAAAGGAAATCCCAGGTTTTGGACAAAACAGTAATTATTGAGTATTGCAAAGGACAAGCACGAATCTTGCGTACTGGAAATACATGCTACACACTAATGTTAGCCCACAGTTCAATCTATAGTAACACCTTTTTTTTTCCCCAATACATATCAAGAACTTGGGAAGGAAGGAGAAATAAGGAGAAGAGAATCCATCTGAAATAACTACCTCTGCTGGAAGAACAATCACCATTTTCTGGCCAGTCTAAGATCACAGGTTATCAGAAGTAAACTAAGAGATAATTACGTTTTGTACCAACTCCAGAGTTTTACCTGACCAAGAACAAGCAATAACACTCATCAGCCAAGATCTTGTCTCCATTAGTGGAAAAATGTCTTTGTGGGTGGTGGCCACATGTGTTGGTTGAGTTGGGACCTGGCGATTTTACTTTGCAGACTACTGCATATCACTCCCCAGGCAGGATGCCACCAAACCAAGTTCTCATATTGAGAATTTTTCACACTGTCTTTCTTCCAGTATTCGGTGTACCTGTGTTACTTCTAGAAAATTAAGTATACACAGAATTCACTTCACCCAAATTAAAAATAAAAAAAGGTGCATGGAATATTTTCATTGTAACAACCCAGAAGCTCAGACACCCCAGCTGACTTCCATATCTTATTTCAAAGGAAAAAGAAAACCCATGAGTCCTGGCAGATTTGCACAAACATTGAGCCTCATTGTAGCTCCATATTGAGGATTTTTTCCTAGGAAAGCATCTCAAGTACAACCGTTTCTTTTCAAAGTGTTGACAAACACTTCTATGGTTCCTGACTTACAGTGGTGGAAGGTCACCAGCTCAGTTCACACTATTCGGATCTCTTTTCCACAGACGAAAGGTGTCACTGTGCAACTCAGCTTGGAGACAGTGATCCATGAAGAGACTCATGGCTTTCCTAGAAAATAAAGTCTGTCTAAATCATTTAAGCAGGATAATGCCTTCTTCCTTCATGAAAAAAAATGTCTTTCAAAGCCTGTCTTATCTTTGTTATGAAAAAAAAAAATGCCTTTCATTCAAGTAGCAGTACAATGATCTCGTCCTACCAGTACTAGACATTCCCTCTCTCTGAGCCCATGTCTCCTAGGATTGGGTCTCCAGCATGAATAATTGCTCTGCACAGGCCTGGCAATGGGCAGAGGGCAGGTTTTCTTGACATCTCTACAACAAAGACTTCACCCCGGCTGGGTCCATTCCCTCCTGGCAGGTGGGCTTGGCTCAGGAAATGGTGTGGTGCAAGGGTAGGTATCAAGTGAGCAGAGATTCACAGTGGGATAGGACATGGTCCAACAGCAAACATTTCTGCCAGGATCCCTCTATCGACCAGCGGTGAGGCTCGGGCAAGGGACTTCAAAATACCCTCAGCTGCCCAACATCTGGGCACCCTTCTGTCTGCCCAGCCTGTGGCCACCTCCATAAGCTGGCAGAAACTTAGCATGCGTGGACCAAGGTCATGGGCTGTCACTCTCTCTGTGGTTGCATCCCTCTTCTTTATTCCCTAAAATTGCCTCATGTGTTCAGCTTTATGTCCCTCCTCCATGATTAGCTAGAAAGAAGCCATTTTTGGCAGTTAATAAAAGGAGGATGAAAACAGTTGGTTAGTTAACAAAATACTAAAAAAAAAAAAAAGTAGGCCAGTTGTAATGGATTCACACAATACCCGATATACTTACAATGCAACCCGACAGAAAGGTTCACACTTCTAAAATGTCAGTTAAGATACCAACAAGGAGGGTGTGCAGGATCCTTGGTATTTTGACATCTGAAATTTGCAAACTGAAGAGAATTTATCTTTAAATGACAGCCTTAGTTCAAGCAGAAAGGTGGCACTTGCCGTAGCAAACAGGACTGGATTAGCATCACCTTTATGATCAGTCATCCCCCTGGCCTTAAAGCACATCATTTGCAAGTACTACCATGTCAAGACATTAAAAGAGCAAGCCTTTTCCCAGTAAACCAGCAACCTGCCCGCCATTGCAGCAAGCTTCAGGACAGGCTATTTTTCAGGCCCAGATTGTAACAAACCAAAACTTTCTGCCTGCCTAGAACAAACCTCCTGGGTAAACACCTGTCTCTGCTTATGTTCTCAGTCTCTACAATATACTTGGTTATTTGCTTTGTTTTCATGATATTTAGGATTAAGTTATTACATTTCCAGATATTTCCCCATAGACATTTTCTTAAATAGCTTATGTTGAAATAGTAATAATCCTTTGGATGGTCCAACTGATTGTTCACCTTATTTCTTTTCACTAGGGTAGCTCTGTAAATTAGATCTCTCTTCTCCAAAGTTTTCTTGGATGAATGGTTTCATTAATAAGAAAAGAAACAGAAATCAATTCAAGTATTCAAAAGGCTCCAAAGAAAAATAATTTCAAAGCAAAAAGAATTTAGGAATTTCAAAGCCCAGAGGAAAAAAAAATTACTTTATCTCTTTTCTATAAATCCTAACTTAAAAAATAATGAAAAACATGCAGCAGGTTAAATAAACTTACCAAAAAATGCAAAATTTCAGTCAGATATACTGATTTTCTAACATTTCTTAATGGCTTAGAGGATAAAGTTATCATAAAAAAAAATTTTGTTTGACCTTTTATTTAAAACTTCCCTTTCTACGTTCACCGAAGCACTAAATTGCATCCCAAATACTTCTCTTCCCGTGATGATCACACCCCTGGAAAACAGCATCTATGTTTCTTGTTCTCAAAGGAGAACAGTTCCTTTTGCTGAGGAGGAACAGTAAGGTGTAAGACCAACCCCTGCTAAGAGGTAACTCCTTGTAGGAGAGATGGTGGAATGCACATGCGAGTGCATTTCTGCACACTCAAGAATGGAAAATCCAGAAGAAATTGGGTTTTATTGACCCCATTGATGAGTAGGGCCTTTCTATAACAAAATCTGCAAGCAAGCAAACACTTTTGCTGAATAGTCTTCAGAGCGTCACTGGCAGCAAATCATCCCATTCTTAGCTCCATATAATTTGTAAGGACATTTGAAGGCATGTGCTGGGGCATAAATCTTTTACAGTACACAATTGATTCATGTGAAATTTAAGTTAGTTCACTCTGAACTCCAAACAATTACCACTGCAGTGATTCTATAAAATGTCTCTTCCCTTGGGAAGAAAGCATCTAAATCAAGCTCGGTTTCAGGCCACAAAAATTAATGATAGGTATTCTCATCTCACTGTGCAGGAAGCTGGGCACATAAATCCCCACATCAAGATGAGGCTCATATAATTTTAAGCATTACAAGCCCCAGATTTAAAATTTAAATTAAAAGCTTACCTAAACT
>BJBW01004239.1:0-39258 GCA_004320125.1 Scolopax mira
TCAAGACCCGACTGGATGCAGTCCTGAGAGGCATGCTCTGACATGCTCTGGGTGGTCCTGCATTGGCAGGGGAGTTGGACTAGATGATCTCTATGGTCCCTTCCAACTCCAAAAAATTCAGTGATATTCAGTGATATTCAGTGAATTGCTACAGCACCACCTGCTCCAACAACTGGAAATGCTGCAGGGCATTTCTGACAATCACCAGCCGGGTTCAGCAACTTGGACAGAAAGAAACAGCAGAAGACTAAAGGAAGCAGGAGGCCCAGAAATTTCCATCTTTGGAGATCTGTGGCCACTACCAAGGCCAGATAATATTAATGTTGGCATCACATTAAGTTTCTTCAGCTCCATCTTCTTCTTTTTTTATAGCTCAACCATCTCACAGATTTGTTGCACTTGGAAACAAAATGTGAGTTCCCATCCAGTCCAGCACCAAGCAGATTGCCTGTAAAAAGTAAGACAGATACCACTCCATAGATCACTATTGACCTCTGTGTGGATTCCTGCAATGCTGGTCTATTTGCTTACACAGCTGCAGGCTACTATTTCACATCACTTCAGTAGCTGAAAGGCAATCTTGTATCATTCCTGTGCTGGAGTTTCCAGGTGGATCCACTTTTCAGAGTGTAAGATAATTCTTTTTAAAGATATGAAGCAATTTCTCAAGGTACCTTTTTCAATGCAAGGATGATCACACAATTCTTAGCAGTGGAGGAAAAATTGAAAGAATTGTTCAGGTGGAAGGAAAGTTGTGTGAGCTGTATTGGAAGAATTTGAATAGAAGTATGGATTAGATTTGCCCAGACCTATCAGATAGGAATGGGAAAAGAACTTCTCTCAGAGGCTTTTGGGGTGGTGCTGTAGGGAGTGCAAGAGAAAGCACCTCATGTGACCAGTATGGGCAGCCAAAAGAGCTCCAAGAGAACCATTTCAGTCAGGTTTAGACTTCCCCTGGTCTGTGGCACTCGGGGAGTTCTTGATCTCTTAGCAATCTGATGGCATTAAAGCACCAGCAACTACTCTCAGGGAAATGTTCCTCGTGTCTTCCAAACAATTTGGGAACTGCAAACCAGTGCAGACTTCTCAGCCCCGTAATTGCAATGTTGCCTCAACATTTTTCTATCAGCCTTCTTCAAAGCCCTTTAGATTTTCTCCCCAAATGCAGTCATCCATCCTCCTCCAACAAATCAGACTTCACTGATTATTACCAATAAAATTATTGAAGTTAGAAATGCTGAGGCAGAAAGATGAGGCTATTTAAGAACGTTTTACCAGATGTTAGTTGATTGATACTGCATCATTTCATGCAGCACATAGCAAAACCTCTTTCTTCCCTGTGGTGTTAAATTGTTACTTTGCCTGAAAGAGAAACATGTTTTTTTCACAAAGCTGATCTGAGAGGAAAGTGGGGAAAGAGTGTGGGAACAGCAGATAATATCAAGGCTTCCCATTTCCCTGCTCTGTTCTTGTGAGCAATCTTGCATGGCTTTTAACCACTGCCATTCATACTCTGAAGTGCTCTTTCAGTGGGCACATCCTGTGGTGTCCCTGGTTTGGTGACAACGCTCCTAAATACTGAGCGCATTGTCAAAGAAATCAGTCTTGGATTCCTCTTCATCTGAAAGAACCAATTTACTTTCCTCCTTCAACAGGCATAGGATAATTATAGGAAGCCCCCACATCATACCATGTGGGTATCACATGCAAAAACCATTTATCCTACTAACACACATTGTTTAGGCATCTCTGTTTCTCACACACACAGAAATCCAAGAACCGTCATCCCCAATCAGGAAAAAAAAAAAAAAAGCCCTTGTTATTTCAACAGCTATTTTTATGATATCTCAATTGGAGGAGGGGGGGTGTTTTTCAGGAAAATAAATTTATTTTTTCTCACCAAGATGCCAAACTCCATATTTGAGTACAGAACTGCAAGATTCAGCTCAAACTCAGTGAATCTTTAGCTATCTCAACTTGTTTCAATCAAGTTTAAATATCTTTTCCTTTTCCACCTTTAAAAGGAAAATAATTTTATCAGCAAGCACACAACCCTGTCTGACACCACTTATTGGTCAGATTTTATCACCAGGTTTCTGCACAAGCTCATAGAGGGGTCTTAGCACAGTGCAAGCCCATTTTGATATCATCTGTCAACCACCACATCAGAGAGATTTAGAAAAAGCAACCCACAAATGAAACATCTAATTACAGGCTAGCAAATTGGCGTATAGTTTTCTGCCAGGTGTTTCATGATCACACTTCATCTTTTCTTCTGCTGGTGTTAAAAACAAGAAGCTACAGCATGCAAAGGGCTCCGTGAGAATGCAGTGCCTGGATTTATACAGAGCAGTCGTTAGAATCAGAGCAGAGCATGTTGCACTATGTATGAGGAGCAAGGGGAGAGAATTTAAATGAAATTAAATAGGAAGCTAAGTGGGGAAAGCCCTATATTAGGCTATTGGTGAGTCCAGAGGAGGGCCATGAAGAAGATCAGAGGACTGGAGCACCTCTCCTATGAAGAGCGGCTGAGAGTTGGGGTTGTTCAGCCTGGAGAAGGCTCCGGCAAGGCCTTATTGCCCCTTCCAGTACCTGAAGGGGGCCTACAGGAGAGATGGGGAGGGACACTATGAGGGAGTGTAGCAATAGGATGAGGAGTAATGGTTTTAAACTGAAATGGGGTAGATTTAGATTAGATATTAGGAAGAAATTCTTTACTGCAAGGATGGTGAGATACTGGCACAGGTTTCCCAGAAAAGTTGTGGATGCCCCATCTCTGGAAGTGTTCAAGACCAGTTTAGATGGGGCTTTGAGCAACCTGGTCTAGTGAGAGGTGTTGCTGCCCATGGCAGAAGGTCAGAACTAGAAAATCTTTAAGGTCACTTCCAACTCCTCCTCACTCCTCGTAGCTTTACACATGAGCATTGCTTGTGGCCACCTGGAGAGCCAGCATGTCTCTCTGAATGGCCTTGGCTGGCTGCTGCGGAGAAGCCAGGACACTCACTTCCTTGCCTTTGTGGCTGCAGGTGATAAAGGCACACACCTGTTTCCTCTGCAGGCTGTGTCACCTCTTCTGGGTAGGGGGGGATATTACAACAAGTCAAGCAGATGGTGGTTTACCAGGAAACCCAGGTGTCCAGAAACACAATTAAGGAGATCTGAAGTGACCAAATCCTTCACTCTTCCAGAAAGCAAAACTGGATACAAATCTTTTCCAAGCTTTCTTCTAATGAACACTCAGGACACCAAGCTGAGAAGTATCAGTGCCTGATGCATCCCCGTGAGCCTATTTGCCTTGAGGCAGCCCCACAGAAGGTGCAGCACAAAGGAGCAGGGCTGCCTCCTTCCCTCACGCTGCTTGAGTCCACCTCAGGGCACGTTTTGGAAAGGGAAGCCCTTTGTAAGGTGCCCTCCCTGCACACTGTGCACCACAACATTGCTGGGACTTAGTCTCGCTTGTGAGTTCTTACCAACAGAAGAAAAGTAATTTTATTCTGTGTGAGAGCACATGTGTGTGGATATATGGTCTTCTAATTTAGAATGTATCCTTCTAATCCGCTGGGGCCAGCCATGTCCCCTTGCCCCCTCCATTTGCTGTAATTTGCATTGTTCACAGAAGGCTTCAGGATCCAGCCAACATACATCACAAAGTTGGTGGAAAGAACCATTACTCATAAATTTGTACTATTAATTAAGTTCTTAATTTTACCCAGGAGGTCATGTCTTGAAATGCTTTCAGACCATCACAGAAGAGAGCAAGCTGGCTGGGAGCAATAAGCACCATCTGAGAATCCTCCCATAACTCTGGCTGTTTACTTTTCAGTTTCACTCACCACCATCCAAGCATATGTCTCCTTCCTCAAATCCTTTTACTGTTCCTTCCTTTGAAGCTGATTTCCAGGGAAAGCTTTAGAGATCTTGGCCTTCAGAGCAGCTTTAAGTCCTGATTTCTCTTCCCCCTGCAGAGAATGTATAGAGCAGGTTGAGGTCCTTCCATCCATAAAGCCAGCTTGCTTTATGATGAAACGTCTGCCTGTGACTCTTTCCACACTGGCAATATTGCTTAAGCAGTCTTTTTCTAAAGCCTTCAGCTTTGGAGCTGGGAGATCTCCGAGCAGCACAGCTATCTAACCCCAGCAAAGCTATCTAACCCCACCACAGGAGACCACGTCCCAGGAACTGTGTGCCAGCAGTAGCAGTAGCATGGCAGCATGTCACAGCCCTGTGGGGTGAGAGGTCTCCCAGCACCCATGCGTCCAGCCAGGTAGTACCCTCTGTCATCCCAGAAGTTTCTGAGAGACTATATTGGATCCTTGTAGAAAAAAACAGCAGCTTCAACAATCTACATTTTCCAGTCTACGACATCTGTACACAGAGGGACCTTTAGCCACACGGATGGCCCCAAGCTGTAACTATATCAAGTTACTCACAGGACCAAATCTTTGAAGGATCCCAGCCTCGGGGAGTAGGGAGAGCCCAGCAGTTCTAAGCAACTGACAAAAAGCCGCTCCCAGCATACACTCGGGTTTGAAGCACGACTTACTAGAACAAAGCGCGAATTAAGCGATACCAGTCCAGATGACACAGACTCCAAATAAGTGCAAATAAAACATTTTCCACTGCCCAGAATGCCATCGTGTGATTTGCACGTGGTATTCTGCACAGCAGAGGCGATTGAGAAGTATATCGACTAGCTGCCTTGAAATTCCCCCAGCAAAGCTGGCCTGGCTGGCAATGTAGGCTACTTAATTTCCAGGCTATTAAATCTCATCGAAATCAATGCAACTCAAGAATGTACTTAAAATTAAGTAAACACCTACAGACTGTAAGGAACTAGGATGCTGCACTGCTCTGTGTGCTTCTTTGGCTGATTTGTTTACTGAGGAAGTATCTCAGAGGGACAGAAATCAGAGAAACCTCCTAAAATCTGTAAGAATGCCTTAAATAAATGCAAGATTGTTGCATTGACATTAAAACTGCCAAGTTTAAAACCCAGTTCCTTAGGCCTTTCCAGAGTCATGCACTCGCTTTGACCCCCTCTTATAAGCATCTAACCCGGATAAATTAAAAGGAACATATAAACCAAGATCTTCTACCACTTGCCAATACAAGATGCATTATTGCCCTAGGCCTCAGAGCAAACTGTAGCTTTGCATTCCGGCTTTTAGTTAAGCTAATGAGGAGAAGGAAGAGAATTTTTGAGGTGGGCTCTTCTTCCTTTCATCTGAAAAATCGGTTACTGAGTTGTTCAAAGTTTGTGTGCACAGCTCTGCGGGCTCACTGCTTCTCAGCGCCTGACGTTCTGCACCGCTGAAAGGAGAGGTGAGTTCTTCCTAATATGCTCCCTGGAAGCAGGCTGAACATTCGGCCAGCCCTCTGAAAAAGGGATATGGCTTTGCACTAAGCCGAGTTTGCAAATGCTTCTCACTTACTTGTCTTAGTCTCTTCTTGTTTCCTTGCAAACGATGAAACCCCATAGAAAGGCTTGGGCAGCACGGACGCTTTCTGCCGGTGAGTCTAATGGTTTGGCTGTCCATTCTTCTCACCAGCCACATGCCAGCGTGTCTTTAGTGACTTAATGGCACTGCTACTTTGGGGTAGCTGAATGGGGAAGCAGACTGCAGCTGCTTCTGAAAGATATAAATATTTTTTACAGTCAGGGGGCTCCAGCAGTCTAGCAGGATCAGGGACACCTGGGCTCTATTCCTGGCTCTCCTGCAGACCTGCTGTATTGTTTTGCTTCTTTCAGTAGCTCTAAACAAAGATCTTTTCCTGCCAAATATGTAATCTTAGGTATGAGGCTTCCATTTGAAAATCTGGGTCACAATAAGGAATTTGGGGTGATGGGGCTAGCCTATGAATGCAAACTTGGGCATTTATTCTATAAGAAAAATCCCATGGAAGCCATTGCACTGGTGACCACCATGAATGGCTCACAGGCCAACCTTATTTGCACCATTTACCAGTTAGCCATCTGCTCCCTTCAGATATTATTTTATGGCTTTCCTTTGTTTTCACCGAGGCCTAAACAAGAATTAAATTGCGAGTCTTGTCGCTAGCCCTTTTAAATAAATAGCTCTGCCATCTCTCTAATAAGTTTGACAAGTTGGTCCCAGGCCCTGGGCAGGAAGCTAATAAACTTCAAGTTGCTTTTCTATTGTTTTCCTAAAACAATTTGACTTCCTTTCTGATAGCCTCAAATTCCTTCAATAAAAATAGAGTAGCTGGGAGCCAGAGGAAAAGCTGAACTTGAGCCAAGTTGTGCTTACAATGCCGCCTGCGTAAGATCACATTTTTATCCCCATCCACGAAGACTCTTTAAAAGAATAGCAGGCAGACAGCTGCCAGTGCATGTCAGGAACAGCTCGGGAGCTAGTGTCCCCCAGCATCGGTCCTCCAGGCTTGAGGGAATCTCCAGCCAGTGAGCCAGTGTCAGAGCATACCGGGAGGCTGAGCTCCTGGGAGCTGGCTGGGGGTTGCTTACCCTGTCCAGCGTGTCCTCCCTCAGACACGGATCTCTTCTGGAAGCCAAACACTGACACAGAGAGAGGTGACCTCCAGCAAGACCAAGGGGCTGTGCTAAATCTCATCCTTCAGTCAACTTTACCTGCTCCTCCCTCTACCTGTGCAGGCTCAGAAAAAAAAGAGGTAAAGGTCTGTTGTTTCTCTTCTTCTCACTTTGGGAAGCATGTATATATACATATATGTATATGTATGCACACATATACTTTTGTAAAGGAGCAATTCATCTAGCTGGAAGTTTACAGGACAAGATGAATGTCCTGTGGCTAGGTAGATGAGGACTCCTTGCTCGAAAATGACTTGCTGATTCTTTGGACAAATCCTTTACGCTCTCCATGGTTTGGTTCCTCCACCTGTGAAGCAAGGAGAACGTATTTTGGAGCTGTAATTACATTATCATTTGCAAAGCACTTCTCTACTACTCAGAGATGCTGCAGAGTGGAGAAGTGGAAGCAGTAGCTGTGAGAGTGCTGTGCTTTACTTCAGTAAGATGAAGCTGACAATTAAGCATTTACTTTGGGAAAGATGGTCATTTATCCTCAATGAGACTAAACCCTCTTCCATTTTTCCTTCCTCAAAACTTTAGTGGCAAATGAGACTGACACCTAGTGACATTTCACACCTTGGTGTTTCTTGTTTCTTCTTTTCTCACTCTGTTCTGGTTTGGTACTCTGGGCTGGGAGGGGGAAAACATCCATCTATAATGTAATAATTTGAGATTTTTTTACTAAATAAGGAACTGTGACTATAAAACTGTTCCCCTTCATTCAGGGACCCATTGTCACATGCTGCTCCTGTTCCCTTGGGCCCAGTCTGTCCTTGGGAATTTGCCTCCTGCTGAAGGATGCCTTCAAGCTGTTTCCAGAGGTCTAACATATAGCAGAGAACTTTGGTCTCACTCCTTCCCTTTCAATCATTTCCATGCATGGGGATTTTAGATAAAAAGTTTCACCAGGAAGGTAGCATTCATTTGTGCTTTCAAGAAGGTACTAGAGGTGCCTGTCCAGCATTGGACAATAGGAAGAATCAGAATAAATGCAGTGCTGTGGCCAAGCATCAGAGAAGTGCAAGAAGTTTCTATCTCAACTGCTGTTGTGTGGTGATTTTTTCTGAAATTTCCCAGTGCAGTAAATCTGATATCCTCCCCAAGCACAACATCCTCAGCAATGGCAGGAAAGTACAAGACGTTTTCCCTTCAGACAGTCTCTTGAAGGTCTCAAATCTCAGAAGAGCGTCTACCCACATTTGAAACAGCCTTCCAGCAAAGCCAGATGTTCCAAGAACATCTGCTTTATGTGAAGCTCTTTCACATGTGAGCTCTCTTCTATACTACTGCATATTTGCAGACTTTCCCTATGGATTGTGTTGGCTTGCTCTTTTTGTTTATTTAAATCCCTGACCCAGAACGAATCCTCCATTAAAGATCCATGCTATCAATGCCGAAAAATTCATCACACAAACTCTACTCAAGATTTACCTGGCTTCTGTGTGAAAGGGAGCAGCTCTGAGGCAATAAGGCAAGTACAGGAAATAGAATGAAAATGGGACCTCTTGGCTTATCAGGTTCAATCCCCTTGAATAACAGGCAAGTGCAAAACAAATGGCCTTTTCTAAACTTACTAAGCTCTGTCCTAAATCTCATTAGGTTTCCGCCCTCACTTGTGCTACTAAAATGCTGTTCTAGCACCTCCTTCCCGTCTCTGTTGCTTAGAAACCTTCTGATTTCCAACCTAAATTCATTCATGGCCAATTTATATCTATTTATTCTTGTGCCGCATTGTCCTTTAGCTTATGTAGCTCTCCTCTCTCCCTAGCACTTACTTTCCCAACCCCCAATTCCAAAAAGTATTTATAGGCAGCAAATCTCTCCTCTCTTAACCTTTGTTCTGCCAGACTAAGTAACTAAGTTTCCTTAGAGTATTCACCCTGCAGGCACATCACACCATGTTTTAATTACTTTGGGTAGCTGCACTAGCATGAAGTTCAGTGCAAAATAATTAACGCAGAAAAGCTCAAACTGGTACTGCATCTATTTTCAAATCAGCTCAAGTATCTCTCTGCAGTCACTTCTGTGACTGATAAGGAAACATATTCTTGACCGAGGGACACCCTATGTCCCTCTGATCACCCCGTTGCCTTTCTTTGCACCTGTTCCAGGCTGAATAACTTTCTTGAATGTGGGTGAGCAGCACTGAGCACGCTATTCTGGTGGGGTTTCATATCCCCTTGGATGACATTAATCTCACTCGCTGCAACTGGAAATACTGCTACATCCTGAAAGCTCACTTGCCTTTTTCACCCCCACATAACATCACTGGTTCCTCCTCCTTTGGTGACCTTCACCCAGGACTTTCCTCATCTCTGCCCTGCCAACTAGGAACTCCCAATTGCAAAGAGAGACTCCTGTTACTCTCTGAGGAACAAGTTCAAGTTCCTAGTGTGTGACTTTGCACCCTCCCATCTAACCTCACCTTGATCACTCCAGTCCCAAACAGTCTTCAGCTCTCCTAGTGCTGGAATCCACCTTTGCCCTGACAATACCTCCCAGCTTTGTTCCATCAGCAGATTTCATTAGCATTTCTACTTTCAGTGCCAAGGTAATTAACACAAATATTAAAAAAGATCAGTCCTAAGAGCAATCTTTGAGCAGCCTCACAGATAACTTCCCTTCAACCTATTTGGGAACTGCTGTCTCAATTCTGTCAGTCTCTTATCCTCTTGAGGATTTCTCTAATAATCTCCATTTTCTTCAGCTAATTTGCTTCTTCTGGGACATGATATCATATGATTTACCGTAGTCCAGGTAGATAAGGCCTGCTATGTTTCTTTTACCTAGAAGAGACAGGAATCTTAGCTCAAGAAAGCTATTTACTTTTGGTCAGAAGATGGTATGTGGTGGTGTATTTTCCCCTTACCTCCTGCTGGCTTTATTTCTCCTTTCTTTCAAAATCTATTCCACAGCACCATAAACTGTCAAGATCTCCAAGCTGCACGTGGCAAGCTGTCAGCTGTTCTCCTCATCCCCACTGTCTGGGGGAGCATTCTCTTCCACTTGCTCTCCTCACTCAAGTCATACAAGTTTTGCATAGCAGTCTCTTGGGGAGGGGAGGAAAAATCCTTCTTTCTAGCTTACCAGTGGGCAAAACAACTACTTCTCCAGCTGTGGAGCTGGAGAAGCTGCCATGACACCTCTATTTCCTTTGAAAAGGGGGCAGTAGAGAAGAGAAGGGAGACACACTGAGGGGCTGGCTGAGGTATCCATACATCTACTCACCTTTGTGTCTTTTGGCTCCCTGTCTGCCTTCACCCATTTCCTTTCTGTGCATCAATATTCAAACAGTTCCTATCACCACCAAAAAAAAGAGAGCTCATAACAGCTATCTCACGTGCATAATGCACGTATTGGACAGAAACCTTCTCCCCTCCCTCATTCATTCCACAGAACCAGACTGCATCAGCTGGATCCAAAGATTAACTCTGTGGGAGAATGAGTATGCTGCTCAGGAATAATGCTGGGATCAGAAACAGAGGAGCAAGCAGGGAGAATCAGACCTGATCACCCTGAGTGCACAGCAAAGTGTCAGCCATGTGGGGAAGGGATTGCATTTCAGACAGCTCCCTCACAGGACCTGCCTCTCAATAGCACATGAGAAACACTTGACAAGCCTTAGCCAGCCTATCCCAAAGCCATCTGTGAGATAGATTTGTATTAACACATTTTTTTTGGACACTTTTATGATGAAGTCCTCGACAATTTCACTGGCATAAAATCAACAGGACTTCACATGATAATGCTTTATGGAAATTACTCCAGAAAGATGAAAGAACACAGTGATAGCCTCCTTCCCATTAAATTCCATCATAGATATAAAACTGCCAGGCAGAAGAGAGAGAAACAACTCCAGAAACATTCCCATTTTCTTTGAAGTCACAGAATGCCTTTCAATGAAGTTAGAAATGAAGTGGCAAATGCCTATGGGTTTCTCTATACCAGGACTTTACTGAGCTGCTACGGGAATTTACTGTGCACTGTACCTCCTGCAGTAGCCATCAATGAGGATTCAGACCTCTTGAAAAGGACTTGCAGTCTTAACTTCAGAATGAGAGCATCCACATGCCTCTCCAGAGGTAGCCTCTGCACAGCACTATCCCTGTGTAGGCTGGCTGTAAATCTTGTGACTAAAGGGGATACTAAATCAGTGGGAAAACAATTATTAGATAAATAAGAGTTGCGAGTCCTGTGTTTTAGTCTCTGGACTGCTTTTTCTTCACGATCTACACTAACTGCTGCACAGGGACCATGGGCAATTATGTTCTAGATGAGAGATACATACCCTAGGAAGGATTGCTGGAGGGACACCAACCAAAGCTTGTGCCCAGCAAGCCAGTTCTCAGGGTAGCAGAGTCTTCTATGCTTTCTTGACACTGGTTCTTTGAGACCAGACTTATCAAAGCCAGAAGGCATCTCTGATTCATCCTCCTCTCTGGGGCCTGATATGCAGGAAATCAGAGGTTCCACTAGACACATACATGAAATATAAGAACTTCAGACACTTAATATGCCAAAAGCATTTATTAGAAAGGCCCAAATATTCATGCATCCAACTGTGCCCACAGGGAGGTGGTGTACCAAAAACCACCTCTCCTGACAGGCAGGTTATTTGCTCTTTGTCGGTAAAAGGGTCTATAAAACCCTAATGGGAAGCATCAGGTGCCCTTTGGGACAAGGCTGCAGCTGTGCTGGGCCCCTGGTCCAAGCCAGCAGATCAAGTCCTTTGTTATTTGAAGAGGTTCCACAAGAACTCTGCTTTGCCAGATTAAGCTTGAACAAGTCAGAAAACTCTCTTTTGTTGATGCTTGCATGCAAAAAGCTTCCCAAGGTTTGGCTGGTGTAACTGTGGGGCAACCCTGTTTCTTTACATTTAAGGAAGGTTTAGACCATGCCATGTTATCTGGGGGAGGAGGTACGAGGAACAGCAGTAGCAGCAACTAGAAGGGACAACACGAAGGCGGCAGTGAGTGCATGTCGGCATGGGGAGGGTGGCACAGGGAGAGGCTGAGAATGGAGAGGGAGGAACGAGATTCATGGTCTTTAAAGGAAAAACAACAGGAAAGTAGGTTTGAAAATAGAAAGATTAAGCTGGAGGGGGTGGGAGAGACAAGAAAAGTAGGTGAAGAAAGAAGAGGGGAAAAGGCAGAGAGGCAGTGGGGAAGACAGAAAGTGACACAGAAAGGGGGTGGAGAAAAAGAGAGGAAGAGAGAGAGAACCATATTAAAGGAATAAAACCAAGCAACTGAGAAGAACCAGGAGTCCAACTCAACTACAGAAAGGAAAAGGGCTAAAGCAAGGAAAGGAGACAGAAGATAAGATACTGGAAATCAGGTAAGTAACCATGAGGGGGAAATAACAGAACTGCAGAAGCATCAATGGCAGATCAAGCTCTTACACTCAAGGGGAAAACAGCGTGAGGGGAGAGAAGGACTCAGTGAGGCAGGAGAAGGATGGCCAAAAATAACCTAAGAAATTTACTTTTTCTTTCAATCTCTCTCAGAAAAAATTCTCACTAGTAACAAGAATAGGGAAATTTTAAAACAGGCTTGGGACATTTTAAAAATTAAACTCTTTTTGCCACAGACAGCTACAGAAGTGTTGAGGAAGCCTCCCTGCAATGAACACAAATATCGATAGGTTTCAACATCCAGGAAAGCAGGATAAAAGCCTCAAGTATGTTCAGACAGTATAATGTGCAAATTGCAGTTTTTGTCAGATCCCATTTCAACATGCTGTCAGGCTGCTCTGGGGAGGGGTGGCGAAAGGAACTCTTACCTATGAGAGGCTGGCAGGGTATAAACACTTTATCAAGTGTCTGAGCAGAATGGTTTCAAAATATTGCAGTTTCTTGTCCTTGAGAAAATTGCGTCCTGGCTGGTCTGTGACATGGAGCCTGGGAACATAACTCAAATGTAGAGAAGTGGCTTGCTCGTATCTCCCAGCCACCCGTACTGCGCGCGCTGCGGGAGGAATGCCTTTCTTCTCCATCCCGACACTGCCCAGGGCAGCCTCAGCAAAGAGGCACGTAGACCTAGAAGGACAAACGCCCTCTTTCACTGCTTCTTTTTATTCGCCTTCCTAACTTTTTTCCCCCTTTTTTGTACTTGGAATAGTTATTAAATTACATTTCCGTAATTTAGTACTCGTTGTGTTGCCACCGCACGTCTCAAAGAATAGCCCAGCTCGAAAACACAAGGCTCCTCTACACCCATCTGGAAAGAGGCAATCAGAATGAGTATAAAGGTTGCTTGCTAATTGCCACCTATGATATGTGGTGGCTCTTTTAATTTCCTAAAGGGTCATTTGACTGGCCATTTGTCATGTCTAATGAGCTTTGTGGCTCTGATTTTAACAGCTCAGGTAAACTGAGGCAGTGCCTCTGAACTATCATAAAAGCTATCAGAGGACCATGTAAGTAGCATTTCTGGACAAACCTCAGCTAAAAAGTGATGGGCTGAATAAGTCTTAATTGTTGAACTCTTCCTCCATGCTAATAAACCCGTCAAAATATTGTTGCTTATGTGAGTCTCTCTTTAAGGCTAAAGAACTTAATGCATGCAATATATGTGTGCAGCTAGGAGCAGTTTATACCGTTATTCAGAAGCCTCACAGTATTCAGTATTTACATTAGAAGCCAAAAAAAAAATATCTGCATTTGCTGCTCTTTTCAAATTCTACTCTGAGAAGAGCATAGATTTCTAACTTTCTTCCCCCTTTCCTTGGAAGCAGAAGAGTAGTTTAGGAGAATTCTTGAGGCTTCAGGGTTTAAAATACTCATCAGGCTCTGGTCGCTTGGGAACTATGTTAAGTATTCCTGCTACTATAACTATTTGAAGTTGTTGGGTTTTTTCCACTCAGCAGTATATATTACCACAATATTTTAGTATTAAGGGCCTTCACATGAAAAACGTAATCCCTGCCAGAAAATACAGGACTTCGTACCCTAGCCTCTCTTTTCTTTTTGACCTTCAGACAGATTTCACACATTCTGCACGTTTGCCCTTGTTTTCTGACTTATCTTGCAGCATTGAAAATAGACGAGAAGGAATGAGTAATTCAGCACTATACCATGTCATTAGGGAGCACATTTCAGAGACTACTCCACACCTCCGGTGCTGTTGTATGAGGCACGAGGACAGAGGCTTAAAATTAGAAATAGTTCCCAGGAGGCACCAGGGAAACTTCAATCTTTGGGCTAAGAATTCATGAAGAGGAGGAAAAAAAAAAATCGATTTTATGGTTATTGATAAGCAACAGAGACATCTCTAGCATGCCAGCTCTTTCCTGAAACAAAGAAATATTCATGCCACGCAGTAAGTAATGAGCATAGAGATACATGCTTCTTAGTCTCTCTAGTGTATCTTTAAAGAGGGGTCAGTGGTTTATAATGTAAGAACTAAGGGGTTTACACTTACATTTCCATCTTTCTTCATTATCTTTGTCATTACGGACATGCCTTGAGAATGGTTGAGAACCTCCATACGAAACTCCTCTCTTTTAGAAGCAGAAAAGCTGACAGATGCCTTGGTCAGGGCACAGGGTCGCTCGGGAAGCGAAGCAGTCTGACAGGGCTGCGGCAGAGCTCCAGGGTCCTCAGCTGCATTCAGATGCCTGGTGAAGAACGAAGGGAATAGTGGGATGTGAGAAAAACCCCAGTTTAAAATCAGATAAAGCTATCCAAGAGGACTGGAGTTAATTCTTGCTTCTTACTCCAATTTCCTCTATCAAGATGGGGCAAATCACTTAAGCCATGTTTCTTCACAAACGCCCCCTCAATGGTGTCTCTTATCTTCTGGATATCTAATTTCTAGATGTAGTCCAACTGGTGGAAGTGATAAACTCTCCCACTCCAGCATTAACCAGACAGAGCTCTGCTTTGAACATATGTTATTTAGTGCTTAATACACTGGGAAAAAACCAAACCAACAGATTAGCAACATGGCCAAACAGCTTCCAAAATTAATGAACACTTTTCATCTTAATCTCTCACTGCCTTAGTTCCTCAGCTGTAAAGTTGGTCTAACACTATCTCACCACCTCCAGTTGGTAATGAAAATAAGCATCTTAATAATTGTGAAGCAATCAGATACTGTTGTGATGAAAGCCATAGGAAAACCCATGAGGAAACTAATAATTCTGTCTTTAGAACTGGTCTTGAATAATGTACAGTAAATGAGGCACAGGCCACCCACTGAACAATAGGGAGAAAACAAAACATTGAATAGCTGCCGTTCAAGAAAGCCCCAGTCAGGCTGGCACAGAGCAGGGCAGGCATCCTGTGCAAAGAATGAGGTGACAATGTGAGGATGTGGTTAAAGACTCAGCTATGAGGCACCGGCACAAAGAGATTGAATTAAGAGTAGTGAGAACAGTAACTCTAGCACTTCCTAACTCGCTACCGCTTGGTTTTACAAATTTAATATTAGTTGTTTTTAAAGGGGAATGAGGCGTTGCAAATATATTTGTACATACACTAAGTACATAAAATAAACCACTCACAAGCTATAGTCAGATTTCATCCCGAATGAGAATTTCAACACTTGAGGCAAGGATGCAGCGATGAGACTGGAGTGTGAAGAGAATCTCACGGATTTTCTGAAAGAAGGAAGAAATGAGATTTGACAAGGTAGTACTAAGCAGGAAGGAGATGTTCACTTAAAATTTCCCCTTTCTAAAGCTGAAAGCATTAGCAATCTGGGTGCTGTAGAGAGTTAAGTAGTCAAAACTGCCAAAAAGCTGAGGCAAGGCTTTGCCGTGGGGGGGTAGGAGGGGGGGAAGCTTTCCTATAGGAGACGAAAGGGAAAGTGATAGGCAGGGATACACTGTGGGGAGAGGAGGGAAGAAAGGATGGGAAAAATCTCAATGAGAGCTCTCTCCTTCTCCCATTACTTCTCTAGTCTGTTTTATTTCAATACTATAACAAGTTGCAGCTCATGCTGCCTATGAAACAGCCTAAAAGCACAGGGGCAGGTTTTTTGCTGCTATGTCGGACTCAACATAGTGAGTTGAGTCCATCACTGCCACATCTCCCCCACTGACTAAGCTGTGCTTAAGATCAGCTTCTCTCAGCAGAGCTCAGGAACAGTTTTACTACAGCAGCCCCCAAATTTCTCAGCATGTTTCCTGTTTTCCAAAGGAAAAACCTGCCCTGTTTGACTCTCCCCTCTCCAATTTACCATCATCTGCAAGTCCACACAGGTTAGCTTCTCCCTGCAAAGATAAAGAATCTGGAAAGAGCACCAAGCTCTGTAATCCTGAACCGGATGCTCTTCATCCTGTTAGTTTAAGGAGTAAGTCGAGTAATATCCACTAGCCTCTTTCCAGCATTTACATTAGAGAGAGAAATAATATTTTTTTCTAGCAAAAAGTACATGTGGGCCTTTACTTAGCTTATCCCAGGTCCAATTTTGTCACATTTATTGGGCTCTCTAAGGACCCACGTTTCTTTAAGGCAAAGAGAGAGAATCCCAAGGGAACTAGAGGATGCTCCCTGCCTGCTAAGTGTAAGCCTGAGTATTGCTACCATATTAACTATTTGATGTGGGCTTTTCAAACACAATAGGACAAAATCATTCCTCAGCTTGACTTATCTGCATTCAAGGTCTTTTCTGTTGTCAGTCTCCTGCGTCTACATCAGGCAGAACTTGGCCCTGATATTTGGATATATGGAAGCACAAATTGATCCTGGCCAGAGGGGGCGGCAGCTGTGCGTGGAAATAGCATTAGATGCCGTAAATAGCTGAATTATTATTTTTTGTCTGTGAGTCTGCAGCTTCCACCATCACTTCAGATGAAAATATTCTACATAATACTGTCATCTGTGTGTGTAACACATCCCTGATGTATACACTTGGAGGTGTTGAGTGATTTCCCTCTGCCTGTGTCTCTGTGTGCGTCAGGGTTGTGTGTGTGTTCAGGAGGTGACAGGTCATTCAACTCCCTTATCTTCTCACCCACTCTCTTTTTTGTGAACTCTGAGATTTTCCACATTTGGAGAAGAGGG
Source organism: Scolopax mira (assembly GCA_004320125.1). NCBI lineage: Eukaryota > Metazoa > Chordata > Aves > Charadriiformes > Scolopacidae > Scolopax > Scolopax mira. Next base: position 16,578 of record BJBW01004239.1, read on the forward strand.
GAAAAGCACACCTCATCAAGGAATAACAAGCTGTCTACAACTGCAAGCAGGGCCAGTGGTCTGAATACCAGTATGACCCTTCCAGAAATCACAGTGAACTCAGGAGGAGTAGAGAGATGAGAAACACTGGAGGTCTGTCTTCTAGGACAGGAGCTGTTAACACAAAGTTCTGCCTCTCCCATGAGATTTGAGCACTGGAGTCAAAGTCACTCTCCCTGACACTGGCTCAGCAAAGGTCTTTGAACCCAAGGAATTAGAAAGGAATCTATGCAAACACATCAGATTTTTATTTTTTTTAAGCATAAAGTACAAAGCTATTTAGTCCAGATCAACGGACAGATCAGAATTATAAATTATAAAGAACTGGCCTATTTCATGCAGAAATTTACCATAAGCACGTGCGTGCATATAGGAATTCAGAGAGAAGGCACTTGGACAAAAATGCCTAACAGGTGGTTGCTTGTCTATTGTATGAAGGAGACAATGTCAGTAAACTGTGAACAACAAGGTACCTGCTGAGGTGGGCTGTAGCATCAATCTATGTCACAAGGCTATGCAAAGCTTCTGGAAGGCCAAGCATCGCAACCATGATGGACAACACATTTCTAACTTTATTCATCTTTTACTGTTGTAAGCCACGTGCCCCCAGAATGCACTATCACCAAGTCTAAGAGATAGGGCTGCACAGAAAACAAGACACCCGTTTGCAAGTCACAACCCCTGAGCTCTGTCCTCAGATTGCTACTAACACAGTGACCTTGAACAAGCAGTTTGCCCTTTCTGTACCCCAGTGATCACCAACTGCAAGATAAAAATGACAGCATCTGTACTGCATTGGATGCTGTGAGTCTGGTCTAGTGCTAACAGGGGGATGGAGATCCTTAAGTAAAATGTATAGCAGAGCAGCATTAACTGACCCCCAGAGCAGCACTGGAAGTGTCCTTCCTAAGTGCCTACAGGTGTGAACATCCAGTTTTGCAGTCTGGGGACCACCTGTGTCTGGCTGCAGCCTGACAGTCGTCAATACAGGGGAAAAGATCTCTGCCCTCATACCCCCACAGTAGCTATCTCTTGTGCCACACACTCATCTGGACCTACTATGAGGTGACACAGCTGGAGAAAGGCAGGCCACAAGCAATTCCTAGGCACTGACCATGGCACAGCTGGCCTGGATGCCCTTCTGTACAGGTCTGTCATTTCTCATGTGCCCAGTACCTAAAGGAGATGGCTGTCCTCTCCATTTCAGAGCTCAGAGGGAATGGACTGGCTGCGTGGCCTTCACGCACAGCCCTGCACCTGGCGAGTGAGCCTCTTCACAACATCTTGGCCCCCATTCTAGTTCATTGGGACATCTTGTTAACTATCAGACACACACATTTGTACCCAATCGAGCAAGTCACACATGCAGAGTACGCAAAAATACAATGGCCTTGACTTCATTTGTTTCCCCCTCCCTGGGAGCCGTGTTTCCCCCACACAAAGGAGCCTTCTTTGGAGAGCCTCTCCATGTGCCTGGGACCTGCCAAGGGAGAGAGGTGAGCCCAGCGAGGGAGAGCAGAAACAGTGTCATAATCAGGCTCTCCACTTTATTTTAGAAACGTCCTGCAGAGATGGCGACCTCCTGTCACCTTCCTTGTGGGAAAAGTTAGCGTGAAGTGACAAGCTCAGCTATTTATATCACTGCTGATAGTCTCTCCTGTCTTCTAAAGAAAGGAAAACTTCCTTCTTAAGAATTCCAGGGGAAATAAACTCATATAAAGAAGAGGACTGCCCGGGAGAAGTCCTGCTGCCACTTCAGTATGAATTTCCTAACTGTTCCCCAAAGCCCCAGCTGGTCTGTCCAGAATAAGTGTGCCAGCTGGAGCAAGCAGCAGCAATGCAAAATGCTTGGCTGCTGTTCAGAGTGTGCAGCATCACGAGAAAAGATGGGCAAAACTGCTCCGAGAGCAATGGACGCTTCCTTTCCCCTTCTGGAAAAGGCAGTGCAAAAAAAAAAAAAAAAAAAAGGATGTTGGAGAGATGGAGAGCAGCCCGAGGCTAAGCCAGCCTGGAGTACTGGCAGGTGCCGTCCCCGCTGGGGTATTTTTATCATGGAATTTGGCAGTCGCAGGGCAGCCTGGAGCTGGGCAGACTCCATGCCTGGCCTGCTGTGTGATATTCAGTTTTGCCCAGCTTTAACAGTGTTCCAGGTGATGATTAAGCTGGGACTGCCAGGTCGCTGGGTTCGTGCCAGGCTGCGCTGGTCTTTGTCACAGAGGCGTTTCGAGGCGCCGAGATCCCACGGCTGCACACAGCTCCTGTGCCAATCCACCAGAAACCTGACAGCCAAAAAGCACGGCCAGGCGGTGGCACAGCCCACAGCTCTGCATGAATATGCATGACTCCGCTTGTCAAGACAGTCTGCTATCAGGTGTTGAGACCCCTCGAAGATACCCAGACTTGTTTTTCACTGAGTTACACCAGAACAAGACAAGATTTGTTCAATGAGTCCAAACTGGGAATATAAAAGACCGCAGATGCTCACACGCTGAGAGGGCAAAGCATATGAGGAGAGCCATAGTCTGGGAATGAGGAAAGGAAACTATATGGAAAATTCACAGGAATAGTAAAGCCCAGAAGAGAAAGATTATGTCAGAGGCAGCCCTGCATAACCAGGAAAAGTTGTCAGGAGGTGACAACAATCCTTCTTTGCTTGCTGGCAGCAGAGAGCGAGGTGCTCCCTTCTGATCTAGGAGGCCCTTGGACTGGCATTGCAAGAAAAGCTTGCAAATAACCAAAAAACATCTAAGTCAAAAACACTGCACGAGGAGGGAAACCCTTCTCTTGCTATCCAACACCTATTTTCCTGTGGCCACCTACCCCCTTTCAGCCACTCACTGGCTCTCTGTGGGGCCAAACCAGGATGGTCAGGAGACATTCAGTTCTTCGGGTAGCCCTTTAAACAGCCCGTGCAGAGGAGCAGCCAGCAGGAAGGGTAGAAGGAACAGCCCTAAAATCTACCCTAAGCCTCACGGTTACCAGCCTTCGATCCTTCTGATTTACTTCCCTTTGGAAAATATTGTGCATGTCTGAGGTAGGCAAATTACTGCCATTCTCACATCCCTTAACAGCTTTTATTTCTGGACTCCTCTTGCACTTGTGTTTGTCAACTTCGTGTTCTGTACGCATTGCTTTTTACGATTTGCTAATGTTTAGGTATCCCTCCCCTGAGGAAAACAAGCCATAGTAAAGCCCCAAACTACCTGTACATGGTAGAACTGGTGGGAAGAAGTGCTCAGCCTGTGATTGCATGCCTATGTGGTGGGAAGGGTGGCACAGCAAAAGAGAACTGTATTCATTTTTACCCCAACAAGCCAGGTGAATCAATAAATAGCAGCTGTCAACTAGCAACAGCAGGAGTAAAAGGGGCACCTGCAAAAAACACAAACTCACCTAGAAAAATGAGGACACGCACCATTGTTCATGCTGTCTTGGAAGTTACATTCCTCACGTACAGTTGTGCTAGACCATATTGTCTTGGATGTTCCCGTACAGTGAATTGCAGGTAGCTGGTTTCCTTGTTTGCACTCTGGAAAAAAAATATTAATAATCAAAAATCCTGATTTCAGTGCAACTGTCTGTAAATATTTCCCATCACTGATTTATCTGCCTGTATATAACCCTCTGGTGCCCAGAGAATGAAGCCATATGCTGATTTCTCCAGAACACCAAAGCCATTTCAGAAGATAAGACAGACCTGCAAGTTCATCAGCTTTTACCAGTGTAGACAGAGAGGAGTCAGGCCAGCTGATTTTCCATGTTACTGCTCCTCCAGTTCTGGGCTCCATTAAATTATATCACGTACATGACCAGAGGAGGGGACATTCCCTCAACAAGTGTCTCTGTTCTCCAGCTTTTGCTCACAGCAAATCTGCACAATATTGCTGCAGTAAATTCTCAGCATTTAACAGTGTCTACTCTCCACAGATGTTCTTTGTACAGTAAAAATAACTGGCTCTTAAAGACAAGACAAGGGACAATAAAGAAGGAGACTTAACATTTTTGGTCCCTCCGGCTTTGGGATTTACCTTGTCTAGTGCTTTTAATATTTCATTAAGATGATTAAGTTTTTCATTTATTTATTAAAAGGATATTTCTCTGTGGGAGAACGTTGTCTCCAAGGTAATACTGCACACTTTATAGCACCTAGCCCTTAAGTCACACACAAGGGAGAGCTTTGCAGTATCCTGGGAAGGTAAGCTTGGCGAGTATAACTGGATCAAACTATTGCTCAAGCACTCCCACAGAGCCCCACAAAAGATGGATTAAACCCACTGGTCTCTTTTTATCCAGGGGGTTAAGTGACTTGGACAGAAACAATTTTGTCAGAGTCAGAAACAAAACTGAAGCAGGCTGTCCTACATCCTCACGTTGCAGTTTTACTACCAGCCACACCAAACATTTCCTCTCATCAGACCACTTACCAAAGAGCAGTTCCCAGGAACTTGGCCCGTGTCATGCAAGCTGTGAATTTTGCCTTAGAGCTTACAAAAAGAGGAAGGACCAAGATCCACCATTTCGATTTGGCAGCAGTTCCCCCTCAGAGTAGTGTGACAGAGTGGCAGCAGGTTAGGTTCACAGGACTGGCACAGCTCACCCAAGTCTTTACACTCCCCAAAATATTTGCAGCTTTAAATGAAACACTGGCAGCTGGGGACACAGCAAAACCAAAGCAAAACCTATGGGGAAGGGGCAGGTAAGCAACAGGAAGGTCTTCTCGGAGTTTCTTCTTCTCAGAGTGGTGGCATCGAGCCCAGAAATGAAGCTGTGAGAGCTTCACATTGTAGGTGTCACGAAAGCGACGTAGGAAGGTGCCAAGGCACCACTCAGACCAAGCTGTAGACTCCAGTCTTGTCCCCCAGGGGACCTGCCCACTAAGGATACCCCAGAGAGCAGTTTGCAGACAGACAAACACTGCTTTAACTACACAGCCCACAGAGGATGCAATACGCAGACCGCAGTGAAAGGACCTTCTCAACCAAGAAAAACTCTGCCTCACCCTCAAAGTTTTTGCAGCCCATTTAACAGGTTGTAGTTGGGTTATGCAAAAAAGTTCACTTTTTGTTTCAGTAGCCAAATAAAAAAAACCAAACCCCAACACATTGTTTTCAGTGGACGTGAAACAAAGTTTTCAGCCAACCAGGCCTCGTTCATTTCATGTCAAATTAAAACATTTCCTTTGACAAAAAACAAATAATTTCATTCCATGCATTCCCAGTTGGGCATTTCCTAACCCTCATTAGAACCACTTTCTTCTATTTTCTCACACAGAGGCTGCATCTGATTCTCCGTTCAAGACTTCTCACTCCTTTTGGTGAGCAGAAATGGGAGACTGGAGTTTCCTGGGAGAGTTTCTCGAGGAGGTCCACAAACACTCCACAGTGGTGGGGAAAGTCTGGTTGACTGTGCTCTTCATCTTCCGGATGCTGGTGCTGGGTACAGCAGCTGAGTCCTCCTGGGGGGACGAGCAGTCTGACTTCATGTGTGACACCCAGCAGCCTGGCTGTGAGAATGTCTGCTACGACAAGGCTTTCCCCATCTCCCATGTCCGGTTCTGGGTCCTCCAGATCATCTTTGTCTCCACCCCATCTCTGGTGTATATGGGCCACGCGATGCACACAGTGCGCATGGAGGAGAAGAGGAAGATGAAGGAGGCAGAAATAGAGGCCCAGGAGATGAAAAACAATGACAATGGTGACACGTACTACCAGCAGAAGTGCCCAGTAGCAGAGAAAGCAGAGTTGTCTTGCTGGGATGAATCAGGAGGCAAAATCATACTCAGGGGCAGTCTACTGAACACCTACGTCTACAGTATTTTGATTCGCACTGCCATGGAAGTGGCCTTCATTGTGGGACAGTACATCTTGTATGGGATCTTTCTGGAGACCCTGTATATCTGCCAGCGGGCACCTTGCCCCCACCCCGTCAACTGCTACGTTTCCCGTCCCACAGAGAAGAACGTGTTCATTGTCTTCATGCTGGCTGTGGCAGTGCTCTCCCTGTTCCTCAGTCTGGCCGAATTGTACCACTTGGGCTGGAAGAAAGCCAAGGAGAGGTGCTCCCGATCTTACAAACCCAGCCCCAGCACAGCCCCCGGCAGACTGGAGTCTGCCCCACAAGTAGAAAGAGCCCAGATGTACACTCCTCCGCCAGATTTTAACCAGTGCTTGTCAAGTCCCAATGGGAAGTTCATCAGCCCCTTCAGCAACAAGATGGCCTCCCAGCAGAACACTGCCAACTTTGCCACCGAGAGGGTCCATAGCCAGGAGGATGCTGCTGGTGAAGGGCCCTTCATTAAGTCCAGCTACACGGAGAGTCCAGAGGTGGCCAATGAATGCGCGGCACCCGCCTTCCCTGAGAACTACTTCAATGAAAAACGCCGGTTCAGCAAGACCAGCCGCGCCAGCAGCAAGGCGAGGTCGGATGATTTGTCTGTGTGACCTGTCCCCAGGAGGGATGAGGAGAAGGAGCAGTCTCAGTGCTTAGTAAAACTTCTGCACAGTGGACTCCAAACTCTTGCCACTAACCTCTCTCTGTTTTAACACCCTCTTACTCCTTTTTCAGCGAACACCATTGTTATTTGCAGACAGCACCTCTCACAACTTCAGGCAGGGGCAGCCACTGGGAGACATGCACTGAAGAGAGGCACCAATATCCAGATGTGAAGCCCTCGGCCCTATTTTCATCATGGGACACACATGGTCTGGAGACTCGTAATCCTTAGCCTGGTAGAGCACAGGCCAGCAGGCTCCAGAGGTTGCCCAGCAGGTATCCACTGGGACACTGTACTCAACAGTCGGACTGGATCACAACCCCCTTGCATCTTCTTTGGTGTCTACTCAACAGTTGCTACAGCAGCTTGGCAATTGTACTGAGCTGAAGGTTCTCCCACCTGCAGGGAGCAGAAACACACCAGTAGGCTTTCCGAAAGACTGACTCATCTGCTTTGTTCTCTCTCTTTCTAACCCTCCCTTTCTCTACGTGAGCCCAAATATTTTATACCAGTTTACCTATATAATAAATCCTACTTGAATTTTTTGACACTGTGTATATAACTCTTCCCCGTAGATAAGGACATCCATGGTGTCCCACACACAGCTGCCTCGTGTCTAATATTGGAATCCTTTCCTCATTCCTAAGTCAGTGCAGCAGACTGGCCCCGGGGCCCGGGGATATCACTTAGACGACCAGTTGATGAAGACTAAGGAATTTTCCCAAGATACTTATGTCATCAATTCTAAGCAAGACATCCATTAACAGAAATAGAGACTCTCCTGTGAGAATAAATATCCTACTAGTAAAAAAGAAGGAATTACTGTATGGAATTAAAGTGGTTTTTCCCCCTTTTAAAACTAAATTTTCAAGCAACACGAATGCTGCTGAAAGGGTGCTGCCAGCTGCCAACTTGAGAGAAAAAAACATCCTCTGTTTATCTGCAGAAGAGGTACGGCCTGTGACTTCTCTCACTAACCTACCAAAACACTTCAGCATCTTTTGCAAGGAGCAAGAGTCCTCTCCAGGTCCTGTGCATCATTCAGCTCTCGGCTGCTCTCTCAAGCCTGCCAGCCAATGCAAGCCAAGATATTTGTCCTCACAGAAAGGCCCTGCTCTGCCATCAGGTCATCTTCATTTCCAGTCCATCACTAGAGCGTACAGCATAAAAAACCACCCATGGACCAGCTCTTTTCACCACTGTAGCCTCTCAGAGCAGCCACTGGGGCCCAACACTGCACAGTGATGTGGGTGAGGTCTGTAGGCAGCTCCCACTCCAGATACACTGCAGAGCTGACACCCCTCTTTTAAAGAGAATTGCTAAACAGAGCTAAGCTGCTCCCTCTTGTTTCCCATGCACTGCCCTTTCAGACATGGACCTCATCTGCTTCCCAACACTGCACCGCGTGAGTGAATGGCCTGGGATCAGCTTATGAGGGGACTCAGCCATTCCCTCTCTTAGGGGACGCTGAAAGGGACTGTGAATCCTTGCTCCTGATGCATAGTTAGTTTTGGTACAGTTCCCTGTACATATACGTACATATATACTCACAGACATAGAGGGGGAAACCATTTTTTTTGTTTGTAAGATTTTTTTTATATATGTGTATTTTTTAATCCTGAAAAGACCTGTGTGCTCTCCTTAACATGAGATTTTAGTCAATAAAGTTTTAACTCCATCTCTCTTTGTTGATGTTTCTCCTCTCACGTGGCTGAGAATGAGCTGCTAGCATCGATCAGGCTGCCCGCCAGCCTCTGCTGCTCAGAAATCACAAAAATTCCCATCGCCCGGAGTGGCAGGGATGAGGGGAGGGCTCAGCCAGGGGGATAAATAACAAACATTGGGAAATGATTGATGGACTGGCTAACAGAAACCCCCTCCAGCTCCCCTGCTTGCTTCTGCATTGCACCAAGGAACACTGGGAAGAGCTGGACAGAGAGCAGAACTTCCATCCTCTTTTGACAGAAACACTCCCTCCTTGCATCCCCTAGCACACCTCTGCACCTGGAGAGGCCAACTCAGCAGGAAAAGGGTAGCAAAACCTGTCCCATGAGCATCCGATTGCTTGTCAATGCAGTAAAAGGGCCTTGAAAGGCTTTTTAAGAGAGACATTGAGAATCCACTGCCAACCATCTTCTGCAAAGAGTTCCTGTGGGTATCCAGCTTTCTTAAGATGTACTTGTCCAGCCCAAAGAATACCCTTTCTTTTCCCAGATGATGCCTCTCCTCTGAACTTCATGCCTTGCTCCCACTTTCTGATTTTCACAGGCCCCCTCCTTCTGACCTTAGATCCCCCTGTCCACTCAAAGGAAGTGCCCTTCCTTCCTTTCTCCACACAATCTTCCATCCCGTGGGACTCCACAGGATGAGAAGCTGGAGATCAGTAAGATGCTGGGTCCCAGCAAGGAGCCTGAGAGGGGACATAAAGAATGAAACTGGAATTTGGTGAGGACACCAGATCAAGGACCTTTATCCGTGTCAGAAGCCGCAGGGGCCATTTAAGATGAAACGAGCCTTGGTTCTGGGGTGTTCAGCCTGAAAAGGAAGATGTCCCCTGAGCACCCACAGCCACACAATGCAGCAAGGAGGCAGGATTAGTGCCAGAGACCTGAGGTTTTTGTGCACAGCCCTGAGTATGCCTGTCCCTTAGGGTGCCACTTGCTGCGAGAGATATGGAATGAGTAAATCAGGAGCTTATTAAAGCATATTCACAGCAGATGATTCCCCTTGGAAGAAAACTTGGCTATTGATTGATATTGCTGTTTCTTAGGGCCACTCAAACACTAACCAGGCCTTGTTTAATAAATTATTCTTTGTTAATAATAACCAATAGCCCAAACTTTAAAACCTCTGTGCTACAGGCGTTCAGAAGGGCTGTGTCTCTGCTGTAGAGGAAGGTGTAGCCAAAAAATGAGGGTAAAGATCTCCTCTATGCCATTTCAGACCTCTACAACCTACGCGTGTTCGCAAGCAATGTTTTGTTGGTCTTTGAGACCACAGGAGTGCAACTATCCCAGCTCTCTGTCTCCCAGCCTAGGGAATGCATGCATCAAAGCAGATAATCTCCCTCTGCCACTCATTCCTTAATGCCTCCCTGGTTCTGTCTTCTAGGTATAACAAGTGGGGAATACTTGATGGATGGATGTTTGGACTGGCTGACAGACCATAAACTTGTGATTCTTGGAATCCGCTGTCAAGTCTGGCCAGGCTATCACACCACGATAGGAGCACATTTACTTCAGCCAGTGAGCAGACAGGCTGGCCTGTCATTTCAGACAGATTTTGTATTTATTGCTTTGTACCAGATGGATGGATGAACAATATTATAGTTGTGACCTAAATCAACATTATATATTAAAGTCAGCCCTTGGATAAGCACTCAATCTTTAAATGGAAGCATTACAAAGACAATGCTCCAAAGAGGGGGTGAAAGAAAACATGTGAGAACTTTTCGTTCTGCTCTCATCCCTCTTTTCTCCAGTCATACCTGCTGGAGTCTGCTCAGCCTCTCAAAACAGAATTCTCCAGTGAGAACTGGATCTAACCATTAACAGAAATACTATCCCCAGTTGTCTCCTTGGTCAGCACACCTCAAACCATTTCAGCACCACCTCCTCTAACTGGCATCTGAAGGAGCCAGGAACCATTTCTGATCTATAGCCTTGTGCCTAAGGCTGTAGATCAGAAGCCTAAGATAGGAGAACAGGGAAACGTGTGTCTCACCAAGCTCTTAAAACAGAAATACTTAACCCTATAAAAAGGAAAACCTATATTTAAAAATGCACAGAATGCCAAAACTAACAAAGTAATGAATCGAGACAAGGTCATGCCTGTAATCCCACTCCTCTCTCCAAACAGCACAGTGGGACAGCTGAGCAGGCCAAGAGACAAATGAGGGAGAAACTGAGAGAAATACTAAAAAGTAACGTCTGATCCAGAGCAAGTTGTTTCCTTTTCCAGAATATGTAGGCAAGGCAACAGTCAAGCCAACTCAAAGCTGATAATATTTAAGACTTAAAAGGGAACAGGAAAAAAGATGCCAGACTACACAATGTCGCCTCAGTCCCTTTTTGCACAAAATATCACCAAGACCGAGGAATTAAGACGATCCAAACCCCAAAGAATAAAAGCACTGTGTGTTCATAGGAATGACAACGTGCTTGACTGGACTGCAAATGGCCAAACTATGAAGAATACAGAAAGGCACAATTGAAAAGGCCAGTGTAGTGTAGCAGAGAGCCCAACCCGCAGCAATGGCGAGCACCTCTGACCACCTGCATCAGCAGGAGCCGTGGAGCAGCAGCTCTCTAGGAAGCCTTAGGCAGGCACAAAGGGAACTGCTGTCCCCAGGGGAGCTCCCTTTGCCACTGCTGCTCCCTTGGGAGGTCTCAGCAGCAATGCAGTTGGGCCAAAGAGGATGCCCAGGGTCATTATAAGCCTGGGCTCAGCAGGAGTATCAAGGTACAGAGGGCCCACGATTGAGCTGGCACCCAATTTTCTACTCACTCAAGCAAGGAAGCATGACTTGAAGAACTAGCTTGAAGCCAAGAGGCAACTGAAGGGATAGAGTATCACTGTTTCAATCATATCCCACTACTGGTTTTCTCTGTTCAATAAAGCTCCCAGGGAAGTCTGATGCTTTTCTTCTGACCTGGTGAGCTATCAAAAAAATCAGAAATTTCCCAGGGACAAATTATGACAGAAAAGGGAATCAATGTCTTTACAAATAGCATTTAACAAACAAACAAATAAATAAATAAGCCAACACAAAATAATAATAACCAAACAACAAAAACAGGCAGTCCTGTTAAGGGCTATAGCATTAACCTGAAATTCGTTAGAGAAAGAAAAAAAGGAGGAAAAAAAGGAGGGGAGCCAATACCTGGGCAACTTGGGGTGTGGAGCTCCGTACCGAGTTCATATCACATCCAGCTCTCAAAGCTGAAAGAGCTGGTTGGGCCATGAGGAGCTTCTAGCTGTGATTAAGACTAGTTTGCAGTAAGAAACACCAGGATAGGGACCAGGCAACTTTTACCTTTAGCAGTCAGGTGAGAACCTGGCCTCTTCTCTCTTTCCTCAATAAGACCTCTAACTGCCCCAAGGAATTTTGGCACCTCCTCTCAGAAGAGATTACAGGGCAGATCCCGTACAGGGATGATGCCAGTTTCTGCACCCATCTGTGAATAAAGCACAGCATCTGGGCAATCAGGTTACCAGCTGCAGCAGATAGACTGAGAATGAGGATGGAGAGTGGCAGCTTCTTAAGATACGCTTTTTAGGGGGAAAATCTGAGATTGAAAGGCAAAATTAATTAATTAAAAACTTTGGTTTTGCCTTAAGTGTTTATTGCTTACATGGTCTAGATGATTAAAGATCCTTCTGAGGACCACAGGAATTGTAATACCATATATATATATATGTATATATCTCCTTGTTATAAATATTTGACAGAAAAAGAAAGAGGAACAAATGAGCTTATAACACTCACTCTAGCCAAATAATGCAGAAATGCTTCAATTTTCCCCCCAGTGAACACAGGTTTACATTTTTTAAAATGAATTTGCTGAGATCACATTCACATACCACCACTGGTTTCCCACAGACATTTGAGCAATTGAGTTTGACGGGCAACAGAGTTCTCAGAAAGCGAATGTCAGTCATGGAAACTAGATTTTAAATTCATGTGGGCCAACATCCACCCCAGAGGCAGCTCTGTGTTCCTCCAGCCATCAGAAAGCACAAACAATATTGTGTAACTAATCCTGCCAATCACAAACCAAACAACACACCTCCACCGGGGAGTACAGGTAATAAATATACACCCAAATATATTTTAAAGACAGTTATGCATTAGATCAGTAATATAAAACATCTGAGAGAACTGTGATGTACTGGCATTCTGCTGGTGGAAGTGGTGGTTGCTTCAAACACATTTTTAGCCCTTTTCCACCAGTCCCTAGGCATTGCCAGAGACATGGCTAGGAACCCAGGAATCCTCAACACCCTTGCGGGAACCCCACAGCAAGATGTATGTGGATAAAAGGCACAGAAGACCTCATTTTCCTGGCTGCTTACAAAGTTCCCATAGGAAGACTCAAGTCCTCCATCAGCTTCTCAAAGTTCCCATAGGAAGACTCAAGTCCTCCATCAGCTTCTCAAAGTTCCCATAGGAAGACTCAAGTCCTCCAGCAGCTTCTCCACATGAACGCTTTTCACCATTCTCTGCTCCTGCACAAAAGGTTTTGTCACCCCCTCAAAGGCCCTACACTTTCCAAGCACAAAAGTAGCCAAAGCATCACGAAAGCTTTATGGTGCTGGCATAAAACGTGCTCCCCTCTCCTCTAACACAGTTTGCCGTGCAGGGTTTCGTCACCTGCCACAAAAACACTGGCCTCTGGATGAATAAAAGCAATTTTGCTAGCAAAAAGTATTCCCCCAGAGCAAGCCTGGAAGCAAAATTCAGAAAGGCTGCAATATTTATGTATTCCTTCAAAATTGCTTCTGGACTGAGGCCTGTAGGACTGCTACATTAAGCCACTTTCCTCCCTCGAGGTGGCTACATCTTATTAGCGGATTAGGAACTTCTTTCTTTTTTCATTTCTACATTACAAACTCTGTTCAGCTGGTCCGTGACAAGCTCCTGTGAGGCAACAGCCCAACTGCAGCATCTGCAGGAGCAAGACCAAGCCTCCTGCAGACCACTGATATTTTTGGAGAGGACATCTCCATCTCTCAGGGCTGGATCACAGCAGGAAAGTGTTTAGGGATTACTCTTAGCTGGGTTTTGTGAGTCACTATTCATACGCTGGAGCTCCTCTTTATCATAAGGTTAATTTAGGGCCAGGAAGGTGGCCCCAGGAAGGGCCAGGCCAGGTGCAGCCAAGCTAGAGATCAAAATGAACCCATGGGACCCATGAGAGAGTTAATTTTTCTTGTTCGTGTTGGACATGAACCTGACCTTAAAAAGGCATGTCGGTGATGGTCAGCTGCATCACAATATAAAGAAAGCAAAAGGCACTTTGAGTGATTTCTCTAGAAACTGGATACGGGCTGTGAGGACATGACTTTTTAACGGCAGCACCAGCAGAACCGGACACGCTAATATTCAGCTACACAAAGGATTTCACTATAAACCACATTAGCCAACAACTCCTACCCTTAAAAGGAATCAGATTAGCAGGGAGAGGCAAGCCTGAGGTCAGAAACTTGCTGCTGTTTGTTTGGGTTTGTTTTTTAAGTAAATGCTGTGCCAGCTTTTCAGCCTGGGAACAAAGTTTGAGGTTGAAAAGTGCTCCTGACAGAACCAGTTTGATGGGTGCCAGGCTACGGGCAAAACGTTTCAGAAGCAAGTGCCTAAAATTAGCCATTGCTAAATCACGTAGTCCAGTAAAGCCATGTTTAGTTCCCACCTTGCTTTTCTTCCACTTCAGCCCAGATTCAAGAAAGCACTTTGGTAAATAAGTATAGCAGAAATTGCCATCACCCTCACTGTATAACATGCACGTCACGTCAACCCAAAAGCACCTGTGATTTGTAACTGGTATTCCACTGGGAAAAAAAATGGGCTTTTATTCAATTGATTTTCCCCTTACAGGTCATGAGAACTCTTTTCTCACCATTTTTTCCTCTTAAGTTAAGCTTTCTGTCCCCTCTGTGGTCTTGTATTTTTTAAGGATACAATTACACTTTTCTCTCCATATTTCTAGTTTCTCCAGATCCCTTTGGTCTCTGGCATTCCCAGAGACCAATGAATGAACTTTCTGAACTTTCTGAAAAGTTCATTAAAATGCCCAGCTCTAAATCAACAATAAAAACATTGATTAAACGAAAGAGACCTCAAAACAATCTTCACTGATTCCTGGTGGGTATCTCTGACCACACAAGGACATCACAGCTGCCAGCACAGTGAGGTACCCGAGAGCTTGAGGAGACCCTCAGAAGTACAAACACTGAGACACCTTAGCCCTTTTCCTCTCCCAGTGCAGACATGGGGTTAAGGCGAAGAGCCTGCTTCCTATGGTGCGACCTTATAGCTTTTCAAAGTGCTCCTCAAGTCAAATCAGGGCTCCCACCACCCCTGTGTGTATTTCTAAGCAAGTAGCCAGGCTGTGGGGACATGCAAGCATGCATTGTATCACAGCATCACACACCTGTACCGTCTCAAACCCAGAAACACAAATACAGCCGGGTCTGGCTACACCCTACGTGCACACAACACCAGCTCCACTGTTACCCCCAGCATCTCCACACCATAGACTGGCCTGCAATGGGATTCTACAGCTTCCTCTATTTCACTTACCACAACAAAGTTAAGAAAGACTTTAATCCTGATAGGCAAATACCTCCAATGGGGACAACACTTCTGACAAGCTCTTACAAGAGAAGCACTCTTTCAATGAGAACTATTATGTTAATTAACAATTGGAAAGCAGAGTCTAGGGGATGAGGTAATTTCTAATTATTGCAATCGGGTTTAAAAAGCTATGCACTAATAGAAATTATTGACCCCATCAGAAATTATTGCTTAAGGTCCTCCCCACTACACTAAGCAGACAGTCAGACCAGTCACCCCAGCATTAAAACCTACAAATCTGTGAAAAATTCACTGCGGTCAAGACACTGCAGTTCATAATGATTATTTTTTGGCCATAGTGCTGTTGTTTGTTTCAATCCATTTAGCAATATTCAGTAGCTCCCCACTTCAAATTAGGGTAATTGAGAGTAAGAGAATATGTAATAAATTTTTTTACTAAGGGAGACGTGCCCCATTCCCTTCTCTGATTGATTTGTTGACTCTGCTGCCTTTGCAGTCGTGTTTCACCTTTCTTCAGAAATGCCACGTACATCATGAAGAACATTGTGCTGTCCCTTTCTTATAAACTCACTATCACTGAAGATTTAAAATCATATGTTTCTCTTCCCATTTATTCTATTCTCTTCCAAGGGAAGGATACAAAACTCCAATTCCAGGACTGTTTTGCCTCTGACCCTCTTTCATAGCTGAAACCACAGATACTAAAGCCTGAGAAAAACGCATGTGTGCCAACAATCCTTAAAATAAATACTAAAAAAACGGTCTTAGGACAAAACCGATCTTAACCATACCATTGTCTGGGATACTTCAAATTCTTCCTCTCGAGGAATCTCAGTCACCCGCATGAAATGGCTCCCAATTGAGACATGAGAACTGGCAGCAGCGTAAATCCCCACAGAGCACCGGCTGGTACAGCTGACAGCCAGATGGGACCAGAATGGCAACAAAAGATAACACTGACTCTGGAAGAGCAGTCAGGCACTGGCCTGAAACTCTGGAGAGCACTCAGAGAGTACCCTCCAGTTCCTACTCCAGCAAGTTTTGTGTCTGAACACAGGGGAGTCATCTGAGCCTTTCTTTGCCTGAAATTCCCATCTGGAAAATGAATACAGTGGCCCTCACCTCCTGCTAAGGAGGTGCTGAGATCCTACAGGAATGCAACACCCTGAGACAGACAAGAGATGGACAGGGGAACCAGAACCAAAAAAACCCCAAACAAACCAACCTCTGTGCCCAAAGCAAAGTCAGTTGCAAAGGAAGACAAATCAGGATAAAAAGGTTTAAACTCTGTGTCTAGAGCTACAGTACAACACAGATATGGCACTGCATGTGTACCCATACATCACGCACAAAAGCAACACAGGACTCTTTTCCATTTTGTAAGAGCAGTGGTTTTGTAACCATGAGGGTCTAGAGCTGTCAGGCAAGACCTGAAGGAACGGTCATAGCTGTCATTCAAACAGGGAGTAATACAGTTTGAAAACCAGCTGAGCTCTTGCATATACAAAGCTTTCTGTATGTATTTCACTACTTCTCAGCCTTCCTGGTAAGGCAGGGAATAAGTGTTATTTCCATCTGCCAAAAGATAATGTGAGTTTGAATGGCCTACTGAGCACTGCATGTGAAATTACACTGCCTTCGATTCAGCTGAAGCTCCCAGTGCTCCCTCCACAATTCTCATGGCGTGTCAGGACCCAGTTTCAAGTTCATTACCTTCATGTTTTGAATTAGCACCTACCATCTGCATACAAATGTACTATTCGCAGCTAACATTTCAACAGCTTTCAAAACTCTGTGAAAACTCACAGAAGAAACGCGGCCCGGTCCTTACGGTGCTGTGGCACGATTCGGGTTCCTGTGTGCCGTCCTCTGTTTTGCCACGGATTCGGGGCATCACCAGGGCACGTCATTAAATCTCCTCACAACACCATCTCTGCTGGGCGCCCACTAGAAATCACAACGATGTGTGTACAACTTCACGGGGGAATGGTACAGATTAACAACTGTGAGCTGCTTTGCACCGCATGGATGGAAGACACTACGACGTAAAGTGAAGAAGGGATAACTACGTATTTACTCATTAAAATAATCAGCTGCTGATTTGTACTGGATTTCTTGTGCTGATTGCATGTAATATGCATGTTTTCTGTTTGTGAATGTTAAAAAAACCAAACAAACAAAAAACCATGGTATGTCTCATTCCCTCTGGTAGTTCTTGATACAAGGAGCATTCATTCACCTGGGGACTGCCCGGCCTCTGCCATGATTCAGCTGGGTTTGTGCTTCATCATAGCTCGTGCTGGGGAGCTAATTGCTGTTGGCTCCCAGCTGATTTACACCATCCAGTGCCTGTGTCAGTCTGATATGCAAAATAATTTTTCCATTTGACCATATGAAACATATTACAGAGACCTGCCACACATCTGCAATTAGGCACTGAAAAAAAAAAAAAGTGACAAGACTCAATGTCTGCTTTGAAAAAGCTCTGGTTTAGGCCAACAAAACTGTTTTTCACAAACCTGTGGGGAAAATATAGTTTTTAAAAAAGCGGGTTTTTTTTCCCAGGATACGAGGCAGCAGGACCAAGAATAGAAGGATGAGTTATAAGCCTTTCAAAGCAGAGATTTATCATGGAAATTCTGACAACCATCAATGCGAGCAATGCCGCCAGGCACCACTCACAATCCACAGCATCTTTCAAACCTGTCGGGGGTTTTTAGAAAGGACTAAAAATAAATGCAGAAATGCAGCAATATACACACATGCACACATATATATATTATTGTTCAAAAAAGAACAGGTGCTCCTGCCAGTGTAAACACAGATGACTCTTGAAAACCACTAACAAACGCCCAGCTAAGCAGCCTTTCCTAGCCATACAAGCAACACATTCAGAACTCTCCTTGAGTTCTCCCAGTCTCCAAGCTATAATCATCTGGGATCCTGACTCCCTGTCATGACAAGGCCCGAGGACTTCCAAGAGTCTTGATCTCCTTCACCCGATGTATTCACACAATTCCACCCTCCTGACCTCCCGCGGATTATTGCTCTTCTGAAAATAACACACATGGAACAGCTGGTGGGGCCAGAAGTGTCTTGAATGTAAATAGCAAGGGTCCTGGAGATGAGGTTTGTGTCCCTGCTTCTAGCTCTCCACCATTTGATCTGACCCTTACCCTCATCTAACAACATATGCTGAAGAAGAAAGAGAATCAGGATGCTATGGACAACCCAGAAGGACTCAAACAGTAAGCCTGGGTGACTATGTGTTGAAATCCATCAGGTCCACCACCTGCAGGGCAGACAAAGAAAACTGGATGCAGTCCTGGAGTCTCAAAATTTGTCCTAAGCCTGCAGCAAAATAAAAGGATAACATTTTACCCCAGATTCCAGTTATGTCTCCCCAGCCCACTACAGGAAGATTGAGGTCACAAATTGCATCAAACACATAAATCCTATTAGTCACTTCTCTGTGACCATGAAAGCACAACAAAACAACTTTGCTAGGAACCCACTGTCGGGCTCACCATGGTTTCTTCATAGCCCTTCTCTCCTGGATGCTTAGAAAAAAGTAACTGTAATTTACGCTTGCACCATCCCCTTTAATGTCATATCATCCCAAACTGCTTGGTGTAATATAGATTCACAACAACAACAACGAAAATGGTAAAGATTAAAAGTGCCAAATGGTTAAATCTTGCCACAGGGGAGCACATCTGCCACCACATCAGAGTGCTGAGTCCCAGGAGGCAGCATCTCAGCCGCGGAGAAAGGTTGGCAGCTCTCCCCATGCAGAGAGGGGAAGTCCACCCGAGGTGGCTAGGAACAGCTTATCCAGCTTGCTTCTGGAGGCTCCTACTTATCTCAGCCTTCACTTGCAGGGGAAAAACACTCTTTTGAAGTGGAAGAGAAGCCTTGCCTGCTGTTATCCCAGAGAGGCACATAATTGAGTCTGCGTGATGCCGCAGACTACCAAATGGAGCAGATGGCTGTAGGCACCATCCAGTTTAGGATGACAAAGTTCGAACAAAAGCAAAACAGAAGGCAGGGAGCACATCATCTGCGCCGGGCTACAGGGCAGGGGATGAACCTGCACACCATCGGTGTGTTGCCCAGCACACAGCTGGCTTCCAGCTCTCCCACTGCCACACCGACAATGTCCAAATGCCCAAGACTGTCATTTAAAAGGAAAAGAGAAGGAAAATCATGTGGTCCCAGGCAAAAGGGACATGAAACAATCGATTGTGTGATACCCTGTTTCTAAAATCCACAGAAGAAAATCTCTGAAAATGTCCTAAACGCCATGATGCTGACTTCCTGGACTGTCCCTATAACCTGCAGGAATTCAGAAAGAAAATCATGACCTGCAATCATCAACACACACCATTTCACTGCTGGAAGGGAAACCACTGATGTGAAAGCATGCAGAAAAGGAGACAACTTGCATAGATCCGTACACTGTACCATGAATAGTGACTTGCGGGGAGGGCTTCATCTGTGGTGGGATTTAGGAGTTTATTTTTGCCGATTCCACCCCAAAGGATCGTAGAAATTAGGAGTGGAAACATTCCTTCCACTTTCCCAGGCGCCTTGCTCACAAAGCAGCTGGCTACAAGGTTCATAACGACAGACAGAGTGATACAGCTCCACAGGAAGCACTACAGCACACTTGAACCATTTATAAATTAATCCCTGCCCTTTGTGAATGCCATCCAGCTTACATGCTCGGAATGACTAGTTTATAATAGCCACGGCAGTCACCAGTCCTTGCAGGACACAGAGACATCCTCGTTAGCACTACTACGTTAGCCAAAAGCTCTTTTGGCCACAGGGTAAAGCAACCTATGACTTTGAACACAAATGCTGCCTGTATTCTTCTCCATGTTCCAAGAGTGGAGACCTGCCAGTTGCAGCACCTGAGATTTCGGTAGCCATAGTCACTTCAAGAGACCAGAGTGAAAAGTAGCACTTTAATTGTGTTTAATAATTAGACAGCCGGTCACGGGAACATTTTGGAGTCAAAGGGGTGTTAGGAAGGGCAGGAAAACACTCCGTGCTAGAGCAGAGCAGCAGATAAGCCACCCAGCAGTGGTTCTGGCAAGCACAGTACATGGCTGTTGGGACACATGCTCCATGCAGTTCATGGAGCTGCCCCACAACAGGCATGTACCCCACAGGACTGGGACCTGGAGACGTCATGGTTGGCAGGAGTGGCTCGTGGCTCACTTTGGGCAGTCACACTAGCCTGGTTATGCCACCCTCCTCCAGCAGCCAGCACCACTGCCAGGTTCCCGTGCTGCATAGAGCTGTAGGAGAACATTTCCAACCCACTCCCCTTACTGAGCCAAAAGGATTTGGGAAGGATCCAAAGAAGCCGAGGCAATATAAGTTAATTTCCTGACCCCTACCATTCAGAAGGAACCTCCCCTCGCCCCACCTACCTAAGGGGTCTCCAAATGTTATTTGTGTCTCTACTGTGCAGGGATTCTATGGTAAATCTCTGATTTACACCACAGCAACCATAGCCCTTTTTGTTCAGGGAGAAGGCACTTGTCTAGTCCAAGAGATAATACAGCACTGGAACTCCTCAAGATAAATTGTTTCGTTGGTGGGTATTTTTTAAATGCTATTTAATTCCAATCCATGTCATGGAACAAAAATCTCATCATGATACTCAGTCATGTACTATTTTCAATGTAGAAAATAGGGATGCAAACTTACCATATAGGAGTGTTCTGAGGCGTGATACATTTGTGAAATACTATAAAAAGGCAAATGATAGCAATAGTAATACTTTACAAAGGTAGTAATCGTGGTAATTTGGTTAAATTCCAGCCAGGAGGAAATTAGCCCTCTGCTTTCAGAAAGGAAGGTTTCCTGAAAGTTGCTTGTTCATTAACTAACCCTAGTGAAACAAAGCTCACCCACAATGGCCATTGGAATAGCCTTCTGCTCCTCGTCTGGTCACGAAAAGCAACAGAAGGGTAAAAATAACAGGTCCTTTGAAAATGTTTCTGTAAAGACGATGCATCTTAGAATAAATTTCTACACAGTTGGACAAAGGGAAAAAAAGGGCAACACCACTTGCTAAAAAATTGACAGCCGCCTGCTATTTTGGAGAGCTCTCCTCTAATTGCATGCACCTGCTGGGGCATGGTATATTCTAAAACATATCTCAACAGTAATGCTGCTTGGCAGCAGCCAAGTCTCCCCAGGAGGAACCCTGCAGTCCCAGTCTTCACAGCTTCACATGAACTGGTTTGTTGTTTTTTTTTCCAGGGTAACATTTGAATGGAAATTGCAATGAATTCACTGTGACCTTCTTTCCTTGTTCCACCTCTGCTCATTTATATTACTTCACCTCTCACTCTCTTCCTCCTTCCCTCCCTCCCATTAACAATATTTTCTTATTCCCTCTCCCTCTAACATCCTTGTCCCCTCACCCTCCCACAACAGATTTAGGCTTGATTCCGCAATTTGTTATTTTCTTGGCTTCTGAGATATTTTTTCCATCTTTCTCTGCTCTGGTTTGTGCCTCTGTGTTTCATATACTCAAAGCTCAGAAAACTGAGGTAACCCTTTCAGAACAGCACTGCTTTGAGAGACAGCAGGAGATCACCAAATTCCCCCATTCACGCGTCCTGGTGGCTGTGCCAATCTCTCACCACCTGCAGCAGCTCCTCCCTCTGGCCTTTGTGCAGGTCACCAGCCTCTCTCTCCTATTGCTCTTCCACCCTTGTCCTATTCTCTGCACCCATCAGCTGCCTGTGACTCCTCTGGTGCCTCCTGCCACCACCCTCCAACTAGAGGTCCTCTAGAGATCTGCTTGAATCAACGCTGAGCACTGCTCCTAAGGGACAGATAAAGGCATCTTCAGAATTGACAGACAAAGGACTTGGTTTTCACAACCACGTTTATCTCCCAACAGAAGGCAACTTATTCATTTGTCTTTGCCACAGATTTGTATCTGTAACATGGTATTTGTACTCCAGCAAGGCTTGAGGATACTTGTAAAGTCTGGCAAGCACTGTAACGCTCTGGTGACAGGGGTCATAGATGAGTTTCCAGATCCTGGGTCTGCCAAGTGGATGTTTACAGGCACGCTCATTCCACCGTGCTGAGCTTCTTTCCCTGAGATCCACTTGGAACTCACTGAATTTCACTGAATTTTTAGAGTTGGAAGGGACCATAGAGATCATCTAGTCCAACTCCCCTGCTGAAGCAGGATTGCCTATAGCTAGAGCACATGCCACCTGTATCCACAAAGGGCTCCTCTTTCTTTCAGGGGTGACATCGTGGGAAACGGCCTTGTCTCTCTTTCCAGGATTTCTTTAATTGTCTGAGGTAGAAAAATTGGGACAGCGCTCAAGGTGTTAAAGTGTTTAAGGCCAGATTGGATGGGACTTCAAGCAACTTGGTCTCATTGAAGGTGTCCCTGCCCGTGGCAGGGGGGTGAATACTAGATGATCTTTAAGGTCCCTTCCATCCTAAACCATTCTGTGGTTCTATGACAGCTGGGAGCCAAGGAGAGGTAGATGGGACAGGAGGGTACACTGAGCACAGGAACACTGTGTCTTCTCATCCTCACTGTCCCAGCTGGCCCCAGTAGAGGCTGTAGGTGCTGAGTATTTTTATTCAATGGTGACAAGCAAAGGGTCTCTGCTGGCGTAGAGGGCTGCTGATGCCAGGCCAGCAGCTGTGATGTCAGCCCTAGAGTCAAGTATCAGATACAGCTTTCTGACGTTCCCCCTCAGTGTCACCCAGGGCACGATGCTGGCAACAGACCAAAGGGAAAGCACAGGAAGCATGCAGATACCAGAAAGCTCACAGTCCAG